>JAVLUX010000017.1:13590000-13962500 GCA_032164185.1 Moxostoma hubbsi | reverse complement strand
CCTGAGGATTATTTAAATTAAGTTTGACTTGGATGTGTTTGGAACAGCAAGGTGTGGACATGTAATGGGAAAGGACAGGGGGTAAACGGAACAACGGGCCCAGAGCCATGAATGAGAGAGTGATCTGGACCAGCAGAATGAGTGTTTACTGAGAAGAAAAGTATTGGATAGGAAAGTCAGCCAAAGGTTCCACATGTGCTCAGACAGGACCACCCTGGACAAGACGCATGCACACGCCAGACAAACAACTTCAGTTAATGATTAAATTTAGAGACTATTGTGTCTGTCTGCAATTATTAATCATTAAACCTATCGTGCATGGTCCCGTCCTACATGGATGGGCAGAATTCTAAATGTTAAGCTGAAGTGTGCCGCCTAAATTTTTTATGGTAAAATAATTTCTCCTATCCCATGCAGACAACATCATGAAGCCATTTTAAAGTTGATTTCCTGAAAAGTGTAATCACTGCGGTTCATTTGAGCAGCCAGACCAGGAGTGTGTTTCCCAAAATCATCATTACCATAAGCTTATGGTCATAAGTTCCATCGTTACCAACATAGTTCAATGATTTGGTGTTTCCCGAAACCGTAATTTGAACGAACGTTCACAAACAGCATCGCAAATTTGTGTGGTTGGAACTACAGCTCTTGACCTGTGGTTAGAGGCATAGCTCCTTGTTAGTTTGCTGTGTGGACATCATTTTATTTTGCTGAGGCTTCTGTATCTTTTATTACATATATATCTTTCATTCTGCCAAGACATAGGCTAGATCACTTTTATATGCATTTAAAAAAAATAAGACTTGTTCAGGGTTTTGCAGAAAGGGGCATTCTGAAAAGTAATTTATACATTTTGAATGTTTAAGCAGATGTTTAAGCACTTAAATGTTGTTAAGAGTATGTGCTTAAACACAAGCGGTTTCTGTTGGAGAACATGACTTTTATGTGTTTGTTAACACACAAGTGGCATTTTTGGCTGCGATCCTAACTGGATAAATCAGCCTCCGGAGGGAAGGAGAACAATCATAATAGATAGCTTCAAACACAATTTTCAAATAAAAATGGCTTAAAAAGAGAGTTCCAAATGAATGTTATTTTGGAGCCCCACCTCTTTCAGCACTCCGTGGCTCTCACAATGGATGGTAAAGTCTTAAGACAGGGAATAGGGCATAGGGATGATCTCTTCAGAATAGAACGTGCCCATTTGACGAGTGTGCATGTGCATTTGTACTCAAGCGTGTCTGAGGAACCCCAAAGTCTGATGTAGAAGGAAACAAATCTATCGCAGCACAATTCATCTGTGTCATTGCACGGTGCACACTAATTTCGTGTCTTCAACAGCTTTTTCTCATGAAACGTCTTTTTGGCGTATGTGTCAATGAGCTTTTATCATTTAATTTTCCCAGAAGTTATTACTCCACCCCCTGCATCACATCATTAACGACAGCTCTAAAGCACCTCTTGTGAGGTGATATGGGTGTGAAGAGCGACACAACAAGTTGAGAAAAGTTTACTTTTGTGGTAAGGGAGTCGAGTGCAGGAAATGAAAGTTTCTGGGAGCGATTTCACTGTTCTATATGATTTGTCTGTAACCACATACGTGGATATAATAAAAACTTATGCGTGGAAAGGAAAATGTCTGCAGTCTAAGTGAGTTTGAGTCATACATTGATAGTTTGTTCATATTGTTAATGATCTGATGCAATGAGCAATTGTAACGAGGCAGACGAGGAATGAGGATCTAGATGCAGCTTTAAAAATGAAAACAATCATCCAGGTAATGATCCAGGTAACTCAGAATATAAAGAAAAAACAAAAACACAGGGAACCAAGAGCAGGGCTAGAACAAGACAGGAATACATTCAACAACTGACAAAGACTGAACAGAAATCAGGGCATGATATATACAACTACAAATGAGAAAATTAAACACAGGTGAGGAACAATGGGGAACAGCTGGAGGTGATCAGAGCAGGGGATGATGGGAAGTGTAGTCCGGGAACAGATGACAGGGGAGAAACACAGGCCAGACAACAGTGAATCGTGACATCGTGACAAAAAACAAATTGTCCATGGAGTGAAGGGGAAAACATATGGTTTGGGGGGGGGGGGGGGGGGGGGGGGCACAAGGGGCAAACAGGCAGTCCCAAGGGGGCACAAAGGGCAAGGAGGGTAGTGGAACAAGGCAAGGTGGGGAGCAGATCAGGCGGATGGATTGGAGACCCAGGTGACTAGAGCAGATCAGGCAGGTGGCCTGGAGACCAGAGCTGACCAGAGCAGATCAGGCAGATGGCTAGGAGACCAAGGGGACCAGGCGGACGGCCAGGATCAAGAGGCATGGGAGGTGGACAGGGAGAGGATCAGGAGGCCTGGTAGGCGGCCATAGGACGGGGACTGGGTCAGGAGGCCTGGGAGGCGGCCACAGGACGGGGACTGGGTCAGGAGGCCAGGGAGGCGGCCATAGGATAGGAACTAGGTCAGGAGGCCTGGTAGGCGGCCACAGTACGGGGTCTGGGTCAGGAGGCAGCCACAGGACAGGGACTGGTTCAGGAGGCCTGGGAGGCGGCCACAGGACGGGGACTGGGTCAGGAGGCCTGGGAGGTGGCCACAGGATAGGAACTAGGTAAGGCCTTAATTACCTCTTCAAGCTCCTCCAAGGTTACCTCAGAATCAAGAGAATGCTTTTTGCTCAGTCGTCAATTTAGGGAGTTCTAATGGTTCTACAAATTTTCTAATATATTCATCAGTAGATAAAGACGTGGATCTATAAAGATCAAAATAGAACTCTTTAAAGGCATTTTTAATATCAATGACTGAGTAAAAAATTTTACCACCAGCAGATTTCACTGAGGGTATGGTAGAAAAAGACTCTCTCTACTTTATATATCTAGCCAAAAGCTTCCCTGCTTTGTGTCGTGGAAATATTCACGATGATTCTCTCTAAGTTGTAAGAAAACTCTCGGAGTCCCAAGTTCCAGATGCCAAAGTTATAGTTTATTGAACACCAACAAACTACATGAGACCGGTCAGCTGTCCGTTCTACTTTCACTTTCCTAAGTTCCCAATTATGTACCTTTTTGTTATCTTTCTGCTCCTTATCTCTAGCCAATGGGATTATTTCCCTCAGTTCTTTCCCTCGCAACCAATATGTTTTATGTTGCTTGCTAATTAACTATTGGTGGAAAATCCCTTGCTCATCTATTTTTAAAAAAAACATGTATCTTTCACATTCAGCCAATTACCTCATATTTTGGACATATTCCATAGTTCATAGAAAGGGCTCTTTCATTCAGAAACATCTGTGTACGAGAAAAACAACCATGTCCTCATCACACCTTCTTAGCCCTTGATCTACAGGTCAGTGTGCCCTCTTGATACCACAATATTATTATATCCATGTGCTCACACACACAATATTATTATATCCATGTAAAAGAGTACAAGCTCTAAAGATATTCATTATACTTTCAGTTTGTTAGAGCAGTCCCGTGACCGGTCGAGAGATATCTCTCTTGCCAAAAGTATCTTTTTAATTAATTTGACCACCTGTTGTTTTTACTCCTTATACATAACCTCCCTTGTTACAACTGGGTACTTTCTGTGGTTTTTGCAGCAACAACACTTTTAGTAACCTCAAATGCTCTTTCCTGGGTCACACAAGGCCAGGAAACTCACATAAGTACTTTGATATAAAAGCATACTATAATATTTAAAAATATACCATACTTTGTCCCCCAACTCGAAGTATGACTGTCTTGCCCTGCATAACCAAAACTCCACTTTCCATGACAGAATAGCATTATATCTGTATTTCAATCAGGTCAATTCTCTGAGGCCATCAGACAACATTCGGCACTTCAGCTCTGCCTTGGCACTTTTAATATTCCCTTCCAACTCCACAAGTTCTCATGCTTTTGATTTTTAGTAAACGAGGCATACTGTATGATCCGACCCCTAAGAACCACCTTAAGTGCCTCCCAAGCCATGCCCACAGAAGATCCTGAAGACCAGTTGGTCTCCATGTAAACATTAATTTTAGTCTTTAACGTTTTTTTGAAATCAGGATTTTGCAACAGGGATACATTAAAGCGCCAACTATATGATTTATTTTTCTTTGTATTTGGTAACATCTCAAAATTCACCAGAGCCTGATCTGAGACTAAGATGTTTTCAATTGAGCAATCAACAACAGATGAAATGAGGGACTTACTGTAGATATAAAATTAAATCTATTTTAGAATAAATCTTATGGGCTAATGAAAAAAATGTATAGTCCCCACCAGATGGGTTCAAAATTGCCAAATATCTGCAAGACCAAGATTTTACACATCCTGTCTAGGGGGCTTACACACTTTTGCTTCACTATGATCAAGGAATGAGTCCATCAACAGATTAAAGTCTCCTCCCAATATTATATCATGAGGTTTGCCAGTGGCTTGCAACATCCCTTCCAGATCAGTAAAAGCCTATATATTAGTCAATACCAACCTTTGCCCTTGAATTTCTTCTAAAACAATAATGATTCTCCCAAGTTTATCTTTAATCTGTTTGAGAGATTTGAATTGTAGATGTTTACTTATCAATGTAATGGCTCCCCTACTCTTACTTGAGCCAACACTAACAAAAACATGCCCACCCCATATCTTTCCAATTTTTTCAGCTTCCTGAGGGGAAAGATGAGTTTCTTGAAGAAACACTATATCACATTTCTTATTCTTAAGAAAATAAATAACCTTCCCAACCCAACCATTCACATTCATGTGAATTCACCTACATGTGGAGAAAGATAACCCACTCATATTAACATTTGATATTTGTATATAATAGACAAAATACATTGTGTGTCAAAAACAAGATTATACAGACCACATTCCAACATTAGTGCAACAAACAAACAGAAAAAAGAAAAACGTGCTCATTAACCCAGCGCAAAAGCTCAAAAGTTCCATGTACACCTACAAGAGCCCCCGCAACAACTTTGCCATCGGATTTCTCAAATTGGATTTTGTAAGGCAAAATTACATAACAGAAAATACTTTGTAAAACAAACTCCAGCCAATAGGCAGAATAAACACAAAGAACATGTAGATTCATTCTCAGTACTACACCAGTAAAAAAACAATTACATTCAATATAAAGTTGTTTAGTGAACTGGCTGTTTATGAGTGCAGCAGATGATGAAATCATGTAACCATGTCCCGCAAAATGTACTCCACAAAACAATCTCCAGCCAACAGGAGGCATAAGCACAAGGAATGAACAGATTAATCCAGAACTGTCCCAAAGGAGTGTTATTACACAAAACAAACTCCAGCCGTTAGGCGGAACCAGCACTAAAATAAACAAAACCGGCATCCCGGTTCCTCTGATGGTCAAGAGTCCTCAGTTTGGCAAGAAACGTCAGTGCAAAAGCAATCTTCCATTGATGTAAGAGTTTTTTACACTCCTTGAATCGATCGCGCTTCTCTCTTGTCAAATTCGCAAAATGCAGGAACAAGAAAATATTGTGATTCTTCCAAAAAAGCTTTCCATTGCTCCTCACCTTGCCCAACATGAGATCTTTATTGGATGATCTAAAAAAATTGGCCAGTTTTGATCGGGGCCTGTCTGCCTCAGCCGATCTGTGAGCCGGGACTCTGTGAGCTTGCTCGATTTCCAGCTAATGGCCTGTTATGTCGAGCAGACTCGGGAAGAGCTCATCTAGGTATTTCACCATATCTCTGCCCTCCTTATGCTCAGGAATTCCAACAATTTGGATGTTATTCCTGCGGCTCCTATTCTCAAGAACGTTTTCCAAATCAACTTTGGTCACCAGCAAAATATCAGATAATTCCTTCTCCAATGACTCCAGATAATCAATCTGCTTCTCAACATCTGCCACTCTTGTAACCAACTCAGAATTATTTTAATCGATCAACATATTACAGCGAGATCTTCCAAGTCAGCAACAACCTTCGTCAGCATCACAAACATGTTGGAGAGTTGACACTGGATTTCTTCTCCCGACGTGCCATCCAAATAGTTTCCCTGGTCAACAGGAACGACAGAGGTTTCATCTTGAGCACGTAAGTGTCTTTTAAAGTCTCCAGAGCCCGAGGATTTTGACATTTTTGCCATGTTTACCTCAAAGAACTAATATGTAACTGGGTGTATCGAATCTTACCAGTTTATAACATGAAAATAATAAAACAATTAGCATGGTGAGCAGAGCTGTCGCTCACACGTCTGCTCCTCACATGGCATCACATGACCAACTTAATTTAATGTTTAAATTTATGTTAATGTTATTTAAATTAATGTTAACTTAATTAATCTAATTTAAAGGATCATGACGATATCAAACATATCATTTGGTTTTTAAAATTCATAGAATTTTGCTTTGCATTGGTGCGGCAAATTCTTAAAAGTGCAATCAAGCAGGGGCCAAAATTGAAATGTTTTTTCATTTCAGATTGTTCAGAGCAGAAACAGTGTTTTTTTCTCTCTGGTTCTGGCATTATGTTGTCTCATTTCCAAATGGTTTCTGGCTAGAAGGAAATGGTTAATAATTTTCTTTTTAAAATTACAGTACACTGAACTAAAGGTGTGTAGCGCTCTCTACTGTCCTAGGTGTGTCTACCCTTGGGATTATTGACGCTAGAAACCGGATTCATTTAATTGTGTCTCTCCACGTGATCTTATGTTTTGTGACCCTTGAGGCTTACAACTGCTCCTTACAAATTGCAACTTTGATCACTGTAAAGCACTTTTCACCAATTGCTGATACTTATTTGTACTATTCAAGTGACCACACTTCACAAAATATACAAAAAATTTATTTAAAATAACAAGAATTAACAAACATGAACTACACTTACTATAACAGAATCTCTTGACTCAACTTATGAGTAATCAGGTATTTTGAAATACAGTGCTTGATTGACTCTTTTGTTCACAATCAGCAAACAAATTACAGGGTTAACTTTTGTAAACCTTATTACAAAAGAAGATTTAAATTAAACACTCTTTAAATTAACCTTGAAATCCTTTACACAAATTACAAATTTGTCTTCACTTAGTGTAACGGCATACCAGTATAATTCTGTATCTTTTGAATGCTTAGCATAGAAGTAAACAAGTAATAAACTTTAGTTCCAATCAGGAAAAAATAAACTGTAACTCTGTAATAATATACTCAATGATTTGCAGGGTATTAAACTATGTTATCACTCCATAGTGAAAAAAACAACTTTTTGTGGGCCCACCGCACGCACACACACACACACACACATACACACACTACTCAAACCCACCCGTTGCAGGCCTGAACCGTCGCTTGTGTGCGTTGAGGCTGTGTGAAAAGTTAATTTGCCCCTTCGCTCTAAAAGAGCACAAATGAAATACACAAAATGTACCTGAGTGAGCTTGGTCAGTGTTAAAGCTTCCCGTCACCCGTGATCCATAGGAAGATGTCAACAGTTGGCAAACTCCGTGATTCTCCCGCGATGCCAGAGGAACTCCTAATCACACGGCGATTAGGAGCGCTATCTGGATTCCTCCTCAGCTGCTCTGTCACTCTCAATCAAACAATAACATGGCACAGAAATCATTTCGATCTCCTTTGATTCACTGACACAAGTGATAACTTGATTTAAGTTTCTACCCGGGTAACATGAATAGGCCGGTTCAATGACATAGCAATCGTGTGCAAGACTAACAGTTCGTCCGAATCGCGTCGTGTTGACTTCATCGTGGCATCGTGTTGACTTCACAACGGACTAATATGCAGCTTAGCACTCAATTAATACAGTTCTGACTATATTTAACACAAATAAACCGGCATATTCTTTGCTGTCATGCCGACAACATCTCCCCGTTTTCTCTTCTGTTTTTTCCTCCTCTCCTCCCCCTTGACTGACATGAGGACCGGCCAATCACAGGTGTCATAACTGACACGAGGCGGGATTAAACTGTATATTAACCAATAACATTAAGCCAAACACAATTTACTGACATGAACATGCCTGAACATGTCCACTTCAGTTTAACAATGAAAATATTGTCACAATGAAACTAATTTGTGCATATACCTCTTTTTGAAAATAAATAAAAATAAAATAATATAAACATGGAGAACTTAACCCAGAGTTACATTCTCCCCCTTCTGAAATTATCATGTCCCCATGAGTATACAACCTTTAAATGTTAATAATGAGTCTACTCTCAGAGTTTGTACATAATCTAGTACACCTGACACACTTAGGTAAAGGTTGGTACCGTTCTGAAGGGCAAAGTTCAATCTTTGAGGAATCTGTCAGATGGACAACTATTCCTCTGTGTACTACTGTTACGGGTCTCTCACTGGGTTGGCCTAGTTTATCATAGCTCAACTTAGACACAGGTTTCCGCTTCCTTTTAGGACGATGCTCCATGGGTTCGGCCTCCAAGTCTGATGCATTTCCAGAGCTATTTTCTCCCCCTTCTGAAATTCCTTCCTCTACTGAGTCTACAATCGGATACATATTCTCTCTGGGATCCTCCACCACTTCCTCTTCTCCAGAAGGTTGAGATTCACTGTCTGTGTGGGCAGTTACTTCATCCTCTTCATCTTCAAGATTGTGCTGGAGATCAAGAATTAACTGTGTCCATTGTTTAGAGCCTTTGGAAGAGTAGTAGCCGTAGCTTTCCTCTTCACTTTCTGAAGAATTATCAGCCATTTCAGGTTTTTTTCCCCTTGCTTCTCCCTCTCTCGATTGTTCCTTGTGCTCTTTTGCATCTTTAGACCTGGTTACTGGCCTTTGAGGAACTTCTTGCATTTTATAAGGTTTTGGCATCCTTACCGATTCTCCAATTGGTAGGAGATGATCCCTGTGCATTGTCCTTACCCCTCCTTTTCCGTCATCAGGTTTGAGTTTGTACACAGGTAAATCATCAAGTTTTTCAAGGACAATGTACTGAGTTGAATTCCACTTATCCTCTAATTTGTGCTTTCCTGCGAAATTGAGATTTCGAATTAACACATGGTCTCCAGGCCTTATGCTTTGATATTTCACCTTTTTATCATAGAGGCGTTTGTTTCTTTGATGATTCTTAAGTGCAGACTCAGAAGCTAGTTGGTAGGCTTTCTGAAGATCTGTCTTCAGGTTTTCGACATACTTCTGGTATGTTTGTCTTTCTCCCCCCTCAGAAAAAGTACCAAAGCACACATCAATTGGCAAGCGGGCATCTCTCCCAAACAAAAGAAAGTAAGGCGTGTACCCTGTAGCCTCATTTTTAGTACAATTGTATGCATGTACTAATTTGCTGATGTGCTGACTCCATTTGTTCTTTTCTCCAGCATCCAAAGTGCCCAACATGGAAAGTAGTGTCCTATTAAATCGTTCGGGCTGTGGGTCTCCCTGAGGGTGGTAAGGTGTTGTCCTTGATTTCTTAATCCCTAGCATTCCCAAGAGTTCTTTTATAAGCCTACTTTCAAAGTCTCTCCCTTGGTCTGAATGTATACGGGCTGGCAGCCCCGTAATACACAAAGAACGTCTCCCAGAGAATCCTTGCGACTGTCATTGCTTTCTGATCCTTAGCTGGATAGGCTTGGGCATAGCGTGTAAAATGGTCAGTGATGACCAGGACATTAGCAACACCTTTAGAATCTGGCTCTATCGATAGGAAATCAATACATATTAACTCCATTGGTCCACTGCTAGTGATATTACTCAGGGGAGCGCATTTCTGAGGCAATGTCTTTCTGGCTATGCATCGTCCACAGGTTTTAACATACTTCTCAATCTCAGAAGTCATTCGAGGCCAGTAAAATCTGTCCTTCAGAAGCTCTGTAGTCCGCTCTATTCCCAGGTGTCCTGCATCATCATGTAAGGAATGCATGACCTGTTGATGGAACTGTTCAGGTAAAACTAGCTGTTTTTCCTCTTTACCACAGTGTCTATGAGACACTCTGTACAGTAGCTTATTATGGATGACAAGTTTAGGACCTTGTCTCTGCAATAGAGTCATCTGTGGGTTAGAACTTGTATCTGTTGCAAGTACCTTTCCCTGCTCTACAGCTATCTTCACTGGTCCAATTACTGGATCTTTGTCTTGTGCCCATTTAAGGTCAGTATGTGTTAGCTGTTTCAGATTTCCTAGCTCAAACTGTGTAAGACCAGCATAAATAGGTGGAATAATCATTGAATGGGCTCCCAGCTGATCGACCAATCTGGTAGAAGATTCCTCATTTTTGTCACTTTCCACGATTTGACATATTGCTTTCACTCCTGAATGAGGTATTTCCACCCATTCAAAGGATAACGGGACAACGCATCGGCATCTATGTTATGACGTCCTGGCTTATATTGAAGACTAAAGTCATACGTAGCTAATGCTGCCAGCCAGCGATGTCCTGTTGCGTTCAACTTGGCTGTAGTAAGGACATATGTGAGTGGATTATTGTCAGTTCTTACCACAAATTTCACCCCATAAAGATAGTCATGGAATTTATCTACTACTGCCCACTTCAGTGCCAAGAATTCCAGTTGGTGAGTAGGATATCTTTGTTCCGTTGCACTCAGTTTCCTACTAGCATATGCAACTGGTCGGAGTCCTTCCGGATACTCTTGGTTCAGTACTGCACCTAAACCGTTCCAACTTGCATCCACATGTAGGACATAGGACTTGGTAGGGTCAGCAAATGCCAGGACAGGGGCATGAGTAAGGCAGTAGATAATGGTTTTAAATGCTTCTGTACAATCTTTGGCCCACCTTTCACCAAATGTCTCTGACTCTTTGAAATACTTTCCCAGTATGGGCCCTTTTCCACCCCCTTTAGCTGGAGGATACCCTTTGGTGAGTTCTGTCAGGGGCCGCACAATTGCAGAGTAGTTTTTGACAAACCGCCGGTAAAACCCACAAAATCCTAAGAATGATCTTAAGGTTTTTACATCTGTGGGCACCTTCCACTTAGAGACTGCTTCTATTTTCTCTGGATCAGGAGCAACACCATCAGAGGATACAATATGGCCCACATATTTAACCTGTGACATACAGAGCTGGCACTTATCAATTGAGATTTTCAAACCATATTCCTCCAAACGGTCCAAGACTTTTAGAAGTCTTTGTTCGTGTTCTTCTAGAGTGGATCCAAAGACGATAATATCATCAAGGTACACTATCACTTCTAGTAGATGCATGGCCCCCACTGCCCGCTCCATGAGTCTTTGGAATGTCGCAGGCGCTCCACTAACTCCTTGTGGCATTCTTTCAAACTCATAAAATCCTAGAGGACATATGAAAGCAGTCTTCTCCTTATCCTCATCGGCCATGGCTATTTGATAATATCCACTCCGAAGGTCTAAAACTGAAAACCACTTGCTTCCCGCAAGACAGTCCAATGCATCATCTATGCGTGGGGTAGTGTACTGATCTGGAAGAGTTCTGCTGTTCAGGGTACGATAATCGATACACATGCGTATTGCTCCACTCTTTTTATGGACAATCACAACTGGGGAAGCATAAGGACTCCGGGATTCTTTAATAATCCCCGCAGCTAACAAGTCTTTGAGGTGTCGACGAACATCATCAATGTCAGCTGGAGCAATACGTCGAGATCTTTCTCTAAATGGTCTAGAGTCACTCAGACGGATGTGATGCCTAACATCCTTGGCCAATCCCACATCCCATTCTTCAAGAGAAAACACATTACCTCTCCCAGACAATTTCTGGCGAAGTCGATCCTCCCACTCTTTTGGAATGGTTGACTGGCTGAAATCAAACAGTTTTGAATCAATGCTCTTGGATTTTGTTGGGGTACCTGTTGTTACAGTTACGTTATCTGTAGGAAACACATGAGCTACAACTGTTCACCCTGGGATAGTTATATTTTTGCATGTCTCATTCTTAATCAGCATTTTGAATTTGTTATCCTCTACAGCGGAAGAGGGTAGTACAACTGGAAGAATGAACAGTCCAGCAGGTAGCATATCATCTGAAGGGGTTTCTACAATGAAAATTTCCTTCTCCAATGGTTTTTCTGACTCAACTGTACAAACAGCACACATTTCTCCTTTTGATGGTACTATGCAAGCGCCTGGACCAGCCAACTTCACTTCACCCGCAGGTATGTCGACCACTTTCTCCCCTACTAGTTTTGTAGGTGATTTTATTTCTGAATTCTTAAACTGAATTCGTAATGCATGTGTTACATCTGTCTCATGACCAGCTGTGCTAAGTCCAATCAAATGTTGAAAAAAACTTGCATTTGTTCCAATGATTACAGGCACTTGTTCAGGACCCTCGGGTTCAGGACAAACCAATGCGAGTATGGACACGGTCTCTTCTACACCCATGACAGAAGCAGGAAAAGAAACATCCACCAAGACATATCCCTTGTAGGGGTAACTGGCTGTGCTAAGGCCCCAAATGGACAGACCGGAGAGAGGCTGAATGGGTACTAAAGACAGGTTTGTAGAGTACCATGACTCAAATATGATAGTGACCTGAGATCCACTATCTAATAATGCTTCACAGGGCCGCCTATTGATCTTCAAAGTGATTGTTAGAGCCGGACCCACCAAACCTACAGGAAGGCTACTCTTTCCAACCACAACTGTCTGACTTTTCCGAGAAAAGCTGGCTTTATCACCAGTATGTTTGCTACTATTCTGATCCATTCTTTCGTTTCTGGCCCTTCGTAATGACCGCACAAGCTTCTGTATCACCAGACCGTAATTCTCAGGAGCTTTGCACTTCGGAGCAATGTGGCCATCTTCCCCACATCTGTAACAGAAGTGATCTTCTTTAGTCTTTTCAAGTCTGAGTTTCACATATGTATCAGCCTGTTCAAGTGGTTGTGGGTCTTTTGTCAACAGTGAAGATTGTCTGACACTCAGTGAAGCTAACTGCTCTTCTAGTCTTTTCACCTGTTTCTTTAGTGAGTGTACTTCAGGATTTTGTGTGTCAACCCTTCTCCTACTTGGGTCGGGTTTTAACTCCACCATCACTTCTGACTCAGGAAATCTAGAAGGTCCTTCTGTTACTTTTGACCGCAGCTCCTGAATTTCAGCTTTCAATTCCCTCACCACAGCCAAACTCTGCTTCTGTTGTGGCCGGGGACCGGTCTTTACAGTGACACCCATCTTATATCTAGCAGCTTCGCTTTCTTCAGCCTCCCTTATCTCATTTAGAAGAGCAAGGAAAGTAGGTGGATTTTCTCGTCTCTCCCTCAATCTCAGTTGAAGCAACAGCAAGTCAGATTCAATAGCTCCCTGAATTAGCTGCTCAACTCTTGTTCGGTCCACATTCTTCCAGGTTAACCCACCTTTTTGCACTACTCTGGTCAAAGATTTCTCAATTCTCTTCAGGAAATCAGAGAGAGCTTCACCAGAATTCTGCCTCAATAATCTGAAAGCAAAATATAAGTCTTCTCCTGACTCAGGAGTTCCAAAAGCACCCTCCAAAGCTTCAAGGTACTGAATGGAAGTTGCCTCTGGACAAGCAGCTCTGACAGCCTTCGCAACGTCCAGGGCTGAACCCTTTAAGCTTTCCACAATGCGTCGACGCTTCTCTCTCTCCGAGCAGTCACATTCCATGACCATCATTCTTGCTTGATCCATCCAGCTCTCCAAGGCCTCTTCCCCTGTTGGAATAGGAACAGTACCTGAAAACGTTCTTAAGCGTCGGTATGCACTTCCATCACTGACAGGTTTTGAAGTCTTTTCCAACAATTCCCCCACTGCACGGATTATTGCTTCTGGAGACCCTGTATTGGAACTGGGTGTAGCAAACATACTCTGAAGATCAGTGAAAGACTTTCCTTCTTGATTTAATAGCTTTGATAATTTCTCAGCAAACCCACCAGATGGTGACTCAGCACTTTTCACTACAAACATCTTCCATGGCTTCCCCCCACTTCGGGTATCACTTCTACAGGTAAGCGAGAAGAGTCAACCTATGTCATTGAATTATCATTGAATAATTAGGACAAATGATACTTCTGAGTTAACTCCTCAAATGACATTAATTTATTGTCAGAAAAAATATCCCCAAGCTTACTAAATCCCAAACAACACCATCGTTTAAAACCATCATCCAAAATTCCTGGGGTGAAATCAGGATTGTTTAGTATTGGGGTAAAGAAAGAAGTCAATTTAGATCTACCTTCAAGCCTACATGCTGATCTCCATGCTTTCAGAGTATTTACTATAATTGGATTATCATATATCTCTTTTATTTTTTGAAAACTCTTAACAAAAAGAAGAGCCCTTAAAGGAAATTGTGAAAAGGAAGATTCGATATCCAACCAAGTAGAGGAAAAATCATTCCTGACCCACTCTACAATGTATTTCAGATGAGAACTTAACTGATACTTCTTAATATTTGGAAAATCCAACCCCCCCATAGAACTTGGCAGATAGAGTACTGACATTTTTAATCTGGGCTTATGTTTGTTCCATATAAAGGAAGTTAGCCAGCTATTCAGGCCCTTTAATGTCCTATTTGAGAATAATATAGGAACCATTCAAATAGGGTATAATAGTTTTGGCAGAACAATCATCTTTACAAGTGCTATCCGTCCTAGCCAAGATACTGGCAAGGAATTCCAGCGTTCTGTCTAGCTGTATTTTCTCAAATAAAGGAACAAAATTAGATTCATACATCTGCTTCAAGGACGAAGAGATAGAAATACCTAGATAACTAAAACCAAGAGGCGACCACTTAAAAGGAAAACAGGACATAATATTAGGTATGGAAATGAGAGTACCTAAAGGCATAGCTTCAGATTTAGCTAAATTAATTTTATAACCAGAAAAGGTACTATACTTGTTGATCAACTCGACACCAACCCGCATCTCAGAATAGCATTTAGAGATGATATTCTTCTTACCACAATTGTACAGAATCACAATCATGCCACTGTCCAAATCACATTTTTCTAATCTGGACTGACACTTATAGGGGGTAGAAAAAAATGTATATTCCTTGTCAGCAGGGTGAAGAGTTCTCCAGACATCTACAAAACCAAGATCTTTACAAATATTCTGCAGGGATCTCGCCTGAGCAGTTAAAGATGCAGAACTATGTGGGTGTCTGTCTACAAGAGGATTCATTACGCAATTAAAATCTCCACCCACAATTGTTAAATCTGCTGATCTGGCACTTAAGTCCATAAACACTTTAGTAATAAAATCAGATGGATGAGCCGGAGGATAGTACATGTTTAGTATGAGAATAGTTTTACCTTGCAACAAGCCTACAACAATAACATAGCGACCGCCCCTATCTTTAATACAGTTTACAATTTTGAACGGTAAATTACGTTTAATGAGAATGGCAACACCCCTACTTCTAGATGTAAAAGAAGAAAAGTATACCTGCCCAAAACCACCCTGTTGTAATTTTATATGTTCTGCATCACTCAGATGAGTCTCTTGTAAAAGAGCAATTTCGATATTTCCTTTTTTCAAAAAGGCAAGTATCTTTCTCCGCTTTATAGGATTATGGATACCTCGAATATTCCAAGTGCAAACCCTTGTAACGTTGCCACATAAGGCAAAGCACCTGTGTAATTATGCTAATTGACTAAATTGTTGGTTGTCAATTATTTCTATTGCTTTGCCCGGTAAGCTGTATTTTACCCTGACTAATGTGATATTTACGCCCCCACACATGTTCTCGCGATCACTTCCCGTGAGATCTCGTCACGGGATGACGCAACATGTAAACAGGAAGGACTGGCATTTTGAATAAAAGAGAACGATATGCCGGTCATCGAGAGAGCTGCTCCTCACTCTCTACTACAATTGTATCTGCGTGGATTATCCTTTTTGCTGGCTGTTTTTTGGAGCATTATATGCCGTTCCTTGGAAGAGTACGACCAAATAACGCTTGTTTGGATTACTCAACTCTGTGGACTTATAACAGTCACTTCATCGCACTGATCCTGCTCACGGTTTGAACACACACCGGTGAGACCGATCTAACATTGTTTGTTTGTGCGTGCACTCTGGATAACGAGACTCTTTACATACCTACCTGACATTCCCACCTCAACATATATATATATATATATATATATATATATATATATATATATATATATATATATATATATTTCACTGTCTTGTCAGCGTTGTTCCATTATATGTTTGTATATATCTGTGATCTCTTAAATACACTTGGGTTTATTGTTACACTTGTTGTTTATTGAGTGAGATTCTTCCTCCATATTACGAATCACTTAAGAGCAGCACCGATCCCTTTGAGTGTGTTAATACTTCCTATTTTAATAAATAGGGGAGTGTTACACCCTAAACACACTAGACATTCAATATTGTACAGGCAATAGGTGCAAATATAATACAAGTTATTTTAGAGTATATTCCTGTAATAAAACCCTTAGGGAATCTGAGCTTCAAACAAAAATTAAATAAAATCAAAACAGAACACAGAAAACTAGGGAACAAACCTGCCAAACATGCAGGAAGAACTGTTCTTACTCTTTTCTTCTGCAGGCAACTGCCTACCCCCCCAAACACCACTCGCATCTCTAAACATAGGGTAAACACCAACCTCACCACGCTCTCAGCAACATGATACAACTTCACTCAGCGTGTTATTTTGTTAAAATACCATATAACTGTCCGCGAAAGCTCGCCAAATTAGCCCAAGCTGTCAACGAACGCAGTCGCGTCATCTGAGGAGGCAAAGCGCTTCACTGTACCGTTGATGGTCAGCCTCAGAATTGCAGGATACAGCAGGGCATACTCAATCTTCATCTTTTGCAGTCGCCGTTTGACATCGTCGAAAGCCTTGCATTTCTTTATCACCATCGCAGAGTAATCGTTGAAGAATGAAATCCTCGGTCCTGCGTCAGTGCTCCTTTCGGGATCCATGCCAACACGACGAGCTGCGTCCAACACTCTCTGTTTGTCCGTAAAGTTATGAAACTTTATGATGACAGGTCTAGGTCTCTGCTTCGGTCCTGGTACTGGCGCTAAAGAGCGATGAGCACGATCAAGCTTGATCTGTCCAGCCTTCGTTGCAATCTTTAAGTAATCAGGCAACCACCTTTCAAAGAAGTGCACCGGACCACTTCCTTCCGCGCCCTCTTGAAGACCGACAAGACGCAAATTACACCTGCGCCCGCGATTTTCCAGATCGTCGATGTGCACTGACATTTCGCTCACTTTTATATGAAGATCATCCATGGTGGCCTGCAGAGATTCCGTTGAATTTTCCACACCAGCTATTCGTTCCTCCGCCTGGCCCACTCTCTCCACCAAGGCTTGGAACTGAACGGCTTGATCGTTTATCGCGGCTAGAACAGTATTCACTTTCTCATCTATTACCTTCGTGATGTTTTCAGTTAATTTATCCAGAGCTTGAGCAAAGTTGGAACTTTCCTCCTCACGACTCATGCTTGCGTCGTTCATATTAGCACCCTGCTCGTCGCCGCTAATAGTAGAGCTTTTCGGCACAATCTTCTTAGCTTTCGGCATTCTGTCAGATCCTTTTGAAAATACTGAGCTATAGACATGGCACAATAACCATTTAAGCTCGTAGAATGATTTCGCTGAGTGAAAATATTAATTAATCGAATGTTTGAACTAATGTTCCGAAAAACGTGTCCACTCTACGACGCCATATTTCTTCCCCCCACATCCCTCTCTTTTGCTCTACCTGTCACTGAGCAAGTCATTTTATACCAGAGATATAAAACATACCTGCCCAACTCAAACAAACAACATTAAGTTTGTGTAGACTGTACGACAAGCAGCCAAACATCATCAGTCATTCAGAGATAACAAGTGAAACGCTATAGAACAGAACTTGAATGTAGTCTAGAAAGTGGGTCATGAGTAGAACTAGTACAACAGAAGTTTTAGGATTATGAAATATTTAAGTTAGTAACATAGTATTTTAACACAACTAATGTACTAAATCATAACTGGTCAGACACACTGGTCTGTTTCCCCACATCAATCATCTGTAAGTTGCCTTCTTATCAGTAGTTCAGCAGGTCACTGGTGCAACACAAATGGTGTGTAGAAACCAAAATAAAATAGACTTATTTACCATCTTGACGACAGTATTCTGGCTACTGAGCTGTCATCCTCAAACCTGTGATCACCAACATAGGAAACTCCAAATCTACTTCTGGAGATGGAATGGCTCCATTCCTCACATCCAAAGGTGATTTAATGCTGTCTGCTTTGGGGAGGGTAGTAGACATGGACTACAGTGCATTACAGCTATAGTGCAACAAGTTTGTACAAGAGCAGAAAGCCTGCTGAAAACTGCAAAGTTTAGATCGTTGGCTCGCTGCAATGTTTTCTTTTGACTATAAAGTGGCTTGTTCTTGGAGGGAGGGAGGGAAAGTAAAGGGTCGGAGAGTAGGAGGTCTTTCTTTTAGAGGAAATCCCAAAGGCTTTTCATACTTTTCTCAGTGGTAAATCAGGAGCCTCCCTTCTCTCTCGCTCTCTCTCTTTCTCTCTCTTTCGCTTATACACTCACACACTTTGTCAAACAAAGAGACCACTAAAGCCTCCCTAAATTCTTTCATTTCCTTTGTACAGTTCAGTTTCTGTTCATTTAAACACATCAGACAGACATTGAGAACACATTTCTTCTTTCTCTTCAATGCAGATCTCTTGGAATGTGAAGCTTTGTCTTTTTCAGACACATAAAAACTCCTGAATATTTTTTACAATCATTTTTAAGAGGAGACTGTGGAATGAAAAACACTTCTGGTTTCTATGCCAAAGCAGGAATGGATGACATGCAGTCGGGGAGGGAAATTAACAATTTTTTTTACCTTCACACAGTGTCTTGTGAATGGTCAGTTTTACCAGCCATTTTTATTTTCAAAAGTATAAGAATCGGTGTTGGGGAGTCTGTAGCTTCACATGCTACAATCTACCCATAACTCATAAGTTTTTTACTACAATATTCATAGTTTAACCATGGTATTTGTAGTTAAACGACATTACCAACAAAATTAGCCATGGTTAATTCAGTCATGGTTACTTCCATTGGTCGACCGATATATCACTGAGGCCAATAAATTGGCTGATATTCAGAATTTTTTAATTATCAGCATCGGCCGACACATTTTCCGACACAGGTGCAAGCAGGCTGCTGCGTGCTAGAAGCAACTGTACCGGCCGCACGTAACCCTCCACAATGGCCCAAGAAAAAGGTGTCATATACAGACCTTAGGTTCCCAGCACCCCTAAGGGGAGAACAGGCACTACATGACCATCATAGGAGCAAGCCAGTCAGCCGCTGCCTTTTCTCTCTCTGTTTCTAGCATAGAGCATAAAGCAGCTGGGGCTGAAATGCGTCAGGGAAGGAAATCTTTCCTGATCCTATTCTTTCAGGGGGAAAAGACCCTGCAGAGACCACATCTTGCCCAGACTAGTGGGAGGTGATATGTGGCCAGTACACAACATGGGTTGTCAAGCCACACGTGGGAGTGGCGCGGTGGCATGTCCTACCTGTTGAGGGATGAGCTCTACAAACACAGCGACCAGGGGCAGAGGGACTCCCAAGGGAGATGCGGGTCCGCTGACAGGGGGACCGTACCGCGGAAAATACATCACAGGGAGTTGCCTGAAGAGGGAATTAGGCCTATGGAGTCCTTCCCCAGTACAGAGCACTTGTGGCTCGTAGTGGGTCTGGTCGCAAATTCCGCTGCTGAATTCGCAGGCCAGAAGGCTACGGAGGAATAACATCCAGGTTGCGAAAGCTTAGAGGCTAACCTGGGAGAGAAAGTGCACTGGATCAACTTGGTGAAGGGCGCTAGGTGCAAGCGGAACACCCGGTCAGCTGTTCTGTATTACCGTGTTCTACCGGCTCGGACCTGACAAAACACGGGACAAGACCGACTCAACCTTGAGATTGTAGAATCTCGCAAAGGTGTTGGGTGTTGCCCAGCCCACTGCTCTGCAGATGTCTGCTAGGGAGGTGCTGTTGGCCAGTGCCCATGAGGATGCCACACTTCTTGTCGAGCGTGCTTGGACCCGCAAGGGGGCGGGCACAACCTGGGTCTGGTAGGCCAGAGAGATAGCGTCAACGACCCAGTGAGCTAACCTCTGTTTGGAGACGGTGTTCCCTTTCCGCCATCTGCCGAAGCAGACAAAGAGCTGCTCAGAACATCTAAAGCTCTGCGTGCAGTCCAAATAGATACGCAAAGCACTTATCGGACACAGCAATGAAAAGGCTGGGTCTGCCTCCTCCTGGGGTAGCGCTTGCAGGTTCATGACCTGATTCCTGAAGGGGGTCGTAGAAACTTTGGGCACGTACCCCGGTCACTGTCTTAGGATGATGTGAGTATCTGCCCGACCAAACTACAGGCAAGTGTCGATGACAGAGAACTCTTGCAGGTCCCAACCCTCTTGATGGAAGCAAGCGCTATCAGGAGGGTCATCTTCAACTGAGTCAATCGGCTCGAAGGGGGGTCTCTGAAGGCCCGAAAGGACCACTGAGAGATCCCAGTAGGGAAACAAGCTTGGCCAGGGAGGATTCAGCCTCCGGGCACCTCTAAGGAACCAGTCGTGCTTACCCAAGGACTGGCCATCCACTGCGTTGTGGTGGACCACGATAGCGGCTACATACACCTTCAAGGTGGAGGAATGAAAGCACTGACCGAACTGCGCATCTCTGAGGGTCCATCCTCGGGGGAATTTGCCAGGGAGTTGCTGCCGCGAGGAGCACGAGATCCAAGAACCATGTCCGAGTGGGCCAGTATGGGGCCATTAAGGTGACTTGTTCCTCGTCCTCCCTGATCTTGCACACTGGATGAAATGCATAGTTGCACAGCCCCTGGGGCCAGCTGTGTACCAACGCGTCTGTCCCGAGATGGGCCTCTGTCAGGGAGTAACAGAGCGGGCAGTGGGAATTGTCTTGGGAGGCAAAGAGATCTACATGTGCCAATCTTAACCGGTCTCAAATCATCTGGACCTCCTGGGGGTGGAGCCTCCACTCTCCACCGGGCGAAACCTGTCGCGACAGTGCGTCCGCCGTACAATGGCACTCACTGGCTGGATGGCCTATGGGGCGCTCGACGCTGGGGCTGAGAGCTGGGCCTGGGTTGAGGCTGAGCTGCCTATTGTTTGAACACATGGGGATGCCCTCGTCAGGCAGTTGGGTTGCGGGCTGCGCTGGGGAACTAGCCACCATCTGCCTCTTCACCGCCGAAAACTGGTAGGCGAAGTCATCAACGGTGTCGCCGAAGAGGCCAAGCTGGCATATCAGGGCAATTAGAAAGCGGGCCATGTCAACGTCGCACATCTCGACCATGTTCAGCCAGAGGTGGCGTTCCTGGACCACAAGGGTGGCCATCGCCTTCCCGAGTGCCCGTGCTGTGACCTTTGTGGCTCTGAGAGCGAGGTCAGTGTCAGAGCGCAGTTCCTGCAGCACATCAGGGTTGTGACTACTCAGGTGCAGTTCTTTAAATGCCTTGGCATGGTGGACCTTCAGAAGAGTGCTGTAGGATTTCGAAGTCAGTGAAGAAGTCATCCTACAGGCCTTGGAGGGGAGTACCGGGCAATCCCACCAGGTGGTTGCGTTCTCGGGGCACAGGTGGATCGCAACCACTCTGTCCACCTGGGGGACCTCCGTGTGCCCATGGGCCTCCCCACCGACAAGGGTAGTGAGTGCGAACGAGTGAAGGGGTCAGTTCCGGGCAGTAAAGGTGCCCTCCATGACCTCGTTAACTCATCATGCAGTTCCGGGAAGAAAGGTACCGGGGGAGGACGTGGCTGGGAGCGGCGCCCTGACCCAAGGTACCAATGGTCAAGCCATGAAGGCTGTGAGGAGGACGGAGGGTTCCAGTCCAAGCCCACACTCACGGCGGCCCAGGCAAGCATGTCGGCCATCTTCGCGTTGGCCTCAGACTGCCCCAGTCAAGTCCCTTGCGTCAGACGCCTGAACACTCTCCGATGCAGCGGCGACGTCATCATCCAATTCGAGGGGCTCGAGGGAGAACGTAGGCTGGCCGTGAGGTGAGCCGCACTCACTTCAAGCCCAGACGGAAACAAGTGAGCGTGCCGGGGGGCAGGTGGTTTGTGGGAATTTACCCGGTGAAACCGAGCCTGCTGCCATCCCCAAATCGCCTCCATTGCCAGCCGGGTCATCCTCAGTCCCGTGGGAAGAAGGAACGATGCGGGGGGGCGGCTGAAGTGGCATTCACTTTGATAAATGAAAGCCGCGACCGCAACAGTACATGAACAGTATTCTCGCAGTGAGTACATGAACATCAACAAACGCTGCCTCAGTGTGATCGCTACCCAGGCACATGAGGCATCTATGTCCATCAGTTTTGGAGAGATATTGGCCGCATCCAAGACCTACACAGAGGCAGAAAGGCATCTTTAAAAAGATGCATCCTGAAAAGGACGTTCAATGCCTGCTGTGTATTGCTATTTTGTGTAAACTCTTTTAGAGAAAACAAACTCTGTTAGGGGGAAAACACTCTTTTAGAGAGGCGCTGTCAAAGCGCCCAGGGGCGTGGACTGCACAGCGTTCAGAGAAGGAGAAAGCCGCTGGTGATGTGCGTAGATCCAACAGCAGTGCTTCACCAACAGAGGTGAGTGGAACAGTAGTGAGACTCAGCTTGCTGCTGCACAACCGCTCGGTTCCGAAGAAAAAATCTGACTGACAGAAATCTCGCTTCCCTTTATACCCATATGTCAGGGCACAGAACATAGAAATTCTGTCTGACAATTTCTCATTTGCCTTTTCTCAAGTTCAGAGGTACGTGAGGCTCTGAAAAAAGACCCCTTCTGTCACTACATTCGACACAACATCGAGTGAGTGACAGAAGGGGAAACAAAACTTCAGGATCCGGATCAAAAGTTCCTCTGATTCACAAATCATGACCATCAGTCCGTGACAATTCAAGCAGGCGATCCAAACTGTTTTAACTGCCAGGAGACTGCTGCTCACGCTGGATCCACACAAGCACTGTAGTGCAACTTCAAAGTAAAAGCGCGTCATGTGTGCTATAAGTAAATATCTGTTGCACATTGCACTGTATGTACAATTGGTTTGATTCAGTATTTTTTTTTTTTTAGAAAATACGATTGTTAATGTGGACATTCCACATTAACATTCATCACATTAACACATGGTTGCTGGACTACTGTGTGTACTGATATTTCCTTCCTAATATATTAACAATTTCTTCATGTGCAAATAAATTACCAAAATTTGATGACTAAACATAAATCAGAAGGAACTGCTATAAACCATTTAAAATATTATGTAATATACATAATTTATTTTATTCTTTTTTACAAAGTAAAATTTTAGTGTGAAATTGAGTAAATATAGTGCTAATAATTTTATGTTTATATTATTTACTATATTAAATTGTGTGATATACTGGCATTGTATTGGCCTATCTGCCACCCTGCTCTCTGGATATCGGCACGGCCATTAAAAAATCCATTTTGGTCAATCACTAGTTACTACAATCATACTAAAGTAAAACCATACGTAATTTCCCAGAGCATTAAACAAATACTGTGGCAGCATTAGAAATAACATACATTTATATCTAAAATACAACAATAAACTATTAATCACTGAATCAAAATATAGTTGCAAATACAGCTGCAATTCACTAAATATTTCACTTTAAAAAAGGGAAAGTCCCTTTAAAGGTGTGCAGGGTTCAAGTGAATCAGTTATGTGAACTAGTTCATTGACATGTACCATCTAAAAGAACCAAAAATTCATGTTAAAATTATTGAGTTCTACTGTCACGGTACTGAAAATGTACAGTTTGTAGCTTCACTATTAGTTGTTTACTACTTCCCAACACTGATAAGAACTATATTTCCCCGTCTGTTGCTCACATCGACGTTGTGTCGAAGAAGCAACACTAGGGGTATCTCTTGAGTGCCGAATATGCCTCTGATCTATGTAAAAAGGCCAATGAGAAGTTGGCGGGCAGTATTTGCATACCCCTTCGACAGTGCAGAACTTGAAAGAGTTTAATAAAAGAGTGATTTTTTTCTTGTAAAAGAGAAATTTCCTCTAAAAAGCAATACACAGCGGCGTTGAACGTCCTTTTCAGGACGTGTCTTTTTAAAGATGCCCTTCCGCACTTGTGTAGTTCCTAGATGCGGTAGAGTGCTGTCTGCTTCAAACGGCCACAGGCATTGTCTCGTGTGTCTGGGCAGCAATTACACCGAGGCAGCGTTTGTGGATGGTTCATGCTCTCACTGCGAGAGCATGACCATGGCAATGTTGCGGTCGTGGCTCACTTTCAACAGAAATCATGTCACTCCAGCCTCCCCCCGCATTGCTCCTTCTTCCCACAGAATTGAGGACGATGCGGCTGGTGATGGAGGTGATCTGGGAATGGCAGCGGATGCAGCTCTGCCGGGTACGCCCCCTCGGACCACCCGCCCCCCAGCACGCTCGTTGACTCCCATCCGTGCTCGAGGCAACAGCGGCTTGCATCACAGCCAGCCTGCCTATCCTCTAGAACTCGAGGTGGATGAGCTCGCTGCTGCATCGGAGAGCGCGGCGTCTGACACGGATGACTCCCCTGGGCTGCCGCCTTCAGGCCAGCACGCCCAGGCTGAGGCTGACGCACAGATGACCGGCATGCTTTCCCGCACCGCTGCCAGCGTGTGGCTGAACTGGAACCCTCCATCCTCCCCACAGCCATCGCGGTTGGATGACTGGTTCCTGGGGTCTGGGCTCCACTCACAGCATCGCCCAGAAGTGCATGATGAGCTGACGTCTTCGTGGAGAGCGTCCACACGTCACAAAGCCACTCGCTCGGACGGCGGAGCGGCCCACGGGTATACAGCGATTCCCCAAGTGGACAGGGCTGTTGCGCTCCACCTGTGCCCCGGGAACCGTACCACCTGGCGGGGTCGCCCTGTGCTCCCCTCCAAGGCTTGTAGGACGACGTCTTCATTGACCGCCAAAGCCTACAGTGCCGCCGGACATGCCGCTTCCGCCCTGAATGCCATGGCCCTCCTGCTGGTCCACCAGGCCAAAGCACTTAAAGATCTGCCATGGCCCTCCTGCTGGTCCACCAGGCCAAGGCACTTGTTGCAGGAACTACACTCAGCAACCGACCTCGCCCTCAGAGCCACGAAGGTCACAGTGCAGTCACTCGGGCAGGCGATGGCCACACTCGTGGTCACCTGTGGCTGAACTTGGTCGAGATGTGTGAGACCGACAAAGTTCGCTTCCTCAACGCCCCTGTCTCCCAGTTCGGCCTCTTCGGCGACACCATCGAGGATTTGCTCAGAAACAGATGGGGGCCATTTCACACATCCTGCCCCGCCGCAAGCCTGCAGCCATGGGCCATGCCCCGTATGCTCGCCGAGGTCGTCCTCCTGTGGCGAACACTGCTCCACCTTAACCCGGGCCCAGCTCAGCCCCCATGTCGAGCATCCCGCAGAAAGTCAAGTCAAGTCAATTTTATTTATATAGCACCTTTCACAACACACATCGTTTCAAAGCAGCTTTACCAAAGATCAGCATTAACAGACGATAAAACTGTAATGTCTATAACAGGGGTGACCAACCCTGCTCCTGGAGAGCTACCTTCCTGCAGAGTTTAGATCCAACCCTAATCAAACGCACCTGAACCAGCTTATCAAGGTCTTTAGGATTACTTGAAAATGACAGGCAGGTGTGTTGGAGCTAAACTCTGCAGGAAGGTAGCTCTCCAGGAGCAGGGTTGGTCACCCCTGGTCTATAAAGTCGATGAATCATCATTATGTAATTAGATAAAATTGTATTCTTTATCGTGTTTAAAAATAATTAAATAATAATTGTATTAATAACCCCAGTGAGCAAGCTGAAGGCGATTGTGGCAAGGAACACAAAACTCCATAAGATGTTGATTAATGGAGAAAAATAACCTTGGGAGAAACCAGACTCACTGTGGGGGCCAGTTCCCCTCTGGCTAACATCATGAATATAATTTAAATATTACTTATGTATAGTTAAAACCCGGAAGGCTCCCAGGCACTCCTGAGATGGTCGACCCAGAGACCAAGACGTTAGCTCTGGAGCTGGTAAGCAGACCACTGCGTCCCCCGGTGGAGGGCCGGGAGGAGACGGAGCTGCGGTACCCACATTCTCAATAACACAATTCTCAATCACAATCTTTGTCTCTGGGTCACCTGGCACACAAATGCCATTCTCACGGCACTCTGCTGCTAAATCTCAACAGTCCCGGCATGCTAGACGTGGAACCCCTACCCTCAGCCCCCTGGCTGGCCGGTTCTGACGAGTCTAGAGGATGCCACCACCGGACCTCCTCCTCAGTCACTAACCCGCCCCCTGCCGGCTGTGCGGAGCAAGGTAAGTGCTTCAAGTCTTCTCTCAGCACCAGAGCCTCGGGACGCGTCCTAGCCTCCCGACGCTGTATTACCTGCTCAGCCCCACTGCTCCGCCCCACCGGGTACATCAAAAATAATCGTCCCCTTGGTGCCCATTCACGGAGCTTGGATGTGTGGCTTTCACTTCCCAACCCGTCATGCTGGCTTGCCCGGACCATACGACTCGATTACGCAATTCAGTTTGCCAGTCCTCCGCCCCCCCTTCGTGGGCGTCCGCTTTATTGATGTACACGGCGAACATGCCAAATCCCTGTGCGCGGAAATCGCTACTCTCTAACTCAAAGACACGATAGAGCCTGTCCCTCCAACTGAGATGAAGAAAGGTTTCTACAGCCCTTACTTCATTGTACCCAAGAAAGGCGGCATCTTACGACTGATCTTGGACTTGCGAGTTTTCAACCGGGCTTTGCACAAACTCCCTATCAAAATGCTCACACAAAAACACATCTTGCGTCCGGCATCTAGATTGGTTCACAGTGGTAGTCCTGAAGGACGCGTACTTCCACGTCTCAATTCTGCCTCGACACTGACTTCCTGCGGTTCGCATTTGATAGCCAGGCGTATCAGTACAAAGTCGCAGAGGCAGCCCTTGCCCCGCTCCGAGAAGCCGGCATTTAAATACTCAATTACCTCGACGACTGGCTCATTCTGGCCCACTCCCGAGACTTACTATGTGCTCACAGAGACCAGGTGCTCAGGCACCTCAGCCGTTTGGGGCTTCAGGTCAACTGGGAAAAGAGCAAGCTCGCCCCGGTTCAGAGTATCTCTTTTCTCGGCATGGAGTTAGACTCCATCTCAATGTCAGCATGTCTCACCAATGAGCGTGCGCATTTGGTGCTGGAATACCTCGCCACCTTCAGGCCGTGCACCCCTTAAAACTTTTCCAGAGGCTCCTGGGGCATATGGCATTCTCCGCGGCGGTCGCACTGCTGGGGTTGATGCATATGAGACCGCTTCAGCACTGGCTTCAGACTCGAGTCCCGAGAAGAGCATGGCGCCACGGCACGCATCGTGTGGTGGTCACACCCACCTGCTGCCAAACTTTCAAACCCTGGACAGACCTTTGCTTTCTGCGGGCAGGAGTACGCTTGCAGCAGGTGTCCCGATGCGTCCTGGTCACCATCGATGCCTCCAGATTGGGTTCGGTCGCCGTGTGCAATGGGCACACAGCCACGGGCCGTTGGAAAGGGGCCCTGCTGCGCTGGCACATCAACTCCATCAAGAGGGTCGGGGACTTGCAAGCATTCTCTGTCAATGACACTTGCCTGGAGTTCGGTCCTGCAGACACATGTGATCCTAAGACCTCGACCGGGCTACGTGCCCAAGGTTCCTACCACACCCTTTAGAGACCAGGTAGTGAACCTGCAAGTGCTGCCCCGGGAGGAAGCAGACCCAGCCCCTTCGTTGCTGTGTCCGGTACGTGCCTTGCATACCTACTTGGACCGCACGCAGAGCTTTAGACATTCTGAGCAGCTCTTTGTCTGCTTTGGTGGACAGCGGAAAGGGAACACTGTCTCCAAACAGAGGCTTTCCCACAGGGTGGTGGACGCCATTTCATTGGCCTATCACACCCAGGCCGTGCCCCCTCCCTGTGGGTCCGAGCACACTCAACAATGAGTGTTGCATCCTCGTGGGCACTGGCCAGAGGCACCTCCCTGGCAGACATATGTAGAGCAGCGGGTTGGGCAACACCTAATACCTTTGCGAGATTCTACAATCTCGGGGTTGAGTCAGTTTCATCCCGTGTTTTCTTAGGTCCGCTGACAGACTGACCAGGTGGATCGCATGCACCTAGCGCCCTTTCCCTCGGCTGAGGTAAAACTGTGCACTTTCTCTCCCAGGAGATCCCACTCATTCAGATCCCTGGAGGACTCCTCTTTTGCCCTTTGGGTCTGCAGTTCAGCGGAGGAACTCGCCGACCCGATCACTGTGGGTACTTAATCTACCTTGTTCTGTAAAAGGTGCTCCACAGGTCAGGACTCCTGCTTGGTCTCCCCCTGTGTGTATTTTCCGCAGTACGGTCCCCTTACGAGTGGACCCACGTCTCCCTTAGGCAGTCCCATCTGCCCTCCAGTTGCCGTGTTGTAGCAACTCCCCCCTCTTTGAGGCTGGATCTACCACCGCGCCACCTTCCACATGTCCCCTGAAAACCCTTGTGATGTATTCACCACTCTTATATCCCCCTTTTTGGGCAGGTGTGGTCTCCGCAGGGTCTTTTCCCCCTGGGTAAGACCCCCTTCCCTCGATACGTGTAAGGACCCCAGCCATTTCTTGCTCTATGCAGAGATACATAGAGAGAAAAGAGGCTCGGCTAGGCTCAGCCTGTTCCCGGGTTGGCAAGCATCGCCATGTTCCCCTGTTTAGGGTAACCAGAAGGATTCCGAGGACTTTTATGGGCATTGGGGAAGGGTACGTCCAGTCTGACACAGCTGGTCGCCTTTGCACGTAAAATACCTGCCCGCTTCTGTGTCAGCAGAACACGTACACGGCTCAGCGATTGGCGTGATTTAAATTGGACCCCTAGTGTCACTTCTTCGACACAATGTCGAAGTGAGCAACAGATGGGGAACGTCTAGGTTACGGATGTAACCTCCTTTCCCTGATGGAGGGAACGAGATGTTGTGTTGTCCCAGCCACATTGCTGAGCCAAACCACTGTTGTGGCCAGACCATTTCCGGCTCCTCAGAAAAATCCTGAATGAACTTGTATTTCCCCGCTTTTATACCCGTATGTCCGGGGAAGGGGTATGCAAATACTGTCTGCCAACTTCTCATTGGCCTTTTTTCATAGATCAGAGGTATATTCTGCGCTCAAGAGAGACCCCTAGTGTCTCTTCTTCGACACAACATCTCGTTTCCTCCATCAGGGAACGGAGGTTACATACGTAATCTAGACGATGTGAAACACAATAAACTCAGCTTTTATTTTGTGCTTTTTTAATTTCTTTATTTTTTTCTGCCTTTTGTTTGTTATTTTGTTCTTTCGTATTTTCTTTCGTACATATTTTTTTTTTTACTTTTGTTCTTTTGTACTTTAGATTTTTTGTCGTGTTGTGGCAAAAAAATATTAACCCACCATTATCACTGCGTAAGAGACACTCTGAACCAAACAGTCTTTTAAAAGAATTTATTCTTGCAAGAAGGACCCAGTCATTAAACAGGACTAACCTGTGCCATGAGTGAGACAAATAAAGGGAGGGCTGAATTGTTTTTTATACGTCTTTTCCCCAAGGTCTCCGACAAAAGCAGATCTTCCCCCCTAGACACAGGGGCATTCCTTTGCAATGACTATTACTGATCACTGAGTATTTAAAATTTCTACAACAATTCCCCGCTTTTTATCATTCAGATTTCTCAATCACAATAATAAACAATAAGACAAATTTTAAGTCATATCATCACACTTACACTCTTCATCTCTGATTTTCGCATAAATGATCACTCTCTTAAACATTTGTGAAATAACATTTGGAAAATGTAAAAAGCTTAGGCTGTTTTTTTTTTTTTTTTGTGGGGACAGTCCCTTAAGTATTAACAAGAAATAGTGTACAGATTAAGTAGGAAAAACACATCAATTTAACATTTTGGTTATGTCAGCAGGCTATAAAAATACAAAGAATAAAAGTAGAATAAAATCCCTAATTTCAAACCTTCTCCTTGTACGTCATCTTATAACACAGATGGCCGCTGCTTATAACCCTCTTTACATATCAAAACATTCTCAGAAAGAAAAGACATACCTCATTTTAACACATTTCACAGTAGCTCTCACTACTTTTATCATCATATTTGTGCTCATCATCCTCTGGATAGACTGTCATCTTTACCAGTTGAACAGACATCCCTGCTTTAACCAGTCTCTGTACTGAGCTGGAAACACACATTATAATGCATGGTAAACATAACAATATCAATAGTCCCATTACCGCAATTGGTAACACAGTTTGAATCAGCCAATACCCCCAGAGATTCATAAACCAATTAAACCATGTACTCTCAACATGTTCTGGCTCCTGTACGGCTTTTCTCATGTGTTCAATTACACTCGTGATGTTGTCGCTGTAATCTGGAATATTGAAACAACAAGACATTCCCAACATTTTGTAAACTCCCCCTTTCTCTGCAGTTAACATATCAAGAACCAACCTGTTTTGAATGACCGCATCTCTTAACTGTTTAATTTCATCATTTATCATTGTCAAAGCATTTTCTGTGCTATTAGCTATTGCTAAATCTGTCCATGCTAGCCCATCCTCCTCTGTGGGGAGAAGTGTGGCAGGATTCAAAGTTGTGCATCTTTTAACAGTTATGTTTGGCATGTCCAATAAAATTGTGTGGTACCTCAGCCATCGGGCTGTAGATAAATCTGATGTTCTCTGTTCTTGCAGACTCATGGAGACTGCGTGTGGAACCATCAAAGTTAAATCAGAATACCCCACAAATTCCCTGGATGCCAGTACTGCCAGTTCAGCAGCCGCCACAGACCTCAAACAGTGTGGTAGACCTGCTGCTACTGCATCAAGTTTGGTTGAAAAATATGCCACAGGTCGCAGTCTGTCTCCATGAGTCTGCAAGAGAACAGAAGTCATAAACCCATTTTTCTCATCAACCATCTGAACAAACGGTTTGTTTACATCTGGCAGACCCAAAGTGGGAGCCAGAGCCATTTGTACATTCATGTTAGCAAATGCCTCCTCGACTTCGCTTGTCCAAACAAGCTTGTTACATGACCTCAGCCATTTCCCTGTCATCAGGGCTCGTAAAGGCTGTTCAAGAATGGCATAATTAGGAATAAATGTACGACAATAAGCACACATTCCTAAAAATGACAACTGTTTTTTCGTAATTGTTTTGGCACATCTTTTATGGCCTGTACACGTTTGTCACAGATGGATTTACTGTTTGGTCTGATAACATGTCCCAAAAACTTTATTTCCTGTTTCACAAACTGCAATTTTGAAAGACTGACTCTGTACTTCAATCTCGAAATCACATTTTGACATAAATGCTCCTACACTTTTGCTGTGTTTCACTTCTGCACTTATTTCAGCCCAATCTGTTGTTTTCATGCATTCTCTCACAAAAGGGCCCAGATCTGCCCACAGCTGACCTTGGTTACTGATAAGTGTGGAGCAGTGTTGCCTGCTATCAAATAGAACTGCATTTGTTTTTCTGTCAGGCAAGCTGAGAGCGCACAAACATTTTCTGTCCAGAAAATCTTATAAAATTTCACAGTCTCATTTTGTACCCTGTTAAACCACCCCTCCTCATATTGTGGTTCACGTTCATTTACGACATGTGACGTGCAATGCAATTGGTCAGGCATAATATTTTCTGTGTTAAATGACATTGTTTGATCCTTTGCCAATTTCAAGATAATTTTTGCCCAATCATCGTTTTTCACACGCCATTCATATGCCCACTGCGGTTAAAATTTAGAACAACATATTTGTGGTTCTTCCTCAATGCTAATCCCAAAGGAACCCCCCCTAAGGGTCAAATTCAATTCACACATTAAATCTCTGGCCATTAGAGGTACCGGACAAGCTGGTGAACATAGAAACACATGTTTAAATGCTCTCCCCCTCTCCATCTCACACTCCAAGGGCACTGTGAATTTTTCAGAAATCAAATGGCCTGAGGCCGAAGTGCTCTCATGCACTGAATCTGTCAATTTTGGTACACATGGCAAGTCACATGGTCATATAGTAGAATGGCTAGCCCCAGAATCTACCAAAAAAAAAAAAAAATCTACTTATGTCCCATCAACTAACATTGGATATCTCGGCATTTGTAAAAACCCTGAACTTTTGTACATTCTCAAATATTCATCCAAAACATTATCACATAAAGCTTCATCAGTCACACTCAAAGATTTGCAAGCATTGTCTTCATTGCAGAGAGCAGTATGTAAATCAGTGTATGTGTGCGTGGTTAAAAAAATGTTCACTTCCCTTTTCTGTAGCCCGGCAACTGAACACCCTCAGCTGGACCCCCCTCTCGCTGCTCTCCGCTCTGCTTGCTTCAGTCTGCCCTTTCCTTCCCTGGACAGTCTGTAGCCCAGTGTCCCATTGTTTGCACAGTTTGCATTTCGTGCATTCTCTGAACTCATGGTCGTCAGTCCCACACAAGCCGCAATTCCACTTCCGCTGGTTTCTGTTGCCTTTCTTCTTTTTGTCTGCCCATTTATGCTGCGGTTTAGATGTGCTGACATTAGACTGTAGTCGCACAACTGCCAGCTGAAGATCCTCTTGTCATCTTTCCGCTCACCTTGTGCCAACTTGTGGCCCTCAGTTTCACTGCCAGCAGTCTTGTCAGTTCCTGTGTGGTGGGACTGAATTCTTGAAAAAAGGTGGTTAGTTCATCTGCAAACTTGTCACCTGCGTCGTCATGATTTGGCAGATGGGCCATGGCTTCTTTCATGTCAGTCACCGTCCACGGTCTGAAGACCATCATCGGCCCGTCAGCCCCCGCTACCTCTACCATCGGAGCCGTGAAGCTGTGTTTTTCTTGTTTCAGTTGTGATCTTGTCAATATCTTTCCCGGTTTGCTGGCCCCTGCGCTGTCTGAATATGGGGTGTCGGGGATCGTCTCAGAAAAAAGTTCATTCAGGTCTCCTTCAATGTCAGAGTCGGGAGGAGCTGCTTGTCGTGCTTGTCTTCTGAGCGGAGAGCAGTCAAGGTCGGGGTTCAGTTTCAGGGCCTTCAGCTCCGCCACGGGATAGTGATGATTATACGCCGTCGGCGCCGGCACAATCGCCATTGCATGTGGGGAAACACAAACATACTTTTCATTAGTCGGTTCTGGTGGTGCTGACACACAAACAGATCATTCACACATTTTATTTTCTTCCACATTGTCAATCCTACATGCTAATTCTTTCTGCATTTGCTTTCGTTCTCTTCTATCTGATCACATTTTTTACACACATGTTGAACGCAGCCACAACAACCTTTTTGTGCCTCGCTGCCCTGTTCAACTGATTCTCGCACCACTCTCAGTCTAGTCGTGCTCAGTGTTCTCTCTCTGGGGAAATCATGGTATTTGATCAGTTTCTCTATGTCCTGCATACATTTTCTCCTATAGTTTTTTTTTCTCATTTGACAGACAACCGGTGTATCAAATTTGGCAAGCTTGCTTTGAGACTTCCCCATACTGGCTGTTTCTGTTTCTGTGTATTTACCGTTCGACGCATGTCTAATAACCTGTCGGACGTCTCCAACAGATCTGATTTCTTAACCCAAGATCAGATAAGGGTGCACTTCCTAGTGCTTTGTTAATTACGGTTTACTCAAAATCTTTCTCTGGAGTACATTCCAGCACTCAGTATTTTAGCTAACCTAATTAAACCATTTTTGCAAGAACTCAGTCTCTGTGTCTCAGTTTCTGCTCGAGAACCCCTTGTACTCGCACCACAGAAAACAGTCTCAGCCACTATGGTTCACTCACTCTTATACCAGAAGAAAATAATTTAGTTGTCTCTTATCAGAGATATTTGGGTTGCCACGGGTTCGTTTTCATTTGATTCCAGTGGAGTTTCTCCTGGCCCTGATGCGGTCGGTCTCTCTCTCTGAAGCTTACGAGGTAGAGCTGGAACTTCTCAGTCCAGGTGGCCAAACACCGTCCGCTCTCAGGTCCAGAAGGCACTTCCAAGGAATCCCACTTCTGACACCAAATTGTTGTGGAAAAAAAAAATATTAACCCACCATTATCACTGCGTAAGAGACACTCTGAACCAAACAGTCTTTTAAAAGAATGTATTCTTGCAAGAAGGACCCAGTCATTACGCAGGACTAACCTGTGCCATGAGTGAGACAAAGAAAGGGAGAGCTGAATTGTTTTTTATACGTCTTTTCCCCAAGGTCTCCGGCAAAAGCAGATCTTCCCCCTCTGTATTCATTAGACACAGGGGCATTCCTTTGCAATGACCATTACTGATCACTGAGTATTTAAAATTTCTACAACAGTCGTTTCTTTTGTACTTTACTATTGTGTTTTTGTTCTTTTGTTCGTACTTTCATTCAAATTTTTGTTTGTTGTTTCTTTTGTTCTTTTCTACTTTCGTATTTTATACTTTATACTTTTATACTTTCTTTTTTATTTCCTTTTGATCTTTCTTACTTTTGTTTGTTCTTTTGTACTTTTTCAATTGTACTCTTTTGTTTGTACTTTTATTCTTTCGTACAGTCATTTGTACTTTTGTTGCTTTGTACTTTCTTTCATACATTCAATCTTTTGTACTTTTTTTCGTACTATCCTGTCTTTATTTTCATTCATTCGTTCGTACTTTCTTTTGTTAGTACTTCGTTTTGTTCATTGGTTCTTTTTTCTTTTGTACTTTTTCTTTATTTCATACTTTCTCTCATACTTTCCTTTGTACATCCTTTTGTTCTTTAGACTTTTTTCTTACATTCATACTTTGGTTCTTTCTTTTGTACTTAAATGTTTTTCATACTTTCAGTCATTTTTACTTTCTTCCATTTGTAATTACTTTCATTCATTCTTTATTTTGTAATCAGTACTTTCATACTTTTTCTTTCCTTTGTACGTTCTTTTGTTCTTTCGCTCTTTCTTTCATACTTTTTGCTATAGATTTTCAACTTTTTTCACTATTTCATGTGTAAAATATAAACATCTACAGTAAATCACATGTTCAGAACAGGATGACCAAACATAATCAATTTGTTACAATATTGCCAGTTTATAAGTAATGACTATTGTTTACATTGTACCATATGCATTCAGAGTGTATGGATAAGCATTTGCAATGTGTTAACGTGAAGCAGGATAGACTGCAATGATGAGGAACAAAACATTTAATTTGTATAATGGAAGCCAGTCAGAGAGTTCACAGAGGTGGCTATCAGAGGAAGAAAGGGTATGAACTGGTGAGCCTAATGACATCTGGGCCTGCAGTGTCCACTATTGGGGCTTTTCCACACTTTTTTGGGGTATTCCACTGTGGATAGTACCTGGTACCTGATACTTTTTGGATTACCACCTCTGTCGATGTTCCAAATGAGCCGAGCCGATCCTAATGTGATGACAAAATCCTGCAGATCACTGATTGGTCAGGGACAATCGTCACTAACAGCGTCACTGGATTTCCGACACACGACATCAACCCGCTAGTTTTAAAGTTAGCAACAGCGATAACAGTATAATTTGTTCAGTTGACATTCGAATTGTGAAAAAATCTGTCTGTGTGCAAAACTATGCCATTTTCAATAAACAAGGTGCAGATGCTCCACTCATTAGTGATGAGTGAAACGAAAATGTCTCTCAGGAAGTGTATCAGCTGTTGGCCGTACACAGCTACCACCGTACCTACCGACAGTGTAGGGAAAAGTAAAAAAAAAAAAAAAACTTAAAAGTGACTACAAAACCATCAAGGAAAAGTGGAAGTGATTCAACCAAATGGACACTATCTAAACCGGTGAACAATGGGAGGGAGAGTTCCCTGGTCTGGCGTTGATCCACAATGGAGGATGGTATGTTTTGTTATGTTAACTCTATACTCTGCTTGAAAGCTTCACTTTATTTAGTTGACCAGCTACTGGAAGCTTGCTTCTAAAACAACAAGGCTAATTTAACTGTTACAGTTGTGTAAAATCACCATGCAACAACTGCTTTATGCAGCAGAATGAGCTAGTAGCTAACAGCTAGCGGTCGTGCTATTGTTTTGGTCAGTTTGTGTCATGTTTAAGATGATGTCACAGCAGTAGAGGCGGCGCAACTATTATGATCAGACTATTATCACACCCATGTTGAGGTGGCACTAAACTGCAATGGAAATGCAAGCTCAGAAAAGTAAAGCGAGTAGAGTTGAGGTAAGTCGAACCATAACATGCAGTGCAAAAGTGCCATATGTGATTCAGTAAACAAAGGCCTAACTACTGTAAAGCAAATTACAGGACTGTGACAAATTTGTGAGTCTTTCTAAAGTCACTTTGGTTACTATAAAAGCATCCAATAATTACTAAAAGTAGGCCTAAATGTAATTACTCCAATCAACCTAACCCAATCTGAAAAATGAAACTGTCAGTTCATTTATACTGTATTGTAAGATTAAGGTATATTATGGTCCATACATGACATTACAGTGTAAATGACTGTACTTGATACACAATTCTTACAGTATTGCGCATTGACAACATAACCTGTACAGTGAGAAATGACAAAGAACATCAGTCCAGCATCATACTGTCTCTACATTGATCACATCTTTTGACTTTACAGTACTTTGAAAAAAATATACAACATCTTTAAGGTCAATTTGAAACATGTAGCTTGCATTGTTCCCTACAGAACGAACAGACTGATAAAATTACAAAATTGAAAGAAGATCATTCTGTTGTGTTTGGTTGATTAAACCAAATGCTCTCATTACGCATCACAATAATCTTGTGTTCTGAAACAGTGATTATATGAAACCCTGATGAAAGCATGTTAGGAGGTTTTGAAAGAACGACTAACTTTGTTACACAAGTAGGATCAGTTTGGTGTTTTTAAAAGTTACCACTTGCATGTGAAAATAGTATAAAAGTGATTAAAAAAAAAAATCCAAATTATATTTCATTCAAATAAGAAGGCATTATTTAGCGAGAATCAAACTGTATGGCAGTGTGCATTTTGTATAATTACCACATGAAAAAGTCTCTTTTTGGAGGGTGTGTCCAAACATATTTGCACATGTAGCTATTCGCAGTGTTTCTTAATAAATCACCTGCAATGGGTCCACAACGTGGATGCACAATTTGTTAGATTGCACACTCAAATTAGTACCAATTATTTGTTATCTTATTAAATCATGGCCTATTTGGATTGGTGTAAAAAATATTTGCAAAGAAAGAAGAAAAGAAATACAATGAAAGAACTCTGTTGTGTTTTATATGATGTTCATATTTGGAAGAGTCTGAACTCCAGACATCTGATCAAAGCCAGACTTAAACACTGCCTCATGTGAAACACTGATATCTGGATATACAGGATGGGTTAACAAAAACTCCAACACCAAAACAAAGCAAAGACAACTGGACTTTCACAATGTCAGAAGAAAATGTGAGTGGTGCTTGCTTGTTCAAAACACACCACCACAATGCTAAGGTGTTTTAGGTAGGTGTCATGGTGTTGCTGTGCATTTGGTAATGTCTTTTATGTGTTTTAATGCATTACCACATGATTACTAGGGTGCTCTGGGAGGTTGATAAGTCTCTCTGATATACACTGAAGCTCTCTCTCTCTCTCTCTCTCTCTCTCTCTCTCTCTCTCTCTCTCTCTCACTTTTAATGAATGAGTGTAAATGCTTAAAGGATCATTTCTTTATAAAGAGAAACACAATTCCCACTATAGAAATTAAGAATAAATGCACATAATACGTTGTATTTATAGTCCCAGTATAATAAAATTTACTAACGGTACTAATGATATATATAAACAGTACATAGTTAGTTAACTTGAATCACACAATATATAAACACGCACACTTATTAATGCTTTTAGGGTGATCAATGAATTTCTTAGCTTCGTGTGTCCCCATGGCCACACACATTGTATTTTGGCTTCACTATGGGCAACGCTTAGTTTAAATTAATTTAAACAACCTGATTATTGCTCACTACACTCCATCTTACAACACAACACTGTCATTTAAAGGGATAACATCTGGAACACCAAGTCACACAACACTACTGCATGACAATGAGTTCCATGAATCGCTTATACTGACCCAGCGTTAACAAATGAGCCCCTATTTTGTTTTATTGAAATGTTTTTTTTTGTAAAGAGTAACGTCTCTAGTTTGGTTTGATATGTTGCTTTTAATAAATCCAATAATTTTTCACTTGTTAGCGCGCAATTAAGTTGTTTTATTGGTTGATGCCTAACCAATGAAATGGTAAGTTTTGTACATTATGACGTAACACAATAGCGCTAGTCCATGCCTTTTTGTTAGAGCCAAGCAGATCCAGTGTTATGGATCAAATGGGGATCGTGTTAACTGTGTGTGTGTGTGTGTGTGTGCATCTGAATAATTTCACTTGTCTTTTTAGCAGATTCCTTCAATGTGATTTGCCAAGGAGCAAAGAAAAGATATTTTTCACATTATAAAAACAAAGCTGGTATCATTTTTAACCAGCTTTGTTTCATTGTTGTCTGTTCTAATGAATTTGACACAGTTTAAGAGCAATTTTAATGGTTTCACAGGGTGACATCTGGTTTCCCATGTTAACGTGGGACATTGGTTTGAATGGGAACTGGCAATTACACATGTCAGAGCAGTAAATCACAAGTGGAATTATTTTATTTGCAAAATTAAATCATCATAGGCAGATATGTGTCAATAATATACTTTCAATTGCCTTCATTTCTTTATAATGAATAATGACTTGAATAAACTGAAGATCAACAAAGTGACAGATCAAGTAGAGTTGGGATGCTGATCCAGTTGTTAGGCTTATTGGCAGTACAGTCAGTGACCCTGGTTCAAATCGAGGTCAGACAGGATTTATTTATAGCTTTGTTACAGATTTTGATGTATTTTTAACAGATATAATGAAAACAATTTTGCAAAACACTCATACACAATCAATCAATTTATAATTTATTCAAATTGTTTTAAATAAATCAATCTAAATTGTAACTGAATCTGACAGCTAGCAATTACAGTATAATCTATTGAATTTTCTGAGAATGCTTCAATTACTGAGAAAATATGAACTACGTTTTACATACATAGTTAAGAGGCTATTTAAAATAGTCAAACCAGTTTAAGTTCAAACAGAATGATTAAGTTTCTGAAGAAATTTCTCATGCTTTCTCAGAGTTTATTCTCATTTATTCTCACCCAATGGTCAATTTGGCATTTGTACTTGCTCTCCAAAAAAAAGCACTGTTCTGAACAATCATCTTTTGCCAGTGTCATGGAAAGTTAGAAACATATGACATTGTCATGCACATAACCTTTGAAAAGTAAAGGATGCTGTTATAACTAAGTAAAAAAATAAATACATGTAATTGAAGTGTATAGGCCAAATATTGAGACATTTCCGCCTATGATGCTTTAATTTAGCAAATAAATCAACTTGTGATTTACTGCTCTGACAAGTGTATTCGCCAGTTCCCATTCAAACCAATGTCCCATGTTTACAAGGGAAACCAGATGTTACCCTGTGAAGCTGTTAAACTCACTCTTAAACTGTGTCAAATTCATTAGAACAGACATCAGTGAAACAAAGCGGGTTAATAATGTTACCAAAAAAAATTATTATAATGTGCAAAATGTATTTTCTTTGCTCCTTGGCAATTCACATTGAACAAATTTGCTGAAAAGGGCAAGTTAAATTATTCACATGCACGCACACATCCCCAGTTAACATAATCCACACAGGTGGCATTCATTGGCAAGGCATCAACCAATAAAATGACTTAATTGACCCTTCCCCCCGCCGAACACTGCTCGCAAAAGTAGCTGCAAAAGTCAAGGCATGAAGATTTAAAGTTGCAAAGCCAGATTTTAGAGGTTGTAAATGCTGATTTGTGGTTGTACTGTGAAAATATATTAAAGTACAAAAGTTAATGTGTGTGTGGAGTGGAGGGGGGCAGGGCCGGGCTGGAATGTCGCACACCCGGTCCCCGATCGGCCTGATGGAGCGCGCGAGGGATAAAGGCGGCCGGTGACGACGGTTCGAGAGAGAGAGATCAATCACGGACATGTCCGTTGTGTGTGTGTGTTTGTGCTTTTTGTTTAAGTTCTTTATTAAATTGACAAGCCGGTTCTCGCCTCCTCCTTGCCCATCTTAACCCCGCTTTACAATGTGTAATACAAGTTTGTGTCTGTAGTTCTATTTATGTGAATGCCATTTTACACATTTGTGACTTCTCATCTGCAATTGTGAATTCAGAACACAAGCTTTTAATTATTGTCTGTGAGTGCAGATTGCAACAGTCAACGTCTAGGTTATGGATGAAACCTCTGTTCCCTAATGGAGAGAATGAGACGTTGTGTCGAAGAAGCGACACTAGGGGTCTCTCTTGAGTGCCGAATATACCTCTGATCTTTGAAAAAAGGCCAATGAGATGTTGGCAGACAGAATTGTCAGAATTGTTAGAACAGTCCTGCCCCCCGGACATACGGGTATAAAGGCGGGAAAATACGTCAGTTTCATTCAGTGGGAGAGCCTCTGTTTGGAGACAGCGTTCCCTTTCTGCTGTCCACCGAAGCAGACAAAGAGCTGCTCAGAACATCTAAAGTTCTGCGTGCGGTCCAAGTAGTTACGCAAAGCACATACTGGACACAGCAATGAAGGGGCTGGGTCTGCCTCCTCCCAGGGCAGCACTTTCAGGTTCACTACCTGGTCTCTGAAGGGCATGGTAGGAACCTTGGGCACGTAGCCCGGCTGCGGTCTTAGGATCATTTGTGTGTCTACCGGACCGAAATCCAAGCAAGTGTCACTGACAGAGAACGCTTGCAGGTCCCTGACCCTCTTGATGGAGGCTGTTGCACATGGTGCCCCAACCCAAGTTGGAGGCGTCTGTCGTGACCAAGACGTGTCGGGACTCCTGCTGCAAGGGGACTCCTGCCTGCAGAAGGCAGAGGTCTGTCCAGGGTTTTAATGTTTGGCAGCAGGCGGGGGTGACCATCACATGGTCTGGAGCCAGTTCTGAAGCGGTCTCATATGCATCAGAGGCCATATGCCCCAGGAGCCTCTGGAAAAGTTTTAAGGGGACCACAGTGCCTGGCCTGAAGGCGGCAAGGCATTCCAGCACTGACTCAGTGCACTCGTTGGTGAGGCGCGCTGACATTGAGACTGAGTCTAACTCCATGCCGAGAAAAGAGATGCTCTGCGAGGTGAACATCCGTAAAGCCACGGGTCCAGATGGCATTCCGGGCCGCATCATCAGAGCGTGCATAAACCAACTGGCTGGTGTTTTTACGGACATTTTCAACCTGTCCCTCTCCTTTTCTGTAGTCCACACATGCTTCAAAACATCCACCATTGTGCCCGTACCAAAGCAACAAAAATCACTTGCTTAAATGACAAGCGTTCTGTTGCTCTGACCCCCATCATCAGCAAATGCTTTGAGAGGCAAATCAGAGATTACATCTGCTCTGTGCTGCCCACCACACTGGACCCATTGCAGTTTGCCTACCGCAACAACAGCTCCACTGATGATGCCATTGCTTCTACGCTACATACTACTCTCTCCCACCTGGAAAAAAAGAACACAAATGACACTCTGTTGTCAGGAGCACAACCTCTCCCTCAGTGTCAGTAAGACCAAGGAGCTTGTAGTGGAATTCAGGAGAAAAGACAGAGAACAAAGCCCCATCATCATTAATGGAGCACCGGTGGAGAGAGTCAGCCGCTTCAAGTTCCTCGGTGTCCACATCACTGAGGATATCACATGGTCCATCCACACTGAGGCTGTTGTGAAGAAGGCTCACCAACGCCTCTTCTTCCTGAGACAGCTGAGGAAGTTTGGAATGAACCACCAGATCCACACACGGTTCTACACCAGCACTGTAGAGAGCATCCTGACTGGCTGCATCACTACCTGGTACGGCAATAGCACTGCCCTCAACCACAAATCCCTGCAAAGGGTGGTGCTAACTGCCCGACACATAATTGGAGGTGAGCTTCCCTCCCTCCAGGACATACTGTATATACCAAGCGGTGTGTGAAAAAAGCTCGGAGGATCATCAGAGACTTCAGCCACCCGAGCCATGGGCTGCTCTCACTACTACCATCAGGCAGGCGGTATTGCAGCATCAGGACCCGCACCAGCTGACTGCATGACAGCTTCTTCCCCCAAGCAATCAGACTTTTGAACACTTGAGCTCTCACAATCAGTATATATCAGCACTGCACTTTATTAATCTTACACTGGACTGTCATAAATTATATTCTCTTTACAATACAACCTACTGTATATTTTTTTTATACACTTTATATACTTAGTTTTTTTTGTATGTGTATTCTATATTATGTGAATGTGTATTCTATATTGTGTGTATTGTTTACTGTACATTGTATATTATTATTGTGTTGTGTAAATCTGATTTTTATTGTAAATTGGTATATGTCTCATCACTGTCATGATTGCTATGTTGCTCGGAACTGCATACATGACTTTCACCCACTGCTGCACTTGTGTATATGGTTGTTTGACAATAAAGTGATTTCCTTTTAATTTGTTATGATGAGAACAATCTTATAGTTCTTGCACAACATTGGAAGGGATCCTTCTCAATCCATTCTGATGACAGGATTTGAGAAAAATAAATTAAGTAAGGGATAATATATATTCAGCCAGTCATTAAATAAACCCCAACAGAATGGAGAACATGAAGCTATCTGCTACAGTATGTAAAAATAGATTGCATGGGACAACGATCAATTATACTGTTTACCAGTCAATATACAAAATACATGATCACAGAATAATCACAATCAAGTAAACAAAAGTGCTGTGTAATAAGCCATTATAGATGAACCACATAAAATCAGCAAAGTGGCAAAAACAGCCAAGCGTAAACACAAAGGACAGCTGTTGTGTGTGTTAGGGTGGGGTTTGGGTTTTAAACATTTTAATGGAGAATTCTTCTCAATTTTAATAACAAGACAAAAGACATGAATTAATGTGTTTCTCAGAATATGTTATATAGTGCTTTGAGGAATGAAGACAAAGTGGGTTACAGAAGAACTGGTTTTCATAGAGTTTTTCACTCAATTTGAGCCCGTTTACATGCACACCAATACGGCAATAACAACCAAAAATCAGCTTATTTACAAAACCTGACAAAGCAAGAAATACATATTTACATGACCTTTCAAATAACTGTGTTATTTTCTGCTTTTGATGTCAAACCGTGAAGAGGCATGCACACAACATGTGCGCACATTGATAAGCGGGTAAGAATGGCTGTTAAGGTGTTTACATTTAACGCAAAATTGGGGTAATGGGCAAAAATCTACCCATGTCGATCAGTTTATTCTTACACCTTTTATGACCTTACACCAATAAATAATTTTGTTTAATGCATTAACATGAGCAAACATATTGTTGACTTATTTAACATAATCGGTGATTGTAAATACGTTCAATGTCTTAGCAGTTGTGTATTGTGTGAGTACCTGAGGAGAAACCACTATCCTAAATCTAAAAATGTACTATTTTACATATATTAAATTATTTATTAAGAAATACATATGGAATACAGTATGTTATTTATGATTTCTCAACAACTTTTGCATGTGAATTTACGAATTTCTAGACTAAATATTTAATATAAATAGTGAAATGATCTAGATTTTAAAATAGTTTTACCTTGCAAAAATTACTGTGACAATACAGTGATGGAATTAGATATAAAAGGAATATTCCAGCTTCAATACAAGTTCAGCTCAATCGACAGCGTTTTTGGCATATCGTTGATTACCACAAAAATTGTGGTTCTACTACAGGATCCTGATCGAGACGGTATGCAGCACTTCGCCAGAAACAACGATCGTCGTGTCTGGACCGCTTCCCACGTACCGACTAGGACAAGAAAGGTTCAGTAGATTATTTGCTCTAAATGAATGGTTAATGTCATGGTGTAATGAACAGAGACTGCTCTTTGTTAATAATTGGAATCTGTTTTGGGAGCGACCTAGGCTCTTCTGTGCTGATGGCCTTCACCCCAGCAGAGTCGGAGCGGCTGTTCTGTCGGACAACATCTCCAAGGCGCTACACACCATTATGACTAGTAAGTCAAAGTCCAAATCACAGTATTTGCTGTCCCAACTTAATTGATATAAGTACCAATGTAGAACATTATATAGAAACTGTGTCTATTCCTCGTTTAGTAAAGCCAAACAATACATCTACTGTAGGATCTAGGAAAAATCTAATTGTAATTAAACCAGAAAATCTCAATATCAGTGAACAAAAACAATTTCTAAAGCTAGGTCTTCTAAACATTAGATCGCTCACACCTAAGGCGGTTATTGTAAATGAAATGGTCTCAGATAATAGTTTTGATGTATTTTGCCTTACTGAAACCTGGCTTAAACCAAATGATTATTTCGGTCTAAATGAGTCTACTCCGCCAGGATACTGTTATAAGCATGAGCCCCGTCTGATTGGTCGTGGCGGCGGTGTTGCAACAATCTATAGAGATATTCTTAATGTTACTCAGAAAATAGGTCACAGGTTTAATTCGTTTGAAGTACTTGTGCTAAATGTTACACTCTCAGATGTAAGAAAAAAAATCCCTATTATCTCTAGCCTTGGCTACCGTATATAGACGTCCAGGGCCTTACGCTGATTTCCTAAAAGAGTTTGCAGACTTTCTATCAGATCTATTGGTCAATGTCGATAAAGCAATAATTGTTGGAGATTTTAACATACACGTAGATAACACAAATGATGCGTTAGGGGCTGCGTTTACAGATTTGTTAAACACCTTCGGGGTCACGCAAAACGTCAGTGGTCCCACTCATCGCCTAAATCATACGCTAGATGTAATTATATCATATGGAACCAATCCAACCGATATAGATATTATACCGCAAAATGATGTCACTGATCATTACATGGTAACTTGCATACTACGTACCACTGAAATCTGTCATATTGCGCCACGTTATCGACCAAGCAGAACAATCCTTCCAACCACAATATATAGATTCTCAAATAGCTTACCTGATCTATCTCAGCTGCTCAGTGAACCCAAACAAACAGATGAACTAGAGGAAATGACTAGCAGTTTGAGCACCATTTTCTCTGGTACATTAGAAATTGTTGCACCAATTAGATTAAAAAAGTTTAGAGAAAAAACTAGAGCACCATGGTACAACAGTGCTACACATGCTATCAAGAGAGAAACTCGTAACTTGGAGCGTAAATGGAAACAAACTAATTTAGAGGTCTTTAGAATCGCATGGAAAGACAGTATTTCACGTTACAAAAAGGCTCTAAAAACAGCCAGGGCTGAGCACCTCCGCAAACTAATAGAAAATAACCAAAATAATCCAAGGTTCTTATTTAACACCGTGGCTAGACTAACAAATAAACAGAGATCACCTGAGCAAAATATTCCGTTACAGTTTAGTAGTAATGATTTTATGAATTTCTTCACTGAGAAAATAGAAAACATCAGAAACACAATTGTAAACACAATTGTTAATGTACAATCTTTTATGGTGTCTTATGATTCAGCCTCAATTATCGACCCTCAAGAACAACTACACCGCTTTACAACTATAGGACAGGAAGAGCTAAATAAACTTATCATTGCATCTAAAACAACAACATGTTTACTAGATCCAATACCCACTAAACTACTGAAAGAAGTGTTACCTGTAGTGGAAGAGCCTCTTCTCAATATTATTAACTCGTCTTTATTTTTAGGTCATGTTCCAAGAATATTTAAGCTGGCAGTTATAAAACCTCTCATTAAGAAACCACAATTAGATCCAAATAACCTAGCAAATTACAGACCCATCTCAAATCTTCCATTTATGTCTAAAATATTAGAAAAAGTTGTGTCCGCTCAATTGTGCTCTTTCTTGCAAGAAAATGATATCTATGAAAAATTTCAGTCAGGATTCAGACCGCATCATAGCTCAGAAACTGCGCTAGTTAAAATTACAAATGATTTACTTTTAGCTTCTGACCAAGGCTGCATCTCAATATTAGTTCTACTCGATCTTAGCGCTGCGTTCGACACTATAGATCATAAAATACTCTTGGATCGACTACAAAACTACACTGGTGTTCAGGGACAGGCATTTAGCTGGTTTAGATCGTACTTATCAGACCGTTACCATTTTGTCTGTTTAAATGGGGAAAAATCGAAGATAACGTCAGTAGACTATGGAGTGCCACAAGGATCTGTGTTAGGCCCTCTATTATTCTCAATATATATGCTGCCACTTGGTAAAATTATAAGAAAACATGGAATTAATTTCCACTGTTATGCTGATGACACTCAACTATATATCTCATCACGACCAGATGAAAACACTAACTTATCTAACTTGACAGAGTGTCTTAAAGATATAAAATGCTGGATGACATGTAATTTCCTGTTATTAAATTGCGATAAAACGGAGGTATTACTTATTGGTCCAAAAAACTACCCACAAAATCCCTTACAATACAACTTTAATTTAGAAGGATGTCCTTTTACATTATCCACTACAGTAAAAGACCTGGGTGTTATACTAGACCGCAACTTGACTTTCGAAAATCATATTTCATCTGTTACGAGAACAGCCTTTTTCCACCTTAGAAACATTGCTAAGCTACGTAACATGCTATCTGTTTCTGATGCAGAAAAGTTAGTTCATGCATTCATGACCTCGAGACTAGATTACTGTAATGCTTTATTAGCTGGTTGCCCTGCATCCTCAATAAACAAGCTACAGTTAGTCCAAAATGCAGCCGCTAGAGTTCTTACTAGGTCAAGAAAATATGATCATATAACACCGATTTTATCATCTCTACACTGGCTACCTATTAAGTTCCGTATCAATTACAACGTATTACTACTGACCTATAAAGCCCTAAATGGTTTAGCTCCTGTGTATTTAACGGATCTTCTATCGCCATACAATCCATCGCGCTCTTTAAGATCACTAAATTCGAGGCTTCTGGTCATACCTAGGATATCTAAGTCCACTAATGGAGGGAGGGCGTTCTCACATTTAGCTCCTAAACTCTGGAATAGCCTTCCTGATATTGTTCGAGGCTCAGATTCGCTGTCCCAGTTTAAAACTAGATTAAAGACGCATCTCTTTAACCAAGCATTCACATAATGCTTACTTTTTATACTACTGCTGAATCAGTTATAATGCATTAATATTATGAACATCAGCTATGCTAATTATTTCCCATCTGCTTTTCTGCTGTTATCTCGGGACGCCAGTCCCGAGGTAAATAGCGTTCGTCAGCTCCAGTTTGTATCCAGCCTCTCACGGAGACTTCAGATGCCCCATCACCATGGACTACGATCTTGAAATGGGAAACATAGACTAACTATTGCCAACAAAAGCCTTCATCAGCCAAACAAGGACAATTGCATCTAATGAACTTCTGGAATTTAATCAAGGATGGACTTCAAAGACACTGGTCACTAATCTTGCAGTTCAAACACAATCACTGTCTAAATACTGACCCTTAACACTTAATAAGTTTAATAATTTTTTAAATCATGTTTTTAAACTATAAATAATTCTTATTTACATTATTCATGATGTTAGCCAGAGGGGAACTGGCCCCCCACAGTGAGTCTGGTTTCTCCCAAGGTTATTTTTCTCCATTAACCATCATCTTTTGGAGTTTTGTGTTCCTTGCCACAGTCGCCTTCGGCTTGCTCACTGTGCCACTGTGTTTTTAAACATGATAAAGAATCATATCTTATCTAATTCCACAACAGGGCTCCAAACAAAAAATCAATTAAGGAGCCACTGGCTCCTATAGGGGGAAAAACAGGCGCCAAATATTTAAATTTTTAACTCCTTCCATTCCTTTTCGTCCCGCAGCTCGCATGCAAGAAAAACTGCACGTGCTAACAGTGTAGTCTGTGGAGCATTCTTCGCAATTATGTGATCACGTGCATTTTTTATGCTTGTTACTGTCACCCTGTTTTCTCACAGTCTCTTTTTTGAAATGGTTAGTTCCTGCAATGAACTCCGTTTTCCCCGCTATTTCTTTGATATAAACTTTTGTAATGTATTTCGGGAAATATAATGCAAATTTTAAAATCAAAGGGAGTAAATTTTTACTGTCACCAATGGCGACCTTGACAGAACTTACACTCGCAAATAAATTTATTTGGTCGCAAATGCGACCATTTTTTAGTCGCAGTTTGGAGCCCTGCACAATGATGACGATTTATCGACTTTATAGACATTACATTTTTATCGTCTGTTAATGCTGAACTTCTGTAAAGCTGCTTTGAAACGATGTGTGTTGTGAAAGGCGCTATACAAATAAAATTGACTTGACTTGACTTGAATATTTTGACTCGTCCCTCCTTTTCTTTAAAAACAGCAAAATTCTGGGTTACTGTGAGACACTTTCAGTGGAAGTCAGTGACATTCAACCGTAAACATTAAAATAGAGGAGAGTGGGACAAAAACTAAAACTTTTTGGTTTTCTTAATTTGTGTAAATTCACTTGGGGTTCAAGTGTTTGTTTTTTTTTCTCATTCATTACACACACATTGTCAGCTTTCGGGATTCCACCCGCAGAGGAAGATCTCGGGTTGACAGCCATACGCTTTGCCCTGGGCGAACAGACATTCAAAAGGAGACATGCCTAGGGAAGAATGGAAAAGGGTGTTGTGTGCAAAGTCAGCCCTGACTCCAAGTAGAGTGGTTGTCGGTGACCAGGCATCTTAGTGCCCTTTCAATGTCTTGGTTAACTCTTTCTATCTGGCCATTGGACTGGGGGTGAAAACCGGAAGACAGGCTGATGGAAGATCCGATGACGTCGCTCTGCAGTTTAGGCCACCATAACTTCCTCTGGACAATGTAGGGTGCACTGGTTATTTAGATCAGTTTTACTATCAGATATAACTAATAATTAATGTTAATTAATTCTTAATTAATAATTACATTAAATAATAGAATTTAACAAGTTAAATTGTATCCTCGGGGCACCACTCTTTGACAAGGGAAAAATTATAGTAAGTGACTGATCAAGTCTCATAAAATTCTACCCTGAAGATTGAATATTTTGATATTCAAAATAATCAAAAAAGGGAAAAAGTTAGTCAAATTATTGCCATACGAATCCAACAGTAATCTAGTTACAGTTGGCTTCTAACAACAACAATTTATCAATACTGAAGTAATACGGGAATTCTTGACGTGGCAGAGGCTTTCAATTCCTGTTGCGTTGAGCGGTCAGGAGAAAACTATCTGGATTCGGTCCTTTGTCTTACGCTTGTTAGCGAAAAGACGCGTCTCTGCGTTATTTCTCTGGTCCGGTGATGGAGAGAAATGCAGGGAGGTAGTCAATGTTGATAGAAAGCGATTGAGAAGGGAAGCTGGTCGCCTTTTCCATTTCTAAATAAATTCACTGTTGTGTTACAGTGAAAATGAAATGAACCGGTTGTAATAAGTATACTACATGACTGAAACAAAGCTAAGTTGATCTTACTCTACCGTGGATAAATGGTGAGGTTAGAAAAACGTGGTCTCTCTTTGTCCAGAAGGAGGGAAATCCCTTTGTGTGTAGATATGTGTCTCTTTAGACTGCAGCTTGTGCAGTTGTTGGCAGAGAGAGCAAAATCAAATCTGTCCGCTGGTTTTGTTAAGAAGATGACTTCATCGGCCATAGGCCGCTTTTGACCAGTGACGTTTGAGATTGGATCCATGGGCGGGACTTTCTGTCTGGCTGTGAAGCATTCTGGGAAACTGAGTTCAATGTCTCACCTTTGATCATATAACAAAGGGCCATACTGTGTCCGCTGCGATTTTGAGTGGGGCAAGGCCCTACAACAAGCTTGCAAATCCTAGTAGTTCCCGGGTGTCCAGAAGGGAGGGTGGCATGAGTCCACTGCAAAACCTCAGAACGCAGATGGTTAGGGACAAAGAGGTGCCCTGGAGGGCCATTACCTGGTCCTGGCTGCTGCAATTGGGCCCTCTTGACAGCCGTCTCAATATCCCACTGGATGGGGGCAACCACCCTGGAGGTGGGGAGAATGGGTTCTGGACAGGACTCCCCCTCTGGTGGCTCAAACTGTCTAAAGAGTGCATCTGGCTTAAGATTCTTGGAACCTGGGCGATAGGCAAGAGTAAAATTGAACCGGTTAAAAAAGAGGGACCAACAGGCTTGTCGAGAGTTCAACCTCTTTGCCTCCTGGATGTAAGTGAGGTTCCTGTGGTCCGTCCATATGAGGAAAGGGTGTTTGGCCCCCTCCAGCCAATGCCTCCACTTCTCCAATGCCATCTTAAAGGCCAGCAGCTCCCTGTTCCCAATATCATAGTTGGGGTAAGCCGATGAGAGAAGAATGCACATGGGTGAAGTTTATTATCACTCTTACTCCTCTGTGACAGGACAGCTCCTACCCCCACATCTGAAGCATCCACCTACAATACAAAGGGTATCTCTGGATCAGGGAGAGTAAGGGATAGGGGCAGATGTGAAGAGTGGCTTTAATTTATTGAAGGCCTGGTTAGCTCTGCTGGTCTGGATGAACATCCTTTAAAAATCGGAGAAGCCAAGAAAGCGCTGTACCTGTTTAACTGAAGTTGGACAGAGTTCTACTAGGCAGCAGATCAATAAAGCAGTCATAAGGTCTATGAGGGGGCAGTGAGGCAGCTCTGTCTTTACTGAAGACTTCATGGAGGTCCACATACTCCGGGGGTACTCGAGATAACTTGGGAAGATGCGTTAAAGACTCGGGTTTTGCCAGCTCCATCTTGAGAGGAGCCATGACTTCCGTGGACAGGGTCTTGGGAACCGAGGTACAACTCCGCCTGGAGATATCTGGTGAAAGTTCTGGGAATGATTTTAGCGGATTGGGGGTACAGCAGAAGACGACGTTTGAGACACGGCAGTTGGTTCCCCAGGTTCTAACAACCCCTCGGGACCAGTCGATGTGTGGGTTGTGAGCGGTCAGCCATGGGAAGCCAAGAATTAGAGGAAGCTTAGGAGAGTGAATCAAAAGGAACTGTATTTGTTCCTGGTGTTGCCCCACCCTTACCTGGAGAGGTGGGGCACATTGACAAAACTGTCTGGAACCCAGGGGACTGCCATCAACTGCTGTAATGTTAAGGGGTTTTTGAAGGGTAACAGGCTGAATAGATAGTCTCTTGGCCAACTCAAAGTCCATAAAACTCCCAGCGGCCCCAGAGTCTACAAAGGCACAAACTTGATGATGTTGAGCGCCGTGGGTAAGGGTGGCATGGATGTTCAAACCAAAGGTCGGGGGATGGTTCCTATTCTCGTCCTGGCTCCCCTCCTCCTGGGCGAGAGTTGGCTTTTCCCGACAACTCAGGACATGCAAAGCGAAAATGGCCCGACTTGCCACAATAGAAACAGCACCTGTCCGTCATCCGTCGGTTGCATTCTGCTTGGGACATCCTGGTTCTACCCAGCTGCATGGGTTCCTCAGGATCGCTAGGGGATGAAGACAGTTTAATAGGGTTGGCAGACTCCAGTAATCTGACCTCCTGCTGTTGCTCCTGTTGGCGTTCTCTGAGGCAATGGTCTACCTGGATGGCCACGTCAATGAGGGACTCGAGATCAGGCACAGGGTCTTGGAACGCCAACTCGTCCTTAAGCTCAGGAGACAAGGCATGGTGAAAGGTTGCTCTCAAATCTCGTTGATTCCATCCACTCTCTGTGGCAAGGGTGCGAAACTCGATGGCAAACTCTGCTGCACTCCGGGTACCTTCAGAGAGATGAAGCAAGCGATGATCCACATCTCCCCTACTAGCTGGATGAAGGAATACTCTCTTCATCTCAGAAATGAAATCTTGACTGTTGGATCGAACCCGGGTCTCCAGAGCTCTAGTGTTAGGTGTCTTACCACTGAGCTAACTTGCGTTTCTTCCAAAAAATATGTTGTGGCTTTTTTTCTATAAGGACCCCTAGTTTCACTACATCGACACAATGTCAAGTGAGTGACAGAAGGGGAACCTCTCCTCAGCACAAAACCTGAATGAGTGGCCGCATTCCAGCTCCTTCTATACTCATATGTCCTGGGGAGTGGCAACCAAATTCCACTCGACAATTCTCAATGGCTTTTTCACAAAGATTAGAGGTATTTGGGGCTCTCAAGAGAGACCAAATTATAAAAATAGTGTTCTATCTGTATTTCAGTCGATCAGAGGCGATCAGACGGCATTCGGCATTTCAGCTCTGCCTCGGCACTTTTAATATTCCCTTCAAACTCCACAAGTTCATATACTTTGGATTTTTTGGTGAATGAGGCATACTGTATGATCCAGCCCCTAAGAACTGCCTTAAGTACCTCCCAAGCTATGCCCACAGAGGATACTGAGGACCAGTTGGTCTCCATACAAACACTTATTTAATGAATTAATTTTCCTTGATGTTTTGAGACAAAAGATCTTGTTTTACAGTGGAAACAAACACAACAAACTAAAATCTTCTACTTGTACCGTGAATTTAACCCCATTCTGCTGAATTACTGATAAGCAAAATCTACCATCAGACATTTTTGCATAATTTCAAATGTGTTCAATATGGCATTCTTCCTCTAAGATTACATTCTTACTCCACTGACAGTTAGGTTTATGATTAGGTCGTATGTTTATTAAAATGTGCATTTCTGATATAATTTATAACTGCAAATAAACTCACCACTGTGGGAAGTGATTTGAATTTTAAGCACAGAATGATAATTAATCTTGTCGATTAATTAACAGGATTAATTAACAGATAGATCAGTCTGAATAAGACCACAGTAATATCTTGAGTAAAAGCTAAGACAGGCTGTGCAATATCTTAGCTAAGGCTAAGGCATGGTTTTACATGCGATTACCATACTCTTGCTTATACCATGGATACTATGCAAGAACTATGGTAAATGTTCATAAGGGCAAGTACAAAGGAGAATTTAACAAGTGCTTTAAAGTCTGGACCCCCATAAATTTAGGATGAGTTTTCCTCATGTTCATTGAACTTTATGAACTTTAATGGAAAAAGTTTATTCAATAATTAAGATCCTGATTACAGAGAAATATCAGTTAAGGAGTCCTACTCTCATAGCCTTACATACATTAATGTTTACTAATTTTACTAATCTGCCTCCCAATCCGATTATGCAGCATTAATATTGATAACTGCATTTGCAATTCAATAATATTATCACTATATACAACATTATCAACCAAAATTCTCAGACAGCAAAATCATACAGTGTGCTATTTATATGCCACTAGCGTCACCAAATGGTATTGCTAAAATAATCACTGTTTTCAAACAACTTTCCTTGAATACTTGCTCCATCTTCCATTTGTTGATAAGAAAACCCTGATAGTCCAACACCAAACTCACCACTGATGAAATAAATGAGCACGTTTGCATACACATTCTAACATGATTATGCATAATAAAGTGATAACATGTAAGTTCTTGTAAATGGAGTAAACGGGGTAATTAACGGTTTAAGCAAAAATTACCAGATTTTTTCCTATAACCCTGCACTGCATGTAAGCACCTTTACTGCCACTCGTACAGGCTTATCAAAGTGTTGTGTGCATGACTGTTTATATTTTGATGACAAAAGCAGAGAATAACCTGCTGATTTCAAGTCTTATGCAAACTGTTTCTTAAATAAGCAAATTTTTTAAAGTTATCAACGCTGTGTGCATGTAAATGTGCTCAGTGGTGCTGTCAAGCTGCTTAAACAAAAAGAGGAATGTTTGCAGATACACAGTGAAATTAGTCTGTGTGTGGCTTACTTATAGTTGACAATACATATTAAAGGTGCACTCTTTTTATTTGCGTACTCTAGGACTTGCAGTGACACCTAGTGGTGTGGATGCAGTATCATTCAGTTAAAGGCAGGGTTGGGAGGGTTACTTTTGAAATGTATTCCATTACATATTACAGAATACATGCTGTAAAATGTAATTTGTTACATATTTTGTTAGATTACTCAAGGTCAGTAACATATTCTAAATACTTTGGATTACTTCTTCAGCACTGGTATTTTTTCACTTGTTTTGACTCTAAAAACTCTGCCAGTACAGTAAAACAAAATACACATGTTAAAAATACATAATCTGAAAAACCTAAATAGCTTATGCACAAGATAAATCAAATTGATCTTGTTCTTTAAGAATTTTTAGATATTTTTACAGGAAAACAATACAAAAATTAATTTAATTTATAAATATTAATTAATTAAATATAAATTAATTAATTAATTAATTTAATCATGGCTCCAAGAGTGAAAGTGCTCAATAACAAGATGGTTACTATGATTAAGCAAATAGTATTCAGCTGGTCATATAGACCATATTTCTCTCTCTCTCCCACTTACTCTCTTGCTACATTTGCTCTTATGCTGAGCCAACATGTCCAACATAAGTGTTTGTATAACAGGTGATTCCCTCCAGTGTTAAACTACTTTCTTTATCTAAGCTTAATACACAGAGAAAACTATAAGCCATTTGTTGATAAATTGATTGTTTCTGTGGCACTATATGTATCTGTTTGTTCTGAGCAACCCATTCAGCCTTCAAAAGAACATTGACATTGTATCTGTTTGTTTGATCAGCGGATGGAGGCATATTCAAAATCTGTATGATTTTTATGTATTTAATTTTTGCAAGTCTGTTTGTTGGTGCTTGTAGCGCAGAAATTGGCCCTTTTTTTAAAATACTGTTTATAGTAATCATATTTTAATGTCTGTGGGGCAAGGCTTTGCACTGAGATAAATGATAAAATACAAACAAAAAAGTTTCAAAAGTATAGCCAGAAGTCTTTATACATTTAAACATCAGACTAGTGTGATAAAATCGCTTACTTGCCTTGTTTATTAAAAATTATGATCTAATTTGTCAAATCTTGTAAAGCCAGTAAACCCTGTAACATGGAATATGGACAAGGTAAATCACTTTTTTTTTTTACACAGAGAAAAACCCAAGTAAAGGTAAAAATTACATCCATTTTTTTTTTTTATCCAAGTTGTTGATTTAATTTTTGCAAATAAATACATAAACTGGAATATAGCAAAATCATTTGTGGATAAAGCAGTGTTTCAATTCCATGTGTTTAAGAGAAAAAAATCACTGCAGGGCAAATTTGTGAAAAATGTGTTCACTGTAGATATTATAAAGTAGAGTGAATAAAAACGTTTGCACCTCAAGCAATTGTGATATCCCAAATATTTGCTTACAAATATCTGGTACTTCAAATCAATCAATCAATCAAATCAAATCAATTAAATCACTTTATTGTCACACTACTGTGTACACGAGTGCAACAGCAGGTGAAATTCTTGTGTGCAGTTCCGAGCAACATTGCAGTAATGACAGTGACGAGACATAAACCACTTTACAATAACAACATTTACACAACACAATTTACATAACAAATGTACACATACCTACACAACAATTTACATATCAAATGTACACAATACACACAATGTAGAATACACATACACTAGATAAGGGTATAAATATATATATATATATATATATATATATATATATATATATATATATATATATACACTAACTGAATTGGGAGCGAGAATATATTGACAGAATGAGGTTAATAAAGTGCAGTGCTATTAATAAAGTGCAGTGCTGATTGTAGATTGTGAGAGATCATGTGTTCAAAAGTCTTATTGCTTGTGGGAAGAAGCTGTCATGTAGTCGGGTGGTGCGGGTCCTGATGCTGCGATACCGCCTGCCTGATGGAAGCAGTGAGAGCAGCCCATGACTCGGGTGGCTGGAGTCTTTGATAATCCACCGAGCTTTATTCACACACCGTCTGTTATATATATACTGGAGGGAGGGAAGCTCACCTCCGATGATGTTTCTGGCCGTTCGCACCACCCTTTGCAGGTCTTTGCGGTTGTGGGCGGTGCTATTGCCGTACCAGGCGGTGATGCAGCCAGTCAGGATGCTCTCAACAGTACTGGTGTAGAACCGTGTGAGGATGTGTTGGTTCATTCCAAACTTCCTCAGCCGTCTCAGGAAGAGGCGCTGGTGAGCCTTCTTCAGAACAGCCTCAGTGTGGACGGACCATGTGAGTTCCTCAGTAATGTGGACACCGAGGAACTTGAAGCTGCTGACTCTCTCCACCGGTGCTCCATTAATGGTGATGGGGCTGTTGTCTTTCTTCCTGAAGTCCACCACAAGCTCCTTGGTTTTACTGACGTTGAGGGAGAGGTTGTGCTCCTGACACCAGCGTGTCAGAGTGTGCACCTCCTCTCTGTAGGCTGTTTCATCATTGTCAGTGATCAGACCTACAACCGTCGTATCGTCAGCAAACTTAATGATGGCATTGGAGCTATGTGTCGCCACACAGTCATGTGTGTAAAGGGAATACAGGAGTGGGCTGAGAACATAGCCCTGCGGGGCTCCAGTGTTGAGGGTCAGTGATGAGGAGATGTTGCTGCCCATTCTAACCACCTGACGTCTGCCTGACAGGAAATCCAGGATCCAGCTGCACAGCGAGCTGTTTAAGCCCAGAGCCCGGAGTTTCACATCAAGCTTGGAGGGCATTATGGTATTAAATGCTGAGCTGTAGTCTACAAACAGCATTCTCACATACGTGTTCCTTTTTTCCAGGTGGGATAGAGCAGTGTGTATTTTAGATGCAATAGCATCATCAGTGGAGCGGTTGTTACGGTAGGCAAACTGCAATGGGTCCAAAGAGGTGGGCAGAACAGAGCAGATGTGATCTCTGATCAACCTCTCAAAGCATTTGCTGATGATGGGGGTGAGGGCAACAGGACGCCAGTCATTTAAGCAAGTGATTTTGGCTTGCTTCGGTACAGGCACAATGGTTGATGTTTTGAAGCATGTGGGGACTACAGACAGGGAGAGGGACAGGTTGAAAATGTCCGTAAAAACACCAGCCAGTTGGTTCGCGCATGCTCTGATGACGCGGCCCGGAATGCCGTCTGGACCCGCGGCTTTGCGAATGTTCACCCGTCGAAAGGATCGGGTTACATCCGCAACAGAGACGGAGAGTGAACCATCATCTGTAGTATCGGCCGCGAGTGCTCTCTCCGCGAGGGCGGTGTTGTTGTTATCCTCGAAACGAGCATAAAAAGTATTAAGCTCGTCCGGGAGAGAGGCAGCAGTGTTCATGGCGGAGTTTTTATTCTGTTTATAGTCCGTGATGGTGTTAATTCCCTGCCACATACTTCTGGAGTCAGTGGTGTTGAACTGTCCTTCAATTTTGTGCCTGTACTGGCGTTTGGCTGTACTGATGGAGTTACGGAGGGCATAACTGGCTTGTTTACGCTCCTCCGCGTTCCCGGAATTAAAAGCGGTGGTCCGCGCAGTAAGTGCCGTGCGAACATCGCCGTTAACCCAGGGTTTCTGGTTGGGGTAGATCCGTATACTTTTCATCGGAACAACGTCCTCTACGCACTTCCTGATGAAACACGTTACGCTATCAGCGTAAACCTCGATGTCGTCATCGGAGGCAGACCGGAACATCTCCCAGTCCGCGTGATCAAAACAGTCCTGTAGCGCAGAGTCTGATTGGTCCGACCAGCACTGGATCATTCTGAGGGCGGGTGCTTCCCGTTTCAGTTTCTGCCTGTAAGCGGGCAGAAGCAGAACGGAAGAGTGGTCGGATTTGCCAAATGGTGGGCGGGGGAGGGATTTGTAGCCATCCCGGAAAGGAGAATAGCAATGATCCAAAACCCAGTCCCCTCGTGTGTTGAAGCTGATATGTTGGTGGTATTTTGGTGCTATTGTTTTGAAGTTGGCTTTGTTGAAGTCCCCGGCAACAATGAACGCAGCCTCAGGGTGCGCGGTTTCCTGCACACTTATACTGCCATACAGTTCCCTAAGTGCCCGGTCTGTGTCGGCTTGTGGGGGGATGTACACAGCAGTGATAATGACCGCTGTGAATTCCCTCGGTAGCCAGAATGGTCGACACAGAAGCATGAGATATTCCAAATCAGGAGAGCAGAAAGACCTGATAAAATGTACATTCCTCTGATCACACCATGATTTGTTGATCATAAAACATACACCTCCACCTCTGCTTTTACCTGAGAGGTCTTTCGCTCTGTCCGCTCGGTGCACGGAGAAACCCGTGGGTTCGATGGCCGAGTCTGGAATCTCCGCGGACATCCAGGTTTCCGTAAGACAGATAACGCAGCATTCTCTCATCTCTCGTTGGAAGGAGATCCGCGCTCTCAGCTCACAGAGCTTGTTGTCCAGAGACTGAACATTTGCCAGTAGTACACTGGGTAGCGGGGGGCGATTTGCGCAACGTCTTAATCTGATGAGAACGCCGGCTCTTTTTCCTCCTGCGTTTCCGCGGCCGGGCAGCCCAAACAAAGGGCTCCGCTGGCGTGTTTGTAAACCGCGGGTCGGCATTGAGGAATGTGAAGTCCGGTTTTCGGTGTGTGATTGCCGAACCAATGTCCAAAAGCATTTGTCTGTCGTACACAATAAGGCAGACAACATCCAAGACAAAAAAAACACAGAACTGTAAACAAAACAAACAATAAACTGCAGTGTTTTGACGGAGCTCACGACGCAGCAGCCATACTCGGCGCCATCTTGAGTCAAGAAGTAGTGTAGTACTTTACACTAAGGTTCAATTCATTAACACTAGTTAATGCATTAGGTATCATGAACTAACAATAATTCCTTTTTTTTTTACACCATATATTAATCTTTGTTAATGTTAGTTAATAAAAATACAATTGTTCATTGTTAGTTCAAGTTACTTCATAGTGCATAAACTAACTTAAACAAATACAACTTTTGACTTAAAATTAAAAATGTATTAGTATATGTTGAAAGTAACATTAACTAATGTTTATAACTGCTTAATAAGTATTGTTCATTGATAGTTAATGTTAACTAATGTTATTAACTAATGTTATAAAATGCAACCTTATTGTTACCAAATATCAGAATGGAAACCCAGATAAGAAACCCAAAAAGTTAATTTGCCTAGAACCATATTCTCACCAATAAAAGGATTATTTTATTAACATCACTGCTCCAAATAATATGTAATATTGTCCAAATCAAATCACTTTATTGTCACACTACTATGTACACAAGTGCAACAGTAGGTGAAATCTTGTGTGCAGTTCCGAGCAACATAGCAGTCACGACAGTGGCTAGACATTTACCAATTTACAATAAACAACATATTTACACAACACAATTTACATATCAAATGTACATATACTTACACAACACAGTACTAATATACAATGTACAGTAAACAATACACACAATATAGAAAAAGCATACAATAAAAATAATAAATAATAGTATATACAAATATATATGCAGTAGTTATATTGTGGAGAATATATTTGATAGTCCAGTGTGAGATAATAAGATGAAGATTTATAAAGTGCAGTGCTGATTGTGAGAGATCAAGTGTTCAAAAGTCTGACTGCTTGGGGGAAGAAGCTGTCATGTAGTCGGCTGGTGCGGGTGCTGATGCTGCGATACCACCTGCCTGATGGAAGCAGTGAGAGCAGCCCATGGCTCGGGTGGCTGGAGTTATATATGTCTTGGAGGGAGGGAATTTCACCTCCGATGATGTTTCTGGCAGTTCGCACAACCCTTTGCAGGTCTTTGTGGTTGTGGGCGGTGCTATTACCGTACCAGGCGGTGATGCAGCCAGTCACGATGCTCTCTACAGTACTGGTGTAGAACTGTGTGAGGATATGGTGGTTCATTCCAAACTTCCTCAGCCTTCTCAAGAAGAGGAGGCGCTGGTAAGCCTTCTTCACCATGGCCTCTGTGTGGACGGACCATGTGAGTTCCTCAGTGATGTGGACACCGAGGAACTTGAAACTGCTGACTCTCTCCACCGGTGCTCCATTAATGGTGATGGGGCTGTGTTCTCTGTCTTTCTTTCATGACTGACATTGAGGGAGAGGTTGTGCTCCTGACACCAATGTGTCAGAGTGTGCACCTCCTCTCTGTAGGCTGTTTCATCATTGTCAGTGATCAGACCTACCACCGTCGTATCGTCAGCAAACTTAATGGTGGCATTGGAGCTATGTGTTGCCACGCAGTCATGTGTGTGTACAGGGAATACAGGAGTGGGCTGAGAACACAGCCCTGCGGGGCTCCAGTGTTGAGGGTCAGTGATGAGGAGATGTTGCTGCCCATTCTTACCACCTGACGTCTGCCTGACAGGAAATCCAGGATCCAGCTGCACAGCGATCTGTTTAAGCCTAGAGCCTGGTGTTTTTCATCAAGCTTTGAGGGCACTATGGTGTTGAACGCTGAGCTGTAGTCTACAAACAGCATTCTCACATTTGTGTTCCTTTTTTCCAGGTGGGAGAGAGCAGTGTGTATCTACATGCAATGGTATCATCAGTGGAGCGGTTGTTGCGGTAGGCAAATTGCAATGGGTCCAAAGAGGTGGGCAACACAGAGCAGATGTGATCTCTGATTAACCTCTCAAAGCATTTGCTAATGATGGAGGTCAGAGCAACAGGACGCCAGTCATTTAAGCAAGCGATGTTGGCTTGCTTCGGTACAAAATATAAATCAAAATTTTTTGTTAAAATGCTACTTAATCCTACATAATATTATGTAGGATTAAGTACCATTTTAACAAAAAATTTTGATTCATATTTTGTTTAAACCCTCTAAAACACTTGTTCCATAGACTTCCATTTTCAGTGCATTTCAGTGTGACTTTTTTGTTTGTTTATAGTAACTGATGTTGAAATTATTGTCTCTGGTAATAAACAACATTAAGATTAAGATTCAACTTTATTGTCATTGTGCAGAGTACAGGTACATAGCCAATGAAATGCAGTTGTTTTCGCATTTCCCAACTAAGCTGGGGTCAGAGCGCAGGGTCAGCCATGAAACAGCGCCCCTGGAGCAGATAGGGTTAAGGCCTTGCTCAAGGGCCCAACAGTGGTATCTTGGCGATACTGGGGCTTGAACTACGAAAATATTTTGAAATACGAAAATATTTTTTTCAGTGGATTGTGTATTTTGCGTTAATTAGATTTCCATTTTGAAATTGAAAAAACAAAACAATTATGCTACTAATTTAGTTTTTTCATTTCAAAAGGACAAGGCAAAAAACAACGTAAAACAACGTGTTTTTTAATTAGTCATTTTGTAAAATGTTTATTGCTCATGGATAAAAAATCATTACACAGCTTACACAGCAACATTTGGAAGAATGTTAATGTTATTTAAAAATGTAATGTGTCCATCTGCAAAGCTGTATCGTGTTGAAATCGTATTATGATGGACATTGAGGCATGATAGATGATATTTTAAGTTGACCAATCATATTTCATATCCTCCCACATGTGCAATCAAATATACAAGCTTTATATTCATTTTATATCCATGAGTAAAGCAAATTAGACATTTAGCTTATTTCACAAAACCCAAAAGGTATTGTACCAAAACCAGGCAAGCTGTCTTGCGGTCTACAGCCTATGCAGGCAGCTATCTTCTAAGACAGTATTCAAACTACAATGTAAGTTCATAAGTGAATGATTTGGAACACACTACATAGGCAGCACTCCTCACATGAAGCGCACAACAGACTTGAATGAACAACTATAGGGTTTGGTGTTAGATTGTTGCTAAGGTAATGCCACAATAATAAGCATAATATTACAGTATTGCATTGTTGGTATTGCATACATTTTTATAACATTTCTCTCAATGTATCTGCCATATTTTATATATCTTTTTCACAAAGGATACATGTAATGATGCATTTGCCGAAAAGAAGTTATCTTAGAAGGCAGCTGCCTATCCATTCAAACAGTCTTTATTTCCAACCAGTTTCATGAAAATTTGTACATATTTTATGAATTCAGTTGGCTATTTCATATGATTTCGTACGAGTTCGTTCATATAAATTTCTAAAATTTCATCACGTGCAAATGCCTGTATGTCTAATGTGGAAGTAAGCACGAGTTTCCAGACCAAAGCATTAAGAACATGCGTATTAATGTTATGCCCTTACACAAAACCACTTATCTAAACATAACTGATCAGTAGAGTGTGTAAATATGATAGGAAGCTGTTGTGTGTAACAGAAGCAAGTAATTGTCATGTATTAGATAGAAACGATGTCCAGCGAGGTCATTGGCTGCAGTGAAAGTCGTACAAATTCATGTACAATTCATGTAACAGGCCCCGGACGAGGCCTGTGGGCATATTAAAATGTTGTTCTGAAAAGAATAGTTGGCGTGAGACATTACACAAGCAAAAGTTAACTCTGTACATATTAACAGTATTTCAAACACACACTGCTTAAACAACATTTAACATGACAGGGTTTTACGAAATAAAATCGCATAGGAGCCTCAAAAAGAACAATATACCTGACGTGACACACACGTTCTGTAAGTGAAGCTAACTGGCTCGGCTTTAGCTGTAGCATTCCGAACACGTTTCTCTGTGTTCCTCTAAATAACTATTTACTACATTCTTCATCCAGTATAAAACATGGAAAAGCATTCATACATTAAACTGACATTATTTTGACCACATTTGTGTGTTTTTGATTGCGACTAACCTGAAAAGAACAGGAAAAATTATGAGACCGGAAACAGGTATTGTGTTTCCTTCTCTCGCTTCTGCCAAACTAAAGAGGAGAGTCGGCTACAGCCACAATCTGCCGTCTCACTGAGAGGTGAGTCCCCCTTGTGGTGGAAAGTTGGAATACAGCTTAAACAATGAATTTACACCAAATGATAGAAATGAGGCCCTTATAAAGCAATATACATATGCCAACTATTCAAAATATACAAAATTAAACCACATAATGTGACCACATATTACTGGGCATCACAAGTGCAGTCTTACAATATCATACGAATTAGCCAAATTTAAAAAAGTTGTATGAATCCTTATGATTTCAGTATGTGGTTATGTCAGAAGCCTTCCTAAGATACCTTAAAATGCTGCCAACATAGGCCACTCATTAGGTTTGTCTGACTGTACCAAAGCAATCCAAATCACTTACTTAAATGACTGGTGTCCTCTCTGACCCCCATCATCAGCAAATGCTTTGAGAAGCTAATCAGAGATTACATCTGCTCTGTGCTGCCTGCCTCACTGGACTCACTGCAGTTTGCATACCGCAACAACCTCTCCACTGATGATGCCATTGCATCTACACTACACACTGCTCTCTCCCACCTGGAAAAAAAGGAACACATATGTGAGAATGCTGTTTGTAGACTACAGCTCAGAATTCAGCATCATAGTGCCCTCCAAACTTGATGTGAAACTCCAGGCTCTGGCAGTGGTGCAGATAGGATTTTTTAACTGGGAGGCACCAAGCTGTCAGTAAATGATTTAAACTCAATTCGTTATTTTGCGTAATTTGGGCTTTAACTAGTGCTCAAGTAGTTACTTTGCGTAATTTGGGCTAATGATTTGCACTAAAAAGCCATTGGGGGATTCTTATTTGAAATCATGTATAAACAACAATGAACAAAGGTAAACAAATGCTGATCACCACTAGCAATGCATGATCAGACTGTTATTTGACTAGTATGCCAATCACCCACCAAAACTTCATGTCTTCAGCAAAGTATGTTTTATTTAAACATTTGCTTATCTCAGCATACAAAGTCTATCATTATGAACAAAAAAGCAAAGAACCTATGTGCAAATAATAATAATAATAAAATAAAATAACAACAACATATTTACATAAATAAAAATAAGTATACGGAGTATGAGAAATTCAGCCTAGTGCAGCCAACAGAAATGTTTTTCATAGCCCATAATTTAAGAATCTATATCCTCCGTTGCTCCGTACAATAAAAAAACATGATTTCCTGCTATAAGAGGATGTCAAAAGTTTATGTAGGCCTTTATTTGTTGTTTGCATAAACCTTGCACCACACAAATTTACTTATAATTATTTTTATAGTGGCTTACACGACAGTGAACATACCTCAGTCAATTTATACAGTACAATGGGTTAAATGATAAGATAAAACATTATTTCCTGACGATGATAAATTGTTTGATTTATCCAACCATTCTTTTTGTGTTCATTCATTATTTGCCTCTGTCCACTCACCTAAATGCATAGTTAAGCCTAAGGTCTCCACATTTTGCTGTGTTTACTAAGTGCAAAAGCCTTCTTGCCATTATTGTCAGACTAGCTATTCCCCTTAACAAATCTAATCTGCCACATCTGGGAAAGTCAACAGGCATAGGATACTTACATTGTTTGGTTTTTGAAAAAACGAGGTGATTGTTTTTTGTCTCTTCATTGCCTTTATGTGGCATTTATACAGTCGATTTTTTTCAGTTCAGAAAATCACCGACTCAGCTCAGTCATAGATGGTATATGATCACTATGGTTACCGGTCCGCTCCTACAGGCACGATTGAGGCAGCTACCAGCTCCTCATAGGACCCCGGCGACGTCACTCAGGAGTCGTAGCACACACACAGAGAGAGAGTTTTTTTTTTTTTTTTTTTTTTTTTTTTACACTTTATTCAATAACAAAACATACAGTAATTAAATACAAAACAACAATAATAATACAAAGAAAAAAATACAACAAGATATATAGAAAACTATTATACATAGGGGTATTAAAATCAAAACCATTTCTTTAATTACAAAATAATACAAAGGCCCTTATAAAGGATAACATTTCAAGGCTTTACAACAATCTATAGTCTTTTTTGCCTTGGAATTCCTTATACCCTCCAATGTTTTAAGGTACTGAGAAATCTCAAATTTAAATTGTATAAAACTAGGTGCAGTTTTTGCCCATCGACATTTATGAATGTGATATTTACCTAAAATAATAAACAAGTTAAGGACAAAACCAATTTTCTTTTCTAGAGGCTTATCGTAAAAAAATATGATATCCTTATCCTCCAGGATAATGTCAATTCCAGAAATCCCTTTAAAGAAGATCTTAAAATCACACCAAAACAATTTAGTACAAATACAATTAAAAAAAAGATGACATATAGTCTCGTCATTTAAATTACAGAATAGACATTTCAAGTCGATATCTTTCTTAAATCTTTTAATGACCTGATTAACTGGATAAATACCATGAATAATTTTAAATGAAACCTCACGAATCTTATTAATGACACAGTATTTCCTGGAAACCATAAAAACCTCCACCCACTTAATGCCCTGAAAACGTGAATTCCAGAAACTTTTAGCTGGAGGAATTCTAACTGAACAACAGACCTGTCTGATGAAATTATTGTTGCATTTTTTATCAACAATACTTATACCCTCTAACCTCAAATTAAAATCAATAGTTATATTCAAATCAACAGCATTAGCAGAGCGCAACAATTGAAGAAGACCAGAAGGTATTGCATCAAAAACTATTGCATAATCCTTTGCAGATATCGGCAGTATGAATTTATCCATAAATTCTCCATATGAAAGCAAGTGACCATCCTGACGAAGCAACTGTGTCACTAATAAAATATTGTTTCTAAACCAATATTCCAAGAAAAGTGTTTTATTCTTATATTTAATATCTTTATTATTCCATATCAAACATCTATGGGGAGAGAAATTGTGTTTGTATGCCAGCATCCAGGATAACAGAGCCTGTCTGTGAAAGTTAGATAGCTTAATAGGGACTTTATTAATATCAAAGTTGCAACTGAGGAGAAACTTAATACCTCCAATTTGGTTAAAAATTTGATTTGGAATATAATACCACAATTTGTTATTAGATTTGATACAATTCTGAATCCATTTAATTTTAAAGACAGTATTAGAAACTTCAAAATCAATGGCATTTAAACCACCTTTATGAAATGAATTGCCTAATATACCTCTATTTAAGTAATGTGGCCTATTCTTCCAAATAAAATTGTACATTTTCGTATTAACTTGCCTAATAATTGAGTTTGGAGCATCTAAAACCATTGCTGTATAAGATAATCTAGACAACCCTTCAGCCTTTGATAGCAATATTCTACCGGTCAAAGATAAATCTCTCATTAACCACATATTAAATTTCTTTTGCACTTTATCAATTAATGGAGGATAATTTATGTCAATTCTTTCCTTTTGATTTTTACATATTTTGATCCCCAAATAAGAGACTTGGTTTTTAACTGGTATTCCACACAATTCCACCACACCATCAGGCATGTCTTTCAAAGGGAACAATTCACATTTATTAATATTTATAATTAAGCCAGAGACTGACGAAAACATATCTAAACACCTAAGTGCTGCATTTATTTCTTTGTCACTTCTCAAAAATATGGTTGTATCATCTGCAAGCTGTGAACATTTTATTTCTTTGTCAAATAAACAAATACCTTGAAATGGGTTCTTTTTAACATGAAGGCACAGTACTTGCATAACCAATAAAAATAAGAAAGGAGCTATAGGGTCCCCTTGTTTAACACCTCGAGAAATGTTAAATCTGGGAGTTGTACCACACAGAGAGAGAGTGTAAACGTCGGTGGCATAATGGCATCGTGTGTTTATTGACAACAGAACAGCATGTAGTGAGAACAACACATTCTCACACCCAACTCGTCACATATGGACGCTTTGCCAGGACCCCTTGGCGTCACTTTTTAACGCACTGGGTATACCTTTGGCGTCATTTTTCAACGTGCAGGGTAGTCCGATAGACTTCTATAGAGGATTTTAAAAATAAAAATATAAAAAAAACTTTGATTAATTGAACACAATCGTAGCATATTATATATATTTATTAACATCAACAAACCTCCGATAAAAATACGTTATCCAGCATGCTCTAGTAAAAGCAGTGTACCTATGTATACCAGTACCTAAGAAAACGCTTGAACTGCTTACTTGCACACGCCGTGGAGCGTTGTTAAACTCACCTTTGAATGCCGTTTCACCTGCAGTTTAGCGTTGTTTTGGTTAAGACTACCCTACACGTTGAAAAATGACGCCAAAGGTATACCCAGTGCGTTAAAAAGTGACGCCAAGGGGTCCTGGCAAAGCGTCCATATGTGACGAGTTGGATGTGAGAATGTGTCGCGGGTACAAAGTAATGGTGACCGGTGTAGATTATTATTGTGCGTCTGCCCTGACCCGATTCTGAAGCAGCGGCGGCGGGCCGGGACATTACTTTGGCTAATGTACATAGCGAAAACACTGGTTAATCCTCTGTTTTACCGATTTTTGTCGCCTTTCGTAGGGATAGTGAGGGCGGGGGACGGATCGGGTCACTATGAATCTGGGGGGGTCATGTCCCCCCCGTTCCTAGTGCCATCTGCGCCCTTGGGCTCTGAGCTTTAACAGTTCACTGTGCAGCTGGATCCTGGACTTTCTTTCTGGTAGTAGATGCCAGGTGGTTAGAATGGGCAGCAATTACTAACCCTCAAATCTGGAGCCCCACAGGGCTGTGTTCTCAGCCCACAATTTTATTCCCTGTACACACATGACTGTTTGGCAACACACCGCTCCAATGCCATCTTTAAGTTTGCTGACAATACGATGGTGGTAGGTCTGATCACTGGCAATGATGAAACAGCCTACAGAAAGGAGGTGCACACTCTGACACACTGGTGTCTGGAGCACAATCTCTCCATCAACGTCAGCAAGTCCAAGGAGCTTGTGGTGGACTTCAGGAGAAAAGACAGAGAACACAGCCCTGTCACCATAAATGGAGCACTGGTGGAGAGAGTCAGTCAGCTTCAGCAGTGCTGAAGAAGTAATCCACAGTATTTAGAAAACGTTACTGACCTTGAGTAATCTAACGGAATACATTACAAATTACATTTTACAGCATGTATTCTGGAATCTGCAGTGGAATTCCCTCCCAACCCTGCATCTCTTGTGCACCCTAATAATACACCCTTAAATTGCAATGAGTTATCTGAAAAGCTCAGAAAAGGCCTTTTTCCAAATGGCTATTCAACTATTTATTCCACCCAGTTGTGTGTTGTTTTATATTTTGTTAATAAACATCTGAGAGTGAACCATGCTAATGATCTAGAATTGAATAATTTTTTTGTGAATGCAGTGTCATAAACTTTTTGGAATGGATCCAGAATAAACAATCTGACTGTGAGAATTAATTGATATCATGTGGCTTTACTGTGCATGAAGGCTGCAGCTGGCGTTACATAAACCTGTGCTTTCCGTTTTCAAAAGACCATTCAGCTAGCACTATGCTCATTGTTGGAAAATCAGCATTATTTTCTGAACGAATGAAAAATGTTTTGTCTGGTTTTACTGAACTGAATATTATAGTATAAAAGTATTAAAAAACTTTTTTTTGTATTTTCAAGTGCACCAGAAGTACATCAGTCAAACAAAAATAAATCAAATTTATTAAAACATTAGCTCTTAGCACACTCTCTACAGCGCCCCCTGTTGTCTGTCACATGAACTATAAAAATAACTTAATCATATACAAACACAATTCCTGCAGAAAATACTGTATATTACAGTTTTTTACAATCACTTTGTTACTATTTTCAGAACCTTGATGTCATTTTTCACAACTCTTGACACAAAACTCACAACCAATGATCAAAATGCACATTTTTCAAAACTCTAACCCTTTTCTCAATTGCTTGGATACAATACACATAAAACTTAGATCATTTGTTCATTCAACAAAAATCACCTGTTCAATATGACACAACTTAACATCAAAGTACTACTATTTCAAAAGGCAATTCACACATTACATTTCAAACGAGTGTCTATTAATTTCCTTACAATGATCTCTCCTTTCATCCTACCTGCACTTACACACATATTTAACACATCTCTTCTTGAAGGCACTTTTCCCACTACATTTAATCAGGTTAGAGTAACCCCGCTGCTGAAAAAACCTGCACTTAACCCCACACAGATAGAACACTACAGACCAGTCTCTCTCATCCCATTCATGGCAAAAACACTTGAAAGGGCAGTTTTCAATCAGATCTCTGCCTATCTCTCACAGAACAAGCTGCTGGATGACAATCAGTCAGGCTTCAAAAGTGGACACTGCACTGAGACTGCTTTGCTGTCTGTCACAGAGTCGCTGAGACAGGCGAAAGCTGAATCCAGATCATCAGTTCTGATTCTGCTGGACCTTTCTGCAGCCTTTGACACAGTCAACCATCAGATCCTACTTTCCACCCTCTCTAAACTGGGCATCACCGGAACTGTGCTTGACTGTTTCAACTCCTATCTCTCAGATAGGTCTTTCAAGGAAGCCTGGAGAGGTGAGGTATCCAAGCCACATCAGTTACTTACTGGGGTACCTCAGGGATCAGTGCTTGGGCCACTTCTCTTCTCCATATACACAACGTCATTAGGACCCATCATCCAGTCACATGGTTTCTCTTACCACTGCTACGCTGATGACATGCAACTTTACTTGTCTTTCCAGCCCAACGACACCACAGTGACCGCTTGAATCGCTGCCTGTCTGGCTGACATCTCAGCCTGGATGAAGGAACACCACCTGCAACTCAACCCAGCCAAGACTGAACTCCTTGTCTTTCCAGCCAATCCTGATGTTGAACATAACATCACTGTGCAGCTGGGTCCAACTACAGTGTCACCTTCCAAAACGGTCAGAAATCTAGGGGTAACCATTGATGACAAGCTAAATTTCACAGACCACATCTCAAAGACTGCAAGATCATGAAATCATAGATTTACACTCTACAATATCAGGAAGATAAGACCTTTCCTCTCTGAACATGCCACACAACTGCTTGTTCAGTCACTTGTCATAACTAGACTTGACTACTGTAATGCTCTCTTTGCAGGCCTTCCTGCATGTGCTATTAGACCTCTGTAAATGATCCAGAATGCAGCAGCACGTCTGGTCTTTAAAGAACCAAAGAGAGCACATGTTACACCACTCTTTGTCTCTCTCCACTGGCTGCCAGTTCATGCACGTATTAAATTCAAGGCCCTGATGCTGGCATACAGAACAATCACTGGGTCTGCTCCACCATACCTAAAAACATTTATGCAGAGCTACGTTCCCACCAGAAGCCTGCGGTCGGCTAAGGAACGTCGCCTTGTCGTACCAAAACAAAGAGGCACCAAAACACTTTTCCGGACTTTCAGTTTTATCATACCACGTTGGTGGAATGACCTCCCCAACTCAATCCGTGAAGCTGACTCACTCTCTATCTTCAAAAACGGCTAAAAACACATCTTTTCCAAGAGTATTTAACCAGTCACTAAAAAAAAAAAAAAAAATTAACAATTCTTGTTAAATCGGTTTTGTATACTATTCTGATGATAGTGAAACTTTGTAGTATGGCACTTTTCGTACCACTGTCTCCTTAAGATGATTCGCTTATGTTTTTCCTCTTTTGTAAGTCGCTTTGGATAAAAGCGTCTGCCAAATGAATAAATGTAAATGTAAATCTAACTATCAATTGATACAACTGCTAAAAATGATAAGTAACTGTTGCATTACTCTTAATGCATAGTTGTATGGAAACAATCTTCCATGTTTACAGTAAATCATGAAAGTTTCAAGATAACAAGATTCATTGTCACCAATTAGCGTGGAGCATGAACCAATTAGACTACAATATCCATGGATGTAGCCTAATATTTTATCATACTGTAATGCTTCATCAGACACTGTGTCTATGGTCCCAAATACTGTACCACCTTTTCAGACTATTTACAGTATTGACAGTACTGCACTGTATATATGAAGGCCCTTGTAATTGCTTGTCCAATTCTGCCAACTCGTTACTGATGATTGAGTGCACATTGTGGAATGAGTATATACGTAAAGAGTTGATTGGGATTCAATTGCAAGAGCATAGTGATACGTAACATGGAGCCAGCAGGTGATCCAGGTCACAATGGAGGTCAAGCAGTGGTGGGAGGAAGATGAGGAAGATGTGTTGGTCAAAGGAATGGCAGGGGACAGGCACCCCTTCTGTCGTGGGCCTCGTTTGAGAGGTGTGGGGGAACGTGGTAGAGGACAAGGCCACGGACCAAGACAGCGGCAGCAACAGCATAGAGTGTCCAATGAAATTCGGGCAATAGTTGTAGACCATGTCATAAATCATGGCATGACAATGACTGAGGCGGCTACAATGATACAACCAAACCTCAGAAGGTCAACCGTGGCCTCAATAATCAGAACATTCCGCAATGAGAACCGGTAAGTTATCAGCATGCACTAAACATTATGCTACTCTCAATTGTCAAATGACTGCATACCAATGTGTATCACAGAATAGGTGATGTGACCAAGTGTCTTATTACTCTAATGTTCCCTGTAGAATTGTGACCAGGCCAAATAGTGGAGGCAGAGGCAAAATTCTAACTGACCAACAAGAGCAGGCTGTGGTCGATTTGGTTCGGGCCAGAAATGATATTCGCCTTACAGAAATTCTCCAGCATATCTTGGACAATGAAGACATGTTCAACAATGTGGGATCCTTAAGTTTGCCGACTATTGCACGCATACTGAAAAGGCACCAGGTATCTATAAAACAACAGTACCTTTCGAAAGAAATGCAGACAGAGTGAAGCAAATGAGGACTGAGTATTTTCAGGTAAGTTCAGTTTCAAGACGGCTGTTGTAAAAAACATTCACAAAAATTCTAAATTGTACAGTAATCTCTAAATCTCTTTCCAAAATGTATTTTTAGAGGGTGATGGAGCTGGATGCTGATGATGACCATCACAAATTCATATATTTGGATGAGGCAGGTTTTAATCTGGCCAAGACAAGGAGGAGAGGTCGGAATTTCATTGGCCAGCGGGCAACCATTCAAGTACCTGGACAACGTGGGGCCAACATTACCATGTATGCGGCTATATCAGAAGATGTATATCATGAAGATGGTGTGGTGGGACGAAGACCTCATATTGGACCATATAATGCAGCTCTCCTTGTCACCTTTCTTGATGAGCTCGATCAGGTTTGTAGAGCTGAAGGTGTGACCTATGTCATTGTGTGGGACAATGTCAGGTTCCATCATGCTCATGTGGTGCAAGCATGGTTTCAGGCCCATGCACAATTTACCACCCTGTATTTACTCCCTTCCTTAACCCGACTGAGGAATTTTTCTCCGCATGGAGATGGAAGGTTCATGACAGGCACCCTCATGAACAAGTCACTCACAGCAGACCAGTGTCAGGCCTGGATTCGCAATGCCCGAAGGTTTTTTCCAAGATGTTTGGCTAATGAAAACATCCATTGTGATGTAGATGAGAACCTGTGGCCAAATCCACAACACAGAGTTGATGACAATGTAGAAGTACAGTAATCACTCCTGTTTTGTTTCTTACAGTACAAGCAAGCAAGTTGAGGAACACTGCATTTGATGTTTTACAGTACTGTCTTTTCTTTTCTATTTCATAGCTAATTACTGTATTTTTGCTTTGATTCAAATAAACCTATGTTGTGATTGTACTGTAGTGTTTTGCATCAATATATTACAAATTTTGTTCAATGATTCCACTGTGTCTGTAGTATTCTCTCTACTACTGCAGTACTTTTACAGAGATGTATTTACTGTACATGTAGTACCATAATGAAACCTGTATCACCTATTTTGTTCTACAATATTTAATGATTGTACGAACAATGACACAGTGAAACTATCGGTTGCTTGTGTGTGGGTGATCTATAGTTATGTTTCAATGGTATTTCACAGTAAATTTGTTTCTTGAACCAATGATTGTGCACGTGCAAGATTTCTTTAAAGATGTGAATGCACAATGCAATGTTTTGAACATTAGACAGCCTGTGTTACAAGTGACAACTGTTTTGAGTTTTGTGTCTAGAGTTGTGAAAAATGACATGAAGGTTCTGAAAATAGTAACAAAGTGATTGTAAAAAACTGTATACAAATACTAAAGATAGCTACTCAAAAGAGGTCATATTGTACTTCAGTGTCACGATGACCTAAAATAGCCTCATAAATAATTAGCAACCTCCACACAGTCATTACAACAGACCTGAACAGTATTAAGACAAATCTAAGACGGGAGTTTACAGTAGATTGTGCGTGATATTTGTAGCACTTTTGGCTCTTTGAAGTAGCACAGAGGGGAAAAAAGTACTGTTTAAAGACTGTCACAATATACTTTTTCTTTTAGTTCAATCAACACTCTTACAGTGTCCAGTTCACTCTATGGCAGATAAAATCAAACACACACAAAAACACTTCAGCGCAGTTGCATGTTTTCTTTAATAGAAAGAAAAAAAAAGAATAAAAGCACACTGACACTCACCCTAACCAGCTTTCTAGACTCGAGTGTTGCTCTCTTACTGTGATCTGTGCTCATTAACGGCATGTGTCTGAAATGAGCCAGGTGCAGCTGCCAACAGGTGTGAGAGAGAGAGAGAGAGAGAGAGAGAGAGAGAGAGAGAGAGAGAGACAGAGAGAGAGAGAGAGAGAGAGAGAGAGAGAGAGAGAGAGAGAGAGAGAGAGAGATATTCAGGGTGACTAGAGGATTTCTGATTTATACCCCTAGGTTATTCAAAATCAAATCAACTGAATTTAAGAAACTGAAATAAATTCAATGCCATAAGTCAGTATTTACAGAGTAATGCATCATTATTATTATTATTTTTAGTAGTAGTAGTAGTAGTAGTAGTAGTAGTAGTACAGTACAGTGACTGAAGTTACAGTTACTGGTATAACTGCAGTTACATGCAGTTAATATGGGATTTATTTCCAGTATCCTTCTATCATTTTGTTCAATTTCTTTATTTGATGAGTGCAAAGAAAGAAACCGATTTTAACCAGTTTGTTGTAGTAGCAACATCCTCCAGTAGATGGAGCCTGTGAGCTGTACAAAAGAAAAAGGCAACAAGCTTTTATAAAGCAGCATAAACCACAACTCATATCCATTTATTTGAGAGAAGTAGTGCTACTGCATGCGTCACACAAGAATGAATGAAAGTGCAGTTTGATGTGAATGAAGTGATTTTTTTCGAATGTGGGTTTTCAATTTTTAATGTGTGAATAAAAAGCACGCTTCAAGTCTTGACAAATCAAGGAGAGACCTTGTGCCATGACTGCAGACCTTGAAGATGAAAACACATGACCATATTCTGTGACAAAACAAGACGGCATTAGGCCCCCAAGATACTTATATTTTCTTAAACATAATAATGACAAATCTGATTAAATTCATGTAGTGGATACGGAAAATTTTGTCAGTTAATTATTTACAATAATTTATATTAAGTTTGTTTATAGGCTAGTTGTCAAGTCTCTTTAAAATGTAAACGTCCCGCCCCACATCTAAAGACCGCTAACCGCATGACATCATTGACATGACTGCTTGCTTGGCACCGCTCCGATGAAGCTAACTTTATCTAAAAAATTGAGAATAATAAACCACTCACAGTCTGGAAGAGAAAGATTCTTACAGACTTTTTTGAGGGGTAATTTTCTCTCTATACATCTTTCTACTATATCTATCCACTACATGGCTTTTGTAGTCATTGCATAAATTGGAAACATTTAGGCTTACTAATTTTTCATTATTAATAGGCCTGGTTCTATGGGGGTGCTAGATATCACGATGAAGATGAGTGACAGCTTTTTAGTTATTATAAAGGGAGCACTCATGCACTTTCTATGTTATATATAATCCATTCAAAATTTGTTACAACTTGTTTTCAAGCTGCTAAGCGAAGGACCAACGGCCAAATACACGCTGCAAAGTTTCATGTAAATGCGGGATTCAATCTTGAAATAGCAATGATTGACATTAATAACCATAGCATTGTTTGTTCCTGAATAAAGTAGCTTTTTGTCTGAAATAATTGAATAGTCTGCTAACTTTTCTCACTCACTAACTCACTCATAACAGCCCCTTGCTGTTGGTGGGGAAAAATCCCCACCAACACTTACACACAGACTGGCAGCTTGTCTTGTTCTTTTATGTAAGCCTGTTTTTAATAAATAGTATATAGTTATTCATATTATGATAAAATAAATGTGTTGTATATTTTGAATAAATTGTATATTGCGAGACTAACCCCCCCTCAAACACACACACACACACACACACACACACACACACACCACTCAAAAAAAAAAACCTTATGGGACCCCCATAAGGCTTGATTTATTTCGAGCACTGATGTAATCTAGAATATTGCATGGAGAGAGAATTCACTAACTGTGGATGCCAATAGCATTGTTTATTTGCATGTGCTGTCAGTGCTGCTTTAGCATCACTAACAATTATTATTAAAATCAAGAAACGGGGCAAAAATGCCCTCTAAATTAGTGCTGAACACAGTTGGGTGGCTTTTGTGTGCCAGGCTGTGAAGGATGCTGTTTAGTAAATACTGTTTAGTGAATGTGCCCGAGTTCACAAGCGTGTTGTGCATGTGTCTCAGCCTAATTCAGGCTCCCTGTGGGTTTGTGTGGCCTGTGTCAACTTATCAGAAGTTCAAGGAAGAAAAAAAAACATGTGTCCTCCTAAGAATAAATATTGCTGCTTTGAGATCGCAGGTGGAACACTGCGGCACAGTCTCAGTAAGGTGCTCTGTGGCAATTCTCCACCTGTCTGCTGAATGGAGAGGAGCAGAATTTAGGTCAGAGTGCAGCGGAGAGCTCACACATACACAGAAGCGCTGGGCATTTCTTAAAGCCGCACGGCAGAGAGTGAGGTGACCGGTTTGCATTGTTCATCATTGTTGTGTAGTGATGCTTATCATGATAGATGATACAGTGATTATAGGATGAGATAGGTCATCATTATGGCAACGAGGATGATAACAAATGAGTCATTCCTGTGATAATATAAGGCTTACGTGTGCAATTTTTGTAATGTTAATGTTCTTTTCTACTATCCCATCTTAATATTCAAAAACAACTATACAACTAAACCATTGTAGGTAGGCACTTAAATTGTACTTATTACCACTTGATTATTTGCGCAATAGCAAGAAAATGGACAGGATGGAAATAAAGAGTGAATTCAGTCATTGTTCTGGGATTTATTGAAAGTTAGCTTACACAAGCGTGTCAACTTTAAGTTAAATATGATATTTAAGCAATATCACATGAGCAAGAGTGTGACATGGCCCAACATCAGCGCAGCTGTGATTCGGCTGCAGGCACGAGGCAGCAGGCCGAATGCCATAAATAATCACAGCAGTGTTGATTTAGGGCCATATAGCTCGATTGCAGTGCTGAGGTAGGGTGGTATCGCACTCTTGCTCATGTGATATTGAACGCAACTGGGCAAAAGAGCACACGTCTTTGCCTCAAGGGAGGGGAAAGGCGCTATGCACAAGCGATACACCCAGCCAGCTGACCCTAACTTACCTGTTTGTGTCACCTGATAACACACAGGATGAAACTGGCTCAACCCTGAGGTTATAGAACCTTGCAAAGGTGTTAGGTGTTGCCCAGCCCGCGGCTCTACATGTGTCTGCTAGAGAGGCACCGTGGGACAACGCCCAAGAAGCCGCAACACCCCTGGTAGAATGGGCTTGTAGGCCAGCAGGGGAGAGCCATATGAGGATGCCATATGCCCCAGGAGAGTCTGAAAGGATTTCAGTGGGACCAACACATGAACACATGCAGACAGTTCAGCACTGACTGTGCATGCTCGTTGTTGAGGCTCGCTGTCATTGAGACCGAGTCTACTCCATACCGAGAAAAGAGATGCTCTGAACCGGGGCGAGCTTGCTCTTTTCCCAGTTAACCCAAAGCCCCAAGCGGCTGAGGTGCCTGAGCACCAGGTTCCTATGCGCACACTGGCTAGAATTAGCCAGTCATCGAGATTGAGGATGAGGATGCGGGCGGCCACTTCCCTTAGCGGGGCAAGGGGACAAAGACAGACCGAAGTGGGGACAAGGACAGACCGAAGGGGGGGACTCGAATGCCTGACCCTCGAAGGCAAACCGGAGAAAGGGTCTGTGTCGAGTAAGAATCAGACATGGAAGTACGCGTCCTCCAGGTCTACCGCCGCGAACCAATCCTGATGCCAGACGCTCGCTAAAATGCGTTTCTGCATGGGCATCTCGGTGGGAGTCTGTGCAGAGCTCGCAGGTCTAGAATTGGCCACAACCCACTGCCTTTTTTAGGTAAGATGAAGTAGGAAATGAAAACAATATTTGCTGTGATCTCCCATTCACTCCGATTCACTGCTGTCGAAGTTTACCCTGCAAACATTTACTTCTGCATTCCAAAACCTGGAGTGTGAATAAGGTCTATTGTGTTAAAAGAAAACAAACTAATATTATTTCCATCATTAAAAATTGTAAATTTAATATTTTATCGAATATATCATTAAGACCATTAGGAACATGAAAAGGTACTGAAAAGTAGGAAAGACCAAAATAGTGAGATAATTTGACAGTTCATTATTTTAATTATCTCACAGTTATATACATTATGCTATAATACAGACATTTCTACAGTTCAGGATCAGCATGTGTGTGTCACGGTGGAGGGCGGGACCGGGGCGTGATTACGCACACCCGGTCCCGTATTAGGTTAATTAAGCCGTCAAGAGGGATAAAGGCCACTCGCGGACGGCGATGCGGGAGAGAGCGATCGTTCACGGACATGTCACAATGTGGAACCCCCCCCCCCCCCCCCCCCCCCCCCCCCAAATGCCTCACGCTGTAACCCCCCCCAATGGTCAAGCCAAATCTACACCCTTGGTGATGAATTTAATCTGAGAGCAAACTCTAATTAGGTCATGATATCTGTGTACCGCCGCTGTTCACTGCAGTAACAGAGACTCTCTGATCTTTTGTTGTCTCATAATAAAATCAGCTGAAGGCTGAAGATTCCTCCTCTGCTCACCTGTCTTGGATTGCAAATTTCTGTACTAGGATGTCAGTGATGATCGCTTAATTTAATCAAAGTGGTTTGATTTTATTTGAGTTCCCAAACACAACTCTGCAAAATTTCGTGCTACACAGCTCCTGATTTTTAGAAGAGGGACAGATTTTATTGTTTTTTTAAAGTTTGATAAGGTAACACAGTAACACTTTACAATATGGTTCCATTCATTAACATTAGTTAATGCATTAGGTATCATTAACAAACAATGAACTATATATTTTTTTACTGGATTAATTAATAGCTGGTTTAACAGCTAATTAATAGTAACATAGTTAATGTTAGTTAACAAAAATATGATTGTTCATTGTTAGTTCATGTTAGTTCAAATTGCATTTACTAATGTTTACAAGTATATAATTATTAGTATATGTTGAAATTAATAACTAAGATTAACAAATGCTTAAAAATGATTATTCATTGTTAGTTCATGTTAACTAATGTTGTTACCAAACATGGAACCTTATTGTAAAGTGTTACTGGTAACACTATTAATGTTGCTCATATTTGGGGTTAGCGCTGCATTCAATTATGTGACAGTAATGTAGCATTCAAAATGTTCTCTACTTTTGGATGCATCATGGTCCTATGAGCGATTGCCACCATATTCAGAGAGCAGAATAGCATACAAACTTGAAGAGGATCTCTTGATTTGGGCCAGTAATTAACTCTTAAGAAAATGCAAAAATCCAGTTCACATTTCCTATATCCCCGGGCTGTTTGTTGTAATTATTAACCATTTTAAGTGCTGATCAGCATTTTGCAGCACAGCTTGGTTTGTTTACCACTTGAAGGCATCAGTGTTGCCTGCGTTTGCCCTCTTGTTCACCGGGTGCATGTTTTTGCTCTAATCACAAGGCCAGCAAAGTTAGGTTTGATTTATGCAAAGTATGTGCATATGATAATCAACCTCATTTAAATATTTATATAACTTGTGTCTTCAGCTGAACCTGGTAAGAATGCAGAATGAAGGCAAATTTGAATTCTTTTGATTTTAGTGTCAAAATGTTCAAGGAGGCTTAATATTCTCTCTCAGATTGCTGTGAAATTCATACATTAATCTGAATATATTTGCTTGTATTTACATGGGTTAAGTTCACAATAAATTCAATGCCCACTCGTGATAGTTATTGTACTCTAAAGACTTGCTTTCTGTGTGCCATTAGACAAAAGCCACCAATAGAAAATCTTCTTCATACACCCCTGAGAATTGACGATATGTGATGTCACATATTTCCCAAACGGCATGCAGTGGACTGTCCAATGTTCACTGATTGTTCGGTTAGTTAAACACATTCTTATACTGCTGTATTACAAATATTCTGGCATGTCTTTAACACTAAGGCTCTTAATACAATACTTTGCATGATTTATTTTTATGCAAATTCTACAGCTGGCCATGATTAATATATAGGGAAAGTATATTTAGAAAAGGGTCAACTGTTTTCAGCTTCACTGATACAAATATAGCTGTTAAAATATGGAACCTGTTGAAAAGTGTTTTTCAGAGCCAAAAAATAAATAAATAATTGTATAAAATCTCTTGTACTATTATATTATATTATATTATATTATATTATATTTAGGTTAAAATAATTTTTAACCTAATTAATTACATGACATGCCAATTAATAAATCACAATTAGTCACATTATGAAAATTCAAATATTTATAAATTTAATGTAATAATATATATTATAATATATATAGAGGGCCTAAAATAAATATATAATACAGATTAAAATTCAGTTGATGAATTAAATAAAAAATAATGAATAAATTGCATTATTGTGTCAGATTAATAAAGCATTGATTAGTCAATACAAAAAGTGGTTTAAGAACACAATATATTGTTTGTTTTATTCTCATATCATTGAACAAGCCTACAGTTGACAGCAATCTGATGTGTGCCTCAGATGAGTTAAAAGTAGTGGAAACTTTGAAAATCATACTGTGTCATCATAAACATCAATACATTTTGATCAATTATGCTCAAAACAAGACAAAAATAAAAATACGTAAATGTGCAAATAGGGTGAAAAATACAGTTCTCTATATCTTCTAAAAGAAAATCTTAATATCTTTCACAATTTTTCTTCTCAGGTAAATTATTCTTGTTCCCTTTACAAAAAGCTTCACTTATGATGCTGTGCTGAGAAAATCATATAGTTGTGACCAGCTGTGAATATGTGTGCAACACGTCAATGAACATTGACCGGAATTTATAACCTCTGCCGGTGTAATCATTGGATGCACCTGGGGCAGGTTTATAAATAGATGCGTCACCGGAGCATCGCCAGATCTTTTGTCTTCAGATCACTCTGTGTTTGTGTGCTATCATGAGCCTGTCAAACTTCCTTTCTTCTGTTAGTAGTTAGAATCTGTTAGGCAGTGTGCAGTGAACCTTTTCTGCTTTCTCTTAAAAAAAACATAAAAATAAAGAAAAAATTACTGAAAATCAGGGCAAACGTTATGTGTTCCCCTATCTCCACTCTATGGCTGAGAGGGACCCACATCAGTTCTGCTTTGTTTGGGGGAAGAGCACGCTGCTCTCGCATTGGGGCAGGGCGGGTGTGAGCATTGCGATCTGTTTTCGGGCAAAGTGATTTGCGCTCGCCTTGCTTACTTACGGGAGTCAGTGCCCACACTTCATTCGTGGGGCTCTCGTATGGATCAGGCTGAGGAGCGAGAGACGGGTTTGTCCCTTTCGCTCGCTCGCTCTCTCCCCAAACCCAGCTGCCCCCCCCCCTTCCTTCCAGAGCCTCTTCAGTTCATGAGGGGGACCGTGAATCTCTTGAGTTGGCAGATTTCGAGTTACCCACCTCCGAGCATTCCAGGTGTGATAGTAAATCAGCGGAGGAATTACTCTACGTGGTTACTCGTGCGGTGGCCAGGCTTCAGTTAGACTGGCCACACCAACAGTAGACCCCCAAACGCTCCAAGTTGGAGGATAGATTTCTGTCTGGTGGCCGGGGAAAGGGAACGCCTCATGAGTCCCTTCCCTTCTTTAATGACCTCCATGACGAGCTCTCTCGCTCATGGAGGAAGCCTTATACTTCCCGTGTCCACATGCCCTCGACGTCAATATATTCGACTATCGTGGGTGCTGTGACACGGGGGTATTTGATGATGCCACCGGTTGAGGAGACACTTGCGGGTTATCTCTCGCCAGGTTCGGCATCATCGCTGAAAAGACCATCTCACCCCACAAACCCGTGCAGGACCACCTCCATGCTAGTGGGGAGGGCTTATCAGGCAGCGGGTCAGGCTGGTGCTGCTCTGCACACTATGGCGGTGTTACAGGCATACCAGGCTGATCTGCTGAAGGACCTGATTGCAGGTACCATGCTCGACGAAGAAGTGTTCTCTGAACTTCGTCGAGCCACGGACCTATCTCTCCATGCGACCAAGCAGACAGCCCGTGCCATTGGCCGGTCTATGTCCGCTTTGGTCAGCACGGAAAGACACCTATGGCTCAACCTATCGGGCATCAAGGACAAAGATAAAGCTTTCCTCCTTGATGGCCCAGTTTCGCCTTCTGGCCTATTCGGAGACGCAATGAATACAGTTATCTCCAGGTTCCAAGAGGCAAAGAGCCACGAGGAAGCATTTGGGCAGTTTTTTCCTCGCCGCACTCAGGGGGCGGGGCCGTCGGCCACCCAGTCCCGCCCCGGTCCTGCTAGAAGGGAGGCTCAGAAGCAGAGTGTGGCGAGTTGTGCTGGGGACTGGGGACAGGCTCGCCGCCCTCGACAGCCCCCAAAGCAAGACCTCAGGGGAGTAATTTACAGAAAATACCCTGACGGTCTTGCGGCCAACCCTGTGGGGGTAGCTCCCCTCGGGACGGGGCGCGTTTACATCCACTTCGCCCCTCCCGGTACCCCCACGAATCCTCTCCTTTCCTGCCGCCTCTGGTGTTTCGGGAGGCAGAGGCTTCCAACTAAAAGTAGGGTGTACCGCTGCTTCCTGCCTTATTCCAGGACACGGAACACTCGACATCCCCTCAACAGGAAGTGTCGAAATTAATACCCATCTCAGAGAACCTGGCAGCATGGAAACGTCTGCCCAGTATTTCTATGTGAATCCTATGAACAGTAGAAAAAGGTTACAGAATTCAATTTGCTCGCCGCCCTCTGTTTTTCAACGGCGTGGTCCCCATTACCGTGAAATCGGAGCAGGCATGTCTACTGTGGAAAGAGCTGCATAATCTCTTGGTCAAAGGGGCCATAGAACATGTTCCCCTTCCAGAGAAAGAGTCAGGCTATTACAGCAAATACTTCCTGGTCCCCAAGGGTGGGGGGTTGCATCCGATCTTAGATCCTTGAGGCTTGAACTGCTCAGTCAGGGTGTTCAAGTTCAAGATGCTAACTATCAAGACGGTTGTGTCACAAGCCCAACATCACGTTTTGGCTGGTCAAGATCGATCTGATGGACGCATATTTTCATATCGAAATTCTGCCATAGCACAGGAAGTTCCTGAGGTTCGCTTCGGGGGCGAAGCCTTCCAGTATCGGGTTCTTCCATTCGGCCTTGCCCTATTACCCTGCACATTCACGAAATGCATGGATACAGTACTGGCTCCTTTGCGACTCTGGGGTATCTGCATTCTGAACTATGTTTCAATGTCTGAATCATAGATGACTGGCTGATACTAGTACAGTTCCAAGAACTAGCAGTTCAGCACAGGGATATTGTCTTAGCTCATCTGGTTTCTCTGGGTCTGAGACTCAACGTCAAAAGAGTGTTCTCTCTCCCACTCAGGGAATTACCTATCTGGGAGTTATATGGAATTCGATCATGATGCGGGCACAATTGTCTCCCGCTCGAATCTTTCCATTCAGAACACCCTGTGCAAAGTCAGTCTAAGTCAAGTTTGCACTGCCCGTCAGTATCAACGAATACTAGGTCTCATGGTGTTTGCGTCCACGGTGATCCCTTTGGGCCTTCTGCACATGAGACCGTTCCAGCTGTGGCTAAAAGCCAGAAGGTCTCATCCAAGGGCCAGTCCCCTAAGGTAAATAAGGGTTACGCGCCATGGGCTTCGTTCCCTTTCTATGTGGTTCAGACCCCGGTTTCTTACCTTGGGTCCCACTCTAGGTGCGTCTTGTCATTGCAGGCTGCTAATGACAGATGCCTCCCTGACGGGCTGGGTAGCGGTCTTAAGTGGTCATCCAGCTCAAGGGGAATGGGAGGGTCGTCAGCTCGATTGTCACATTACAGGGTTTCTGCAGGTATCATCAAATCTAATTTAATGCTTTTTAATGCCTTTTTTTTATGCCATTTTTACGATTTTTAATGCCATACATGACCCATGACTAACCACGTATATAATATGTATGCAAAAATTCAAGTGCTATAGAAATTACACAGTTTTAACTTTGTGTAAATAAGAGAATTAATCCATTGCATTAGTTTGCTCACTTTTAGTTCCAACTCTGACTCAACATTTTTCAATTCATTGCATTTGTCCTTGTATCTCCTCATAGTATTAGATTTTGTAATCATTTGAGCCATGAGTGTGTTAGATTTGTATATGGTCCTGGCTGAAGCTACAGAAGCCAGTAGTTCACAATTGTCCTGCATTGTTAATCGCAGAAATCAGTTTATTTTTGAAGTATGGGGCAAGTCCACATTTTAAAATGTAGCTGGTTTTGTCCTTTCCACATGTGAAAGATTTGGCTATTTGCGAATCAGGAAACATTCCCTGGAACAACTCAGAAATAATTTGATGCGTATTAACGGTGCTGCACACTCTGGTGTCTGAAACGTCTGCCTGCAGCGTCGCATTCGAACCAAACGCTGCTCAGAGGTCGATCGATTTTCCTTCGGTAGTGGATCTGCAGGAAGCGGTGGTCACTACAGCAGCAGTTGTGGTGGTAGTAGTAGTTGCTGAAGATGTTACTTTGTCGGTCACGGCGAAGTAACTTGAGATAGTTAATCGCTGTCTGCCTTTTACAGCCGATTTGTGGCCATCGGACTGCATATGAGATTTAACGGCTCCATGTTGACAACCATGTCCTAAATTCTTTGTCTTCTAGCCACTTTTGCTGGAATTTGCACTTACCCATTTCTTAGCAACTTTACAAAATTTACGTTCTCTGTTCTAACTCCTCCAGGTCCCATCCCGCCGCTGTCCAAACATCCGGCGTTACGTCAATTTTACACCGGCCGGAGGCAATTACCAAACTGGATCCACGTGTTTATCACACCAATGTACATATTTTGCGACAGCAAATTCAAGTTAATTGTCAAGGCTATATTCAAAATAAATTGGTAATATTATTTTTTCAAAACTATCTAAAATTTTTAATGCCTGTAAGAATAACATTTAATGCTTTTTAATGCTATTTAATGCCTTAATTTTTGCAAAATCCATTTAATGATTTTTAATGCTTTTTAATGCCCCGCGTAAACCCTGCATTAACTGTCTCGAGTTGATGGCTCTGAAATACTTCATCCAGAGGCTGCCATGTCTTGGTGCGGGTGGACAATACAGCGGTAGTCTCTTACATAAGTCTTTTCCAGAGTTTGCCAGCAAGGCGCTGGCCGAACAGGGTATGGTTCTCGGAGATAATGTCTCTCCTTGACGGCTCACCTTGGGCGATTCCGAACAGGAGGGACCTTCTGTCTCAGGCATAGGGGACAATATTTCATCCCCGGCCCAAGCTGTGGAACCTTCATGTTTGGCCCCTGAGGGGTACCAACTGAGGGACACAGGGCTTTCACCTGAGGTTATCGAGACCATTTTAAGTGCTAGGGCTCCCTCCACTTGGAACAAATCTGGGTGAGATTTGACAGGGCATAAGAGGACCTCTTCGCCTCTATGAACAGCGCAATGTCTTCAATTGCCTAATCTTTAACTAAATAAAATATATAAATCTTACAAAATGTTAATTTTATTAATTACATTTTCTTAGAGACTATTCAATTAAATTAGATGGAAATTTGTTGTTCAACTGACTCTTGTTTTCCTATCTTAAAAATAGGCTAAAATGTTTTTTTGAGTGCTTTCAATACAGCAAAGTTTTATAGTTTGTATGTGCAGTTGGTGCATTGACATTTGCGCTCCCATTTACACTCACAGTAAACAATTAATAATAACAATAAACACTACAACAATCTTCAATTAATATTTTTCTTTAGGTCAGCGACAATGTTTGGCAGAGTAGTAAGGGAAGGACTATAGCTACATGAGAACATTTGCAGAAAAATCACTGGACAGAATTAGATTTTATGTGATTGAGTGTGTTTACATGCATATTACTTAATAAGCAGACAACATGTGTGGTCATTTAAACTCCTGAAACAGTTTTCTTTAATCGGGGTAAGGTCATAAAGAGTATACGATCGGCACACATTCATTTTTGCCATTTACCTCAATTGTGCGTTGCATTTAAACACCTTTACCGGCATCATTTCCAGCTTATCCAATGTGCGCAAGTGTCAAGAGCATTTTGATGTCAAGTGCAGAGAATAACCAGATGATTTCAAATCTCATGCAAACATGGTTTTCTTGCATTGTCAGATTTTTTGAATAAGTTGGCTTTTGTTTGTTATCAGCACGTTATTGTGCATGAAAACGTCTAACATCTTAATGCCTTTGAAAACTGTGATTTTTCTTGCATCTGTTTAACCATATAGGTACCTTTTAGATGGTTTCATATTATGTGTTTATTATTGTGCGCAGCTAACAATACGTGCAATGAATATCATGGCAATGTCAAACTTTAGAGGTGCTTTAATACGGCATTTAATTTAGGCAGAACAAAGCGTAAGACCTAAATTTACGTAAACCTTTATCACTAATCCTTTGCTGCCATAAATTGAAAAGAAGCCAACAAACAGTCTCTAGGGGAGTATATTTGTTTTAGAGCTCTCCCTCTTTCTTTCCCTTCATGCACCATGTGTTTTTATGATCAGAGGAGCATTTAAGGTAACACATAACAATTAGTTAATGGAACATGGAGAGAACTGAAGACAACGTTGAACATCATCTACTCAAAAATATCCTTGCATAATCTACTTTTTAAAAAGCCAGAGTTAATCCTGCAGTAGCTTGGCAAGAGGCAGCAGCACTGGAACTCACATTACAATAGATTTATTTTTTTAACCAGGCCTTCATTTAGTTTTGGTTCTTTTCAAATGCCTTTTCTGAATATACTGTAGATTTGACTTATTTAATCTTTTCCCAGAGTGAAACAATCTTAAATAGATATTTATTGTATGAAAATGATTTCTATCAATTTGACAAAAATGATGACTGTCCCACAGTTGTGGCGTTATTTCCAGCCACACCAAACAATAAAGTTTTTTCAAAAGTTAGTGTTCTTGTTTACCAAGTGGACAGAAGTGTCAGTTTTATAGCATGCTTGAGATGAAAAATCAAGGGAAATATCACTTATGAGCAGAAGATTTATTTGGGCGACATTTCCAGTCAAGCAGTAATTTTGCCAAATTATGCAAAAAGCATGAAAATGATCATTTATTTGTTTGTATTTAGGATACATAAAATGTGAGCTATGAAAATAGCCTTAGCAAGACAAGCCATTTGCCATTTAATTTCAAACTGTCCGCCCATTAAAAAAGTAATTTCCAGCAGCATCATTTCTAGCAGAGAATTATTTTAAACACAATACAGAATTTAATATGTGAGAAGTTTTCTCTTTCAAGTCAACTACTGTCATTGCAGATCAACAGTTTGAAGAGAAAATTGCTGAATAAGTAAGTTATATACTAACTTACATAAATATATGTATAAATTTAACTGAAAAATAGCAGTTTAATGAAGAAAACTTTTGAAGGTAACTCTATCACCCGCTTGAACAGTAACCCAAGATCACCATAACGTATTCACACACTTGCGTAAAGTATGTTTCTGGCCTTGTGTGATTAGTGTGATTGTACAGCATCACTCCACCACCACAATCCAGTTCAATTAAATTCTTTAATTTGATCATCCATCATTTGACTCATTTGACTCATGCCAAAATCATTAGAAAATGTATATGAGCATCTCTTGTTAATAAAATTGTTTTGACTGCCGGATTGCCTTACTGGGCAGTAATAATGCAATGTTACAGTAATTGTGGAAGACAAACTGAGATATGTAAATACGGTGTTATCTAAAGAATATTGCAATACATGCATAACTACATTTTACAAACTGACTTTTATCTGCCGCATTCTACGTTTTGTTGCAGTTTTCTGGTGAAATTAACATTAGAGGTGCTAAAACAACTGTGTGTTTTATTCACTTTCACACAAATTACAACAACAACATTTGATTATGACTTTATAAACACATATTTTTCACACTATTACACACACACTGCTATGTTATGATATTGAAACTCTTTTAGTCTAAAGTAACACATCATTTGAAAAACTACACAGTTTAACTGTTATAATGGGTGCCCGAGTAGGGGCACGAACGTCTCGGTTACGTATGTAACCTCCGTTCCCTGATAGAGAGAACGAGACGTCGTGTCGAAGAAGAGACACTAGGGGTCTCTCTTGAGTGCCAAATATGCCTCTGGTCTATGAAAAAAGGCCAATGAGAACTTGGCAGACAGTATTCGCATACCCCGCCCCGGACATATGGGTATAAAAGCGGGAAAATACGTCGAATTCATTCAGGATTTTTCTGAGGAGCCGGAAATGGTCCGGCCACTGCAGTGGCTCGCGACGTGGCCGGGAAGACATGGAGTGATTTGAAGTGGACCCCTAGTGTCGCTTCTTTGAGACGATGTCTCGTTCCCTCCATCAGGGAACGGAGGTTACATACAGTACATAACCAAGATGTTCCCCGTCTGTCGCTCACTTCGACGTCGTGTCAACACCTAATACCTTTGCAAGATTTTACAATCTCAGGGTTGAGTCAGTCTCGTCCTGTGTTTTCTCAAGTCTGAGCCTGTTGAACTCGGTAACACGCTGACGATCTGGCCGGATGAATCTCTTGCACCTGGCGCCCTTTCCCTTGGCTGAGGTAAAACTGTGACGTCGTCTCGAAGAAGCGACACTAGGGGTCCACTTCAAATCACTCCATGTCTTCCCGGCCACGTCGCTGAGCCGAGCCACTGCAGTGGCCGGACCATTTCCTGCTCCTCAGAAAAATCCTGAATGAATTCGACATATGGTGAAGCCTCCACTCTCCACCGGGCAAGCGTTGTCGTGACAGCGCGTCTGCTACCACATTGAGGTTGCCAGGGATGTGAGTGGTGCGCAGCGACTTGAGTCGCTGCTGGCTCCAAAGGAGGAGACGACGGGCGAGTCGTGATATGTGGTGGGAGCATACGCCGCCTTGGCAATTTATGTACGCTACCGCAGTGTTGCTGTCTGACCTGAACAGGACATGTTTGTCTCGAACTACCAGGAGAAACTTCCGCAGGGCAAAGAAAACAGTCAGCAACTCCAGGCCGTTGATATGCCAGTGCAGCGGGGCCCCTTTCCAACGGCCCGCAGCTGCGTGCCCGTTGCACATGGCGCCCCAACCCAATCTGGAGGCGTCAGTTGTGACCAAGACGCGTCGGGACATAAAGGGCACCTTTTACTGCCCGAAACTGGCTTCATCGCTCCTCCACTCTCACTACCCTCGACGGTGGAGCGGCCCCAGACCGCTTCCGCCCTGCATGCCATGGCCCCTCCTGCAACCAACACCAGGCCAAGGCACTTCAAAATCTGAACTTGGGTAGCCCTGTTCCTGATGTGCTGCAGGTCTGTGCTCAATGACCGATCGTGCCCCCTGGGCCACGAAGGACCCATCGCCAGGCACTAGGATGGGCGATGGCCACCCTTGTGGTCCAGAAACATCATCTAAGGAATGGATCTGGTCGATATACGAGAGGTAGACAAAGCACGCTTTATCAAATGCCCCCATCTCCCAGCTTTGTCCATTCGGCGGCACCATTGACGACTCCGCCCAGCAGTCCTCAGCGGTAAAGAAGCAGACGGAGGCCATCTCTAACAACATCATGCCCCGTTGCACTTCCAGCATGGGCCATGCTCCGTCTGCCCACCGAGGGCGTTCTCCTGCGGCTTTCAAAAAAAAAAACTTTACGCAATTCACCAACGAGCGCGTGCAGTCAGTGCTGGAATGCCTCGCCGCCTTCAGGTCAGGCACTGTGGTCCCTTTAAAAATTTTCCAGAAGCTCCTGGGGCATATGGCTTCCTCCACGGTGGTCGCGCCGCTGGGATTGATGCATTTGAGACAGCTTCAGCACTGGCTCCAGACTTGAGTCCCAAAACAAGCATGGTGCCACAGTACGCACCATGTGATTGTCACCCCCGCGTGCCGCCAAACATTCAAACCCTTGACAGACCTCTGCATTCTGAGGGCAGGAGTCCACTTGCAGCAGGTGTCCCGACGTGTCTTGGTCACGACCGACGCCTCCAAATTGGGTTGGGGCGCAGTGTGCAATGGGCACGCAGCCGCGGGCCATTGGAAAGGGGCCCCGCTGCGCTGGCACATCAACTGCCTAGAGTTGTTGGCTGTATTCTTTGCACTGCTGAGGTTTCTCCCGCTCGTTCAGGGCAAACACATCTTGATCAGATCAGACAGCACCACCACTGTGGCGTACATAAATTGCCAAGGCAAATATGCTCCCGCCACATGTTACAACTCGCCTCCTCCTTTGGAGCGAGCAGCGACTCAAGTCTCACATCCCCGACAACTTCAAGGTGATGGCGGACACGCTATCATGACAATGCTTGCCCAGTGGAGAGTGGAGGCTTCACCCCCAGTCGGTCCAGCTGATTTGGGAACGATTCGGCAAGGCTCAGGTAGACCTGTTTGCCTCCCAGGAGAACTCACAACTTACACTGGTACGCCCGAACAGAGGCTCCCCTTGGGAAAGACACACTGGCACACAGCTGGCCCGTGGGGCTGCGAAAGTACGCATTTCCCCCAGTGAGCCTTCTTGCACAGGTGCTGTGCCAGGTCAGGGAGGACGAGGAACAAGTCACTCCGGTGGCTCCCTATTGGCCCACCCTGGCTTGGTTCTCGGACCTCGTACTCCTCACGACAGCCCTTCCCTGGCAAATTCCCCTGAGGAAAGACCTTATTTCTCAGGGACGGTGCACGCTCTGGCATCCGCACCCAAACCTCTGGTTACATCCGTAACCTAGACGCTACAATTTGTGCTGATTTGTTTTGTCAAATAAAACATTTTAAATGTGTGCTTTAAATCAAATTTTGTAATGTTGTGATTCACCTAGAAGCTGGTTGGTTTGGTTCATGGCGTACAACTCTTTTATGATTTGATTAAATCCCTATGGAAAAAAATAAATGGGAAAAATTCTTCTCGAACCAAGACAGCTAAAAAAGTGGACGGGCACTGTTTCGCTCAATACTGAAACCATGGACAGATGCATCATGGAAGTGAGACAAAATTTACATTATGAAGATGATACTCTTGTCATGTTTCATATTGAGAGCAATGAGCATGTGCTTGTGTGCATGAGAGAAAGACAGGAAGATTGCTTATGGCATTGACACTTTTTCCTGATAGCCATTTTTGCCGACATACTGTAGAGAGTATGGGAACGTCTCTTTCGTTTTTATCTCATAAAAGCCACTCTCCCACACACACACACACACACACACACACACACGCACACCTTTCTGTACAAATCTTATTCACACTTCCCATACACCCCCATACAGTAACGAGCCATTTCACTCGCATTTCATTAACTTCTCAGTTTAAGATCATGCGCTTTTGCCGTAAGGTCTAGTTTCTCTGTCATAGCAATATTAATCAGTAGACAGGATGTAATTTAACTGTCACTCAGCACTATATCCAGTCCTCTATATCAACTATATCCAGTCCTCTCCATAGAAAGTCCCTGAAATCATATCCCAGCAATATGGCAATCTAATAATATCTGGAAATATGGCATGTTATTTACGAGCTCAGGAGCTCCAACCTGAAAACTTTTCTTTGTGTTGAGTGTGTATTCGGTGTACGTGCTTTAAGAATAGATGTTTTTAAAAGTTGTAAATGTGGATCTTTGGAGGTGATAATTAATGAGGAATATACAGGGACATTATGAGCAGTCCTGCGAGTGCTTTGAGAAGAAACAGGATGTAGGATATTTTTATGCGACAATTAGGAGGGAACTTAACGTGCCCTCATTCTCACACCATTATATGTAAGATATTTTTTTATGCTAAATTTAGAAGGGAATTTAGGGTCTTGAAATATGTGAGCTATGAACTAAAGTAAACTGTCCTTATTGTACCTTATTAGGTAATGAAATGTATAATGGAATTAGTCGCGTTCGACAACCATTATAAATTAAATAAATGACAAATAACTAGATTATTTGTCTTAATAGATTCTCCACCATTAAAATTGTAATACAACGTTTCGTTGTATCTGCTCAAAATTTCTATTGTAAGGAATTAGCATTAATAAGTGAATTATGATTAATTCACTTATTGGAGTGATATTATTCTCATGGCTTATTGAAAATATAATGTCACACATATTTAGGTACAGCTTTGAAGTGAAATCTTTTAGAAACAGGGATGAGATTATTTATCAAAATATACCACAGTCAAGTTGTCTTTGAACACAGACAAACTTTATTACTACTCTAAACATAAATCTAATCTAAAACATATATACATAAGACAAGTTGGTGAAAAGAGTGAAATAAATGATCAGTACAGTGAAAATGTACTTTATGGAGTCTGTTGACAATAAGAACCATTTATCCTTCTCTGAGTCTACATCGATTTTTGCTATCGGATTACCCAAATTATTTAATTAATACACCAGCACTTTGAGCACAATATTGTAGATGTACTTGTGTGTCTTTGTGGTGTTTCCTTGCATTCTATTTGTTGCTTGGTTCTTGGTCAAAAGTTTGTTCCATCTATGTTTTTGACCTCTGTAAGATCTAAATTATTGTCTGTATGAATGATGATTTTGGCTTTGTAGCGAGGCCTTCTCATGGGTTTATAGAGAGTAGAGAGTGATGAGCTTTCTCGGTATGTCGAGTCCTGAGCTTCCTTGGACCTCACATGGCATGGACCTGGCAGTCAGCGGAGCGACCAGACGAAGCATGGGCAAGCAGAAGAGAGGAAGAGAGAAGAGAAGAAGAGCTTTGTTCCAGAGTCTTACAAATCTCTCGCTCAAAAATAGTGCATATTTAATCATAAACTTTTATATCTTGAGAATGGTACAAGAGACATGATATTTGTTGTCATCAGCTTACTGTATGTAACCAAACAAATGCTTACATACCAAATATAAAACATTTTCATGAATATTGTATGTGTATGTAACAAAACATGAAAATCCCTGGTTACAAAATCATATTGGTTTTACATATCATTGTATTTTATCAAGTTAAGCCTTATAGTTACCATTCTTAGTAGAATGAGATGAATCATACAAAATTAAAGATTATATTTATCAATTATAAGTGATTGCACATCGCTACGCGATCGCTACCTTTAAAGAGGTCCATCAGTCTAGAATCATTCATTTGTCAGGTACAAACTTTACCACAGTTCAAAGTGATTTTCAGCATTATCTAGCAAGGCTAGATAAAGATAATTAGGAAGTGCATGATGAGCTGACGAGTTCGTGGAATGCACCCTTCTCCACCAGACACAAAGCCTCCCGCTCTTCTGCTCTCACTACACTTGACCGCGGAGCAGCCCACGGTTACACGGTGGTCCCCCAGGTGGACAGAGTGGTTGTGATCCACCTGTGCCCCGAGAACGCCGCCACCTCCCAATGAGGCAGGATCTACCACCGCGCCCCTTTCCACATGTGACCTAAAAGCCCATGTGATGTATTTCACCACTCTTACCTCCCCGAGCTTGGGCAGGTGTGGTCTCCACAGGGTCTTTTCCCCCTGAAAGAATAGGAAACTGGGAAAGATCGCCTTCCCCGATGCGTATGAAGGGCGCCAGCCACTTTTAGCTCTATACGAGAAACAAAAGGCGCGGCTGGCATTGCCTGCTCCCATGCCTGGCAGCGTCGCCTTGTTCCCCCTGTTGGGGGTAAAGAACCAGAAGGCTTTGACGATTTTATGAGGCGTTGGGGAAGGGTACATGCAGTCTGACACAGCCGGTTGCTTTGGCACGTAAAGTACCTGGCCGCTCCTGCATCAGCAGTACACGTACACGGCTCAGTGCATGGCATGATTTAAATTGGACCCCCTAGTGTCGCTTCTTCTTGTGAGACCAACCAAATGTACATGTTGTCCTAGTAAGATTATATATGCAGAAGAATCAGGGGCATCCGTAACCTAGATGTTCACCGTCTGTCGTTCACTTCGACGTTGGGTCCTCCGGGCCACGTCGCTGAACCGAGCCACTGTTGCGTCCGAACCATTATCGGCTCCTCAGAAAAATCCTGAATGAAACAGATGCATTTCCCCTCCTTTATATCCATATGTCCGGGGGCGGGACATGCAAATTCAGTCTGCCAATTTCTCATTGGCCTTTTATCATAGATTAGAGATGCAAAAGGCACTCAAGAGAGACCCCTAGTGTCGCTTCTTCTACACAACGTCTCGTTCCCACCATCAGGGAACAGAGGTAACATCCGTAACCTGGATGTTTAACTCTGTGGGGGGTTCCTGCTGAGGGCCTGTAATTTATGAACTTGAAACATTCCAAACTGAAAGGTTTGGGTTTTCCTAGATTCACATCATGTTGCTGGAATTCTTCTGCATATATAATCTTACAAGGACAACATGTACATTTGGTTGGAGTAAGTGTGAAGCAAGATTTGTAGGTTCACAGCTGGACAATTTATACAAGAAATAAGCTTAACCTGACAAAACCTCCCTTTGGGGGACATCCTCAAACATTAAACTTATTCCTAATGGTATTATTATCGTCCTATTATTATTATTATTATTATTATTATTATTATATTATAATTATATTAGTGTTATTACTTTTGACCATTAGCTAGTCAACTGTACACCTTATTCTAAGACAGTCTGACTGAAATTTAAAGTGGCCAACCACAGCTTGTTTTGTATTTATGTACTGTTTTGGCAGCCTGTTTTCAATTCTTAGCTATTTGTGTGTAATATTTGAACATGCATTTTTGCACGCTCAGATAGATGCTTAAACGTAGAATATGGACGTATTAAAAGCATCTAAAATGTAAGCATGTTTTGTTTTTACAGCTTTGAAACTAGAAATATTTACAAATCCATTATATTATAAATATATTTGTACAGTTAAATTGTTTTTACCATTTTATAGATATTTTGGATCCATTAACCCTAACCCTAACCTTAACCACATTTCAACAGTATAAAAAAACCCCTGTAACAAACTGATACATTTACAGTGACAATATTTTTTGTTACAGTATACTATTATCTATTAGGACTGTCAATCGATTGAAATGTTTAATTGAACAGAATACATGATTTGCTGATTAAATAATCAAATTAATCACAATTTATAGCATTTTTATAGCTAATTCTTCACATGTGGTTTGGTGATATTAACTTATGGGTTCCTGTCCTGTATGTCTGCCTTATATACTTGTATAAAAAGATGTTGTCAGTAAGCATAAAAAGTTACAGTATTTTCAGACCATATTAGCAGTTTAAAGTGATTACAGTTTAATTTGGTTGGAGGGCAGCTTTTCCTGTCTGAATGTGGATGTACTGTATCACTGATAGTCTCACAACCATCTGCCCGTCAGATGCCACATCACATGAGCTCATCGTGTGATTTTGACATCTTTGTTAATCTCTCTCAATTTGATCCTGAGTCTTATTTCATTCAAGAGTGATAAGAGGGACTCTTAGGTAAGATTCAATGCAAAGTTGTGCTAAAATGCAGTTAAAAGAGTAAACAGACACAGAATATCTATCTTTTGTGGGAGTAGTGTAGTGTAGCTGTTTTTAACCTCATTGATACAGTATGTAATGGGTAATGCACAGTCAACTGTACATTATTGCAAATTAAATCAGACAGAGTCTTCAGGAGGGTTTTGTTTTGCTAATATGACCTTCTGACTCTACATTACCCAACTTACTACACAGCTACTTACCAAATAAAAAAGGAAAATTTTGATTTGAGTTGAAATAGGAGTGAACTGAGTGACAGATAGCGGGCAAAGCTAAGTAGAAGGTCAGTTATACAGCATTGCCATGGACAACGGCACATATTTCTTACATGTTAAGTTATGGTGCTCATGCAGCTGATACAGGTTCAAATCTGGCCAGAGATCTCATTCAGTTGGCATTTACATTTTTAAATCTAATTTGTATTTTTGTTCAGTTTAAAAAGTTCTTACCCCATCATCGACAACAAATGACATTGGTTATTGCGTGAAAAATTTGAATATGCACAACTGCAAATGAGATTTGAGAGCTGCTGTGAAGAAGATTATCAGTGAACAACAACTTAGATTTGGGTAGCTTAATCATGCAATGCTAACATATGACTTTAGAAGACTTGGAATATAGTGCTATAGTTGAATTGACTACTTGTATTGTACTTTTTAAATTAAGAATATAAATCATTCAATTTCATTGTACGGAAAACAGAAGCTCGAACATTCTACCTAATATCTCCTTTTGTGATCCAAAGAATAAAGTCAAACTGTTTTGGAATAACATGAGGGTGAATAAATGATGACACAACTTTCATTTTTGGTTGAACTATCCTTTTAGGATAATAGGATGATAGAATTCCTGATTGGTTTGATTTGCACATTACCTCATTTGACCAACTGACTTGACTTTTAAAATAACTTCTTAAAGCTCATATACACTCACCTAAAGGATTATTAGGAACACCTGTTCAATTTCTCATTAATGCAATTATCTAATCAACCAATCACATGGCAGTTGCTTCAATGCATTTAGGGGTGTGGTCCTGGTCAAGACAATCTCCTGAACTACAAACTGAATGTCAGAATGGGAAAGAAAGGTGATTTAAGCAATTTTGAGCGTGGCATGGTTGTTGGTGCCAGACGGGCCGGTCTGAGTATTTCACAATCTGCTCAGTTACTGGGATTTTCACGCACAAACATTTCTAGGGTTTACAAAGAATGGTGTGAAAAGGGAAAAACATCCAGTATGCGGCAGTCCTGTGGGCAAAAATGCCTTGTTGATGCTAGAGGTCAGAGGAGAATGGGCCGACTGATTCAAGCTGATAGAAGAGCAACTTTGACTGAAATAACCACTCGTTACAACCGAGGTATGCAGCAAAGCATTTGTGAAGCCACAACACGCACAACCTTGAGGCGGATGGGCTACAACAGCAGAAGACCCCACTGGGTACCACTCATCTCCACTACAAATAGGAAAAAGAGGCTACAATTTGCAAGAGCTCACCAAAATTGGACAGTTGAAGACTGGAAAAATGTTGCCTGGTCTGATGAGTCTCGATTTCTGTTGAGACATTCAGATGGTAGAGTCAGAATTTGGCGTAAACAGAATGAGAACATGGATCCATCATGCCTTGTTACCACTGTGCAGGCTGGTGGTGGTGGTGTAATGGTGTGGGGATGTTTTCTTGGCACACTTTAGGCCCCTTAGTGCCAATTGGGCATCATTTAAATGTCACGGCCTACCTGAGCATTGTTTCTGACCATGTCCATCCCTTTATGGCCACCATGTACCCATCCTCTGATGGCTACTTCCAGCAGGATAATGCACCATGTCACAAAGCTCGAATCATTTCAAATTGGTTTCTTGAACATGACAATGAGTTCACTGTACTAAAATGGCCCCCACAGTCACCAGATCTCAACCCAATAGAGCATCTTTGGGATGTGGTGGAACGGGAGCTTCGTGCCCTGGATGTGCATCCCACAAATCTCCATCAACTGCAAGATGCTATCCTATCAATATGGGCCAACATTTCTAAAGAATGCTTTCAGCACCTTGTTGAATCAATGCCACGTAGAATTAAGGCAGTTCTGAAGGCGAAAGGGGGTCAAACACAGTATTAGTACAGTGTTCCTAATAATCCTTTAGGTGAGTGTACATGTACGCAGACTTACTTATATTATCATATATTTACAGAGGTTCAATGTCCATTACTTAAATAATCTCCTGTATTTTTATCCAAAAATAGAATATGTTATGCTCTTTCAGGAATACAGTTATATGTGAGAAGTCTTCTCAAGTTCAGGTCACTTCAGGATAACACTATCCAGTGGAGGAGTCAGGGTTATGTTCAGGTAAGGTTTGGTTCAGGGTAAAAGCAATGCTTAGGTTAAATATTAATGTCATAGGTAAGATCAAAACTAAGGTTGGGATTGAACTGGATCTAGCTTTATTCAATTCTACAAAGAGGGGCATCAAAAGGATAAGCATACCAGAAATGTTCACTTGTCAGTCTTTTAATCCAAAGCTATAGCTCAGACTGTCAGGACAGTTTCCTAATAGTAGCTTGAGGTTATAATATCTTTACCAAAGAGCTGCATGATGATAAAACAGGGGCAGTTAGTTTTCTTTTATTGGAATATTACAACTAGAACTTTGATGATGGCTTGACAAAACTTTTGTTTGAAAGTTTTACAAAGACAGAGATATATTATATATATATATATATATATATATATATATATATATATATATATATATATATATATATTAGATTAGATATATGATAGATAGATAGATAGTCCCTCCCCCGGACATACGGGTATAAAAGGAGGGAATTGTGCATCTTCTTCAGAGCCGAGTGCATTGTGCATCTTCTTCGGTTTTGCGATTAGCAAGCTGAGATCACTTCTGTTCCACTCACCTCTGTAGAGCATTGCTGTTGGATCTACGGCATGTATCAGTGGCTTTCTCCTTCTCTGCATGCCAGTGCAGCTTTGCCCCTGAGCGCTTCTAAAAGAGAATATTTTTCTTAAAAAAGTTTATTGCTCTAAAAGAGCATACACAGCAGGCATTGAACATCCTTTTCAGGACACGTCTTTTTAAAGATGCCCTTCCGCCCCTGTGAAGTTCCTGGATGCGGTCGATATCTCTCACTGAGGTGGCGTTTGTGGATGGTTCTTGTTTTCACTGCGAGAACTTAACCATGGAAACGTTGTGGTCGCGGATTTCCTTCCTAAAAAGGAACGCCACTCCAGCCGCCCCCTGCTTCGCTCCTTCTTCCCACGGGATTGAGGACAACCTGGCTGGCGATGGAGGCGATTTGGGATGGCAGAGGTTTTGCAGGGTAGATTCCCACGAAACACCCGCCCACCAGCACGCTCGTTGACTTCCATCCAGGCTCGAGGTGAGAGTGGCTCGCCTCACGGCCAGTTTGACTTCTCCCTCGGACTCGCTGAGATGGATGATGAATTTACCGCTGCATCAGAGAGCATCCTGAAGTCTGACATGGAAGACTCGACTGGACTGCCACTTTTGGGTCGGCACGCCCAGTCTGAGGCTGATGCCCAGATGGCCGACATGCTTTCCCGGGCTGCCGTGAGCATGGGGTTAGACTGGAACCCTCCATCCTCCCCACAGCCCTCACAGCTAGATGATTTTTTCCTCTAGTCTAGTCTCTGCTCACAGCCATGCCCCCCCTGCCCCCCAGTTACTTTCTTCCCGGAGGTGCACGATGAGCTGACAAGGTTGTGGAGGGCACCTTTCACAGAACTCAACCAACCTCCTCGTATATCCGCTCTCAATACCCTCGACAGCGGGGCAGCCCACGGGTACTCGGAGGTCCCCCATGTGCGATCCACCTATGTCCGGAAAAAGGCACCACCTGGCGGGATCGCCCGGTTCTCCCCTACAAGGCCTGTAGGATGACGTTGTCACTGACCGCCAAAGCCTACAGTGCCACCAGATATGCTGCCTCCACCCTGCATGCCATGGCCCTCCTGCAAGTTCACCAGGCCAAGGCACTTAAAGATTTAGTCCTGACCCCGATATGCTGCAGGAACTGCGCTCTGCGACCGACCTCGCCCTTCGGGCCATGACGGTCACAGCGTGGACATTCAGGCAGGCAATGGCTACCCTCAGGTTCCCAGTCTCCCAGCTTGGCCTACTCTACTATATAGTTTTTGGCAGTGAAGAAACAGATGGTGGCCATTTCCCACATCATGCCCCGTCGCCATTCCAGCACAGGCTGTGCACCGTCTGCTTGCTTAGGGCATCCCCCTGTGACTTCCAAATGCCAGGCAGCTCTGCCTCAACATAGGCCCTGCTCTCAGCCCCAGCATCGAACGCCTGACTTCCTGTGCATGCCCCCTGTCTCTCGGACGTCTTCGAGAACCCGGAAGGCTCCCAAGCGCACCTGAGACGGATGACCCAGGAAACGAGACGTTTACTCGGGAGCTGGTAAACAGACCACTTCATCCCCTGGAGGAGGAGAATCTTTATTTACCCTTATTTCCTTTGCCGCACCCCCTTCAGGCTGCGGTACCCACATTCTCAATAAAAGAGCGATTTCCTCATTCCTCATTTGACATAATGTTGAGTGAGAGACAGACGGGGAACATCTAGGTTACTGTTGTACCCTCCGTTCCCTGATGGAGGGAATGAGACGCTGTGTCCCCCAGGCCACGATGCTCAACCGAGCCACTGTAATGGGCAAATCTTATTCTCGGCTCCTCGGTGCAAAACCTGAATGAACAGATGCACGATTCTCTCCTTTTATACCCGTTTGACCAGGGGAGGGCCACTGTAACGGGCAAATCTTATTCTTATTGGCCTTTTCTCAAGTTCAGAGGTAACCGAGGCATTCAAGAAAGTCCCATAGTGTCGCTTCATTCGACACAACGTCTTGTTCCCTCCATCAGGAAACGGAGGTTACAACAGTAACCTAGACGTTAGTCACACATAGCCAGACTTTTGTCTAACAGCATAAAATGTCAGTATAATTGTGAGCATCACTGTACAAAGTGAATTTGAACAGTAGTATGATTATAAATATAAATCTCTATTCCTAACACAGAACAATGGCTTCAAAAGAGTTTGAATATTTTGCATGTTGTATGGACTGCTTTCATTATGATTTTTTCTATTATCTTTTGGAAATTATTAGTTTAAATCACCATCCACATTAGTGTTCTATGAAAAAAAGGAAAGGATTGAGTCGGCTAAATCAGTGGGTTTCAAACTTTTTGATGCCAATGACCCCTATATAAAATGATCCCCCTGCATGGGGATCCCCTTAAAGGAATAGTTCACCTAAAAATAAAAATGATCTCATCGTTTGCTCACCCTCATTCGATCCCAGATGTGTATGACTTCCTTTCTTCTGCTGAACACAAACAAAGATTTTTAGAAGAATATTTCAGCTCTGTTGGTCCATACAATGCAAGTGGATGGGAATCCACACTTTAAAGCTCCTAAAAGCACAGACAGACATAGTAAAAGTAATCTATACAACTCCAGTGGTTAAATTACTTCTTCTAAAGTGATTTGATCGCTTTGGGTGAGAAACAAATCAATATTTAAGTCCTTTATTCCTATAATTGATTACTTTGTGATATTACAAAGACATAAACTGTTTGCTACTTGTACTATAGAAAACTATATTAAAATTGTATATATACATTTACTTATCATTAAGTAGACAGTGTGTCTTTTTTGATATTTTAAACCCAAAGTAAAATATTTTCAGTTCCCCGTCTGTCGCTCACTTCGACGTTGTGTCGAAGAAGGGGGTCTCTCTTGAGCGCCAAATATGCCTCTGGTCTATGAAAAAAGGCCAATGAGAAGTTGGCAGACAGTATTTGCATACCCCGCCCCGGAGGAGTATAAAAGCAGTGAAATACATTGAGTTCATTCTGAAATTTTCTTCGGAGCCAATGGTCGCGTATGCAGCCAGCTGAGAGTCACACACCAGTTCCTGCCCTGTTCCTCTGACGCTCTGCTTGCTGTTGGATCTATGGCTCACTTCAGAGGCTTTTCTCCTTCTCTGCACGGCAGTGCAGCTTGCCCCTGGGCACTTCGACAGCGCAAGAGATTTAAAAGAGTTATATATATATATAAAAGAGTGATTTTCTCTATAAAAGAGTATTTTCCTTTAAAAGAGCTTTACACAGCGGTGTGGAATGTCCTTTTCAGGAAGCGTCTTTTTAAAGATGCCATTCCGCCCCTGTGTAGTTCCTGGATGCGGTAGAGTGCTCTCCGCTTTAGACTGCCACAGGCATTGTCTCGTGTGTCTGGGCAGCGATCACACCGAGGCAGCGTTTGTGGATGGTTCATGCTCTCACTGCGAGGGCATGACCATGGCAACGTTGCGGCCGTGGCTTGCTTTCAATAGAAAGCACGCCACTCCAGCCGCCCCCCACGTTGCTCCTGCTTCGCACGGGATTGAGGACGATGCGGCTGGCACTGGAGGCGATCTGGGTACAGCAGTGGGTGCACCTCCACCGGGTAAACCCCCTCTGATCACCCGCCCCAAGCATGCTCGTTGACTCCCGTCCTTGCTCGAGGCAAAAGCGGCTCGCCTCACGGCCAGCCTGCCTATCCTCGAGAGCTCGAGGTGGATGAGCTCGCCGCTGTGTCAGAGAGCGTGGCGTCTGATACTGATGCCTCCCCTGGGCTGCCGCCTTCGGGGCTGACATGCTTGCCCGGGCCGCCGCCAGCGTGGGGTTTGACTGGAACCCTCCATCCTCCCCACAGCCATCGCGGTTGGATGACTGGTTCCTTGGGTCTGTGCGCCGCTGACAGCCTCGCCCCCCCCCCCCCCCTCGCTACCCTCGACGGTGGAGCACCCATGGATATATGGCGATTCCCCAGGTGGATAGGGCTGTTGCGCTCCATCTATGCCCCAGAAACCCTAACACCTGGCGGGGTCACCCTGTGCTCCCTTCTAAGGCCTGCAGGACGACATCATCGTTTACTGCCAAAACCTTCAGCGCCGCTGGACAGGCCGCTTACGCCCTGCACGCCATGGCCATCCTGCAAGTCCACCAGGCCAAGGTGCTCAAAGATCTGCATGAGGGTAGCCCTGATCCCGATGTGTTGCAGAAACTGCGCTCAGCGACCGACCTCGCCCTCAGGGCCACGAAGGTCACAGCGCAGTCACTCAGGCAGGCGATAGCCACGCTTGTGGTCCAGGAACGTCATCTGTGGCTGAACTTGGTCGAGATGCGTGAGACCAACAAGGCTCACTTTCTCAACGCCCCCGTCTCCCAGTTCGGCCCCTTCGGCGACACCGTCGAGGACTTCGCCCAGCAGTTCTCCGCGGTGAAGAAGCTGACGGAGGCCATCTCACATATCCTGCCCTGCCGCAAGCCTGCCGCCATGGGCCATGCACTGTCTGCCCGCCGAGGGTGTCCTCCTGCGGCAAAGAAACACCTAAACAGCCCCAGAGTCGAGCACATCGCAGGAAGCAGATGCCCCCCATCTTTCGGACCCCCTCGAGGACCCGTAAGGCTCCCAGGCGCTCCTGAGATGTCCGACCCAGGGACCAAGACGTTAGCTTTGGAGATGGTAAGACCACTCCATCCCCCGGTGGAGGGCCGGGAGGAGAATCTTTTGTTGGATTTATTTCATTTGCCGCACCCCCTCGGGGCTACGGTACCCACATTCTCAGTAAAAGAGCTATTTCCTTTGTCTCTGGGTCACCTGGCCCACAAATGCTGTTCTCACGGCACTCTGCCGCCAGATTTCAACAGTCTCACGCTGGACGCAGACCCCCCGCCTTCAGCCCCAGACTGTTCCCTGGCCGGCCGGTTCCGACGAGTCTAGAGGACGCCTACGTTGGACCTCCTCCTCAGTCACTAACCCGCCCCCTGCCGGGTGTGCGGAGCAAAGTAAGTGCTTTGAGTCGTTTCTCAGCACCAGAGCCCCAGGATGCGTCTTCGCCTCCTGACACCGTTTTTCCTGCTCCGCCCCGCTGCTTTTTTATGTCAAAAATAATCGTCCCGGACATTCCGACTTGGTTACGCAATTCAGTTTGCCAGGCCTCCGCCCCCCTTCACGGGCGTCCGCTTCTCCGCAGTACACGGCGAACATGCCAAATCTCTGCGCGCGGAAATCGCTACTCTCTTACTCAAAGACGCGATAGGGCATGTCCCTCCAACCGAGATGAAGAAGGGTCTCTACAGCCCTTACTTCATCGTACCCAAGAAACGCGGCAGCTTACGACCAATCTTGGACTTGCAAGTTTTCAACCAAGCTTGCACAAACTCCCATTCAAAATGCACATCCTAACCTGCGTTCGGCATCTAGATTGGTTTGCAGCGGTAGACCAGAAGGACCCAGACCTTTGGAACCTCCACTCTGGCCCCTGGACGGGATGCGGAAAATCTAGCTTGTCTACCACCCACGGTCGAAGCCATGATCAACCAAGCCAGAGCCCCTTCTACCAGGCAAATTTTTGCCCTGAAATAGCGCTTGTTGGCAAATTGGTGCTCTTCCCATACTGAAGACCCACAGAGGTGCGCAGTTAGATCAGTGCTCTTAGTCTGCAACAGAGGCTGGAAGGGAGGCTGTCCCCTTCCACCCTGAAGGTGTATGTCACCGCTATTGTGGCCCACCACGATGCAGTAGACGGCAAGCCCGGAGGTTGAACCCCTCATGGCCAAGCCTTTTCCCCTCCTGGGATCTCTCAGTGGTCCTCGCAGGCCTCCAGAGAGCCCCCTTCGAGCCGCTAGAATCATTTGGACTCAGGGCCCTCTGTCTAAAGACGGCCCTGCTAATCGTGCTCACTTCCATCAAGAGGGTCGGGGACCTGCAAGCGTTCTCTGTTAGCGACACCTGCCTGGAGTTCGGTCCGGCATACACATAAGTGATCCTAAGACCACGACTGGGCTATGTGCCCAAGGTTCCTACCACGCCCTTCAGAGACCAGGTAGTGTACCTGCAAGCGCTGCTCCGGGAGGAGGCAGACCCAGCCCCTTCATTGCTGTGTCCGATACGTGCTTTGCGTACCTATTTGGACTGCACACAGAGCTTTAGGTGCTCTGAGCATCTTTTTGTCTGCTTTGGGGGACAGTGGAAAGGGAACGCTGTCTCCAAACACAGGCTCTCCCACTGGGTGGTGGATGCCATTTCATTGGCCTATCGCACCCAGGCCGTATCGTCCCGTGTTTTCTCAGGTCTGAGTCGGTAGAACTCAGTAACACGCTGACGATCTGGCCAGGTGAATCGCTCGCACCTGGCACCCTTTCCCTCGGCCGAGGTAAAACTGTGCGCTTTCTCTCCCAGGAGATCCCACCCACCCGGGTCCCTGGTTGATCCCTCCCTAGGTCTTTTGAGTCCGCAGTTCAGCAGAGGAACTTGCCGACCCAGTCCACTACGGGTACTCAATCTACCCTGTACTGGAATAGGTGCTCCACAGATCGGGACTCCTACATGGACTCCCTCTGTGTGTATTTTCCGCAGTACGGTCCCCTTACGAAGTGGACCCACATCTCCCTTAGGCAGTTTTAGCTGCCCTCTAGTTGCTATGCTGTAGCAACTCCCCCCTCCTTGAGGCTGGATCTACCACCACGTCATGTTCCACATGTTGCCTAAAAAAACCCATGTAATGTATTTGCCACCTTTACCTCCCCTTTTGGGCAGGTGTGGCCTCTGCAGGGTCTTTTTCCCCTGAAAGAATAGGAAACTGGGTAAGACCACCTTCCCTCGATGCGTGTAAGGGCCCCGGCTGTTCTTGCTCTATGCAGAGAAAATAGAGAGAAAAGAGGCTCAGCCAAGCTTGGCCCATTCCCAGGTTAGCAAGCGTTGCCTTGTTCCCCTGCCTAGGGTAACTAGAAGGATTCTGACGACTTTTTTGGGGCATTGGGGAAGGGTACGCACAGTCTGACACAGTTGGTCACTTGTGCACGTAAAATGACCTGCCCACTCCTGTGTCAGCAGTACACGTACACGGCTCAGCGCATGGCGTGATTTAAATTGGACCCCTAGTGTCGCTTCTTCGACACAACGTCGAAGTGAGTGACAGACGGGGAACGTCTAGGTTACGTATGTAACCTCCATTCCCTGATGGAGGGAACGAGACATTCACGTCGCTGAACCAAGCCACTGCAGTGGCCAGACCATTTCCGGCTCCTCAGAAAAATCCTGAATGAACTCGACGTATTTCCCCGCTTTTATACCCGTATGTCTGTGGCGGGGTATTGAAATACTGTCTGCCAACTTCTCATTGGCCTTTTTTCATAGACCAGAGGCATATTCAGCGCTCAAGAGAGACCCCTAGTGTGGGTTTTTGATACAACGTCTCATTCCCTCCATCAGGGAACGGAGGTTACATACATAACCTAGAAGTTTGTCTGTTTATTTGTATGGTACGTTTTACAATTAATATGGTTTCAAAGTAGCTTTGTAGAGAATAGTGAATTACAATCCTTATTTCTTACAGTTAAGTTAGTATTTAAGTTAGTATTTATTATATATAGTATTTATTATATATTTATGTCTCACTGTTTAAAACTATGGCTGTCAACAGAATGAAGTAATTCTGATTAATCTCGTGATTTCAGAATGAAGAAAGTAATAATGTTGAAAAGTGTCATTTTTATTTTTTATTTTGTTTTTAAACTTTTGTTCTATGAACCCCCGGGGCCCCCTGGGGATCCCCAGACCCCAATTCGAAAAACCTCTGTGCTAAATGATGACACATTTTTATTTTGACAATTAACTAATCCTCTAAAATAAGTAAAGCGCAAGTTCGCGAAGATGATTGAATTAAGTCTAAATCAGAAATAGAAAGATAAATCCACAGAACTTTACTGGCAGTCCGTTCGATGTTCTGTTCAATCAAATGGCAAACGGTAGAATTAATGGGGATCGCTGTCCGCGGTGCTGAATTAGATGATCTCTCTCTCTCTCTCTCTCTCTCTCTCTCTCTCTCTCTCTCTCTCTCTCTCGGATCGCATCGCGCAGATGAGTCTCGCAGTGATGGGAATTCGAGCCGCTTGTTTTCGCGTTTGCTTGAGTCAAAAGTGTTTTTAAGGATAAACGAAGCGAATTTTATATCGGAATAAAACACTCGTCAGTCAGAACATACTGTTCGCTGTCTCACACACATCTCAGTCTGAGCGCAGTTTGGGACGAAGACCTACGCTCGTCGACTGGGAAGTGTAATCATTTTCGAGAGCGACGAAATACAGTCATGAACATCTGAGGTAAAACTCCTGAATCTATTACACCTCTGCTGTGGTTTTTGAACAACTGTCGTGTGGTCTGATGATAGCAGAGTGTCAGAACATGTTTAGTGAAGGGAATTGTAATATGTTATTTGCGTTGAAATATACGTCAAAACAGGCTACATGTACGTGTTTTAGCTGTTGTTTTCCTCTGTCTATCTAATGAGCCGTAAGACTGTGTAATTGGCTTTTCCTGCGTCTCAAAACCTAGTGAGCTGCATACCTAGACTTGTTCTTGTGCCCAAAAGACGCGGCCGATGAAACGCAAGTGTCGCTAGACGCGTTTTTAACCGTTAAATTTACTTTTAACTCGACACGGTGTCTACAAAAACGCGTCGCTCCTGCGCGAGACGTGGGAAAAGGTCAAATACTTCCGTTTAACGAGTGTTTGCATGACAAAATTATTAGCAAAACAGCAAAGACTTACGTAAAAAAAAACTACGCCTCGAAATGCGCTCAAAATGCTATCTAGGCAGCTTAGGCATTGAGACAGCCAGACAGAGACTATTAACCGTGTGGGTGTTGTTTAATTGTGCGTTTGAACTCATTAGCACTGAGTGAGGGGAAATGATCATATCGACCGGACGACCGCTCTCAGTTTCATTGCGTATACAGTATGAGGATTTAAACAATGCCCACCAACGGGTGTTATCACATTGAAAAAAGTGATTAGTATGTTTATATGTTGTTTTTACTCTAGTGCAGGCAGTTTAAAGTCGACCTGGAACATTTATTGGAAGAGGAAAACTAGTAATTACAGTTTTTGTTGCATATGTTATGGTGAATATGCACAGATATTGATATTGACTGCAAAGCTATGATTTTTTTTTTTTTTTTTTTACAGATAATATGATAGTGATGTTCATATTATGGGGCAGATCAAGGCCTCAGATTGATAATCTCAAATTTAAAGATTTAAGTGGGTTTACACCATGGATTAAACATTTGTTTTTATTCTGGGCTAAATTAAATTTGTGTGTGTGTGTGTGTGTGTTGCTAAAAAGGACTATATTAATTTACATATGTGTACATGTTCAGTTTACCATGTTCACATTACTGTGGCCCATGGGTACACAACACAACAAAATTATCAAAGCAAATAAATGCTGAGAACACAATGAAATGTAAGACACAACACACCAAAATTAAGCCACAACACAACAAGAGTAAGCCATAACACAACGAAAAAGCAGCAGCAACAAAATTAACAGGGAAAAAAATACAGTTTTAAGTTCATTGTGTTGTGGCTTAGTATTGTCATGCTGTTGCTTAATTTTATTGTATTATTATTTATTGTAATTTGTTGTGTTGTGGCTTTTTCTTTGTGTTGTACCTTAATTCTGTTGTGCTGTGTCTTAATTTTGTTGTGTTATTGCTTAAAGGGATAGTTCACCCAAAAATGTAAATTCTTCATTATTAATTATTTACTCACCCTCATGATATCCAATGTGTGTACGGCTTTCTTTCTTCACCAGAACACATTTGATGAAAAACAGAAAAATATCTAAGCTCAGTAGGTCCATAAAACGCAAGTGAATGGAGATTTCTCTTTTGAAGCTCCAAAAATCACAGACAGTCAGCATAAATGTCATCCGTACTACACCAGCTGTTAAAGTAATATCTTCTAATGTGAAACTATTACTTTTGGTCCAAAAAATATTAATATTTTAGTACTTGTTTAACTCTAAATCATGCTTATGTGCATGTGACGTAATTGCATTGGTATTTGAAACATCAAGAGCTGACGCATGTGTGTCACAGCCAAAAGAGTAGTGATGTTTACTGTTTTTACTAAGTTTAATGTTTACTAAGTGAGGAGAAGGAACGCTGTACAGTAGCTTGGTTGGTTTTGGTTTAGATCTGTTATTATCTGTGTCTTTACTCACAATGGTGCATTTGTGTCCTCATCCTGGATGTCCCACCTGAGTGGAGAACATGAGTGTGGCAGCGGGGGCGTGGTCAAGCGCCCGTCCGGAGAGAGAAAGCGGTAAGGGCGCTTGCACCTGAGCTAAATTATGTCTAACACCTGTCTCTAATTTCAGTGAGCACGGGGAGACCGACATAAAAGAGAGCTTCACTACCTCCAAGAGAGAATTATGCCAGTCCAGTGTTGGCAATATCGAGAGAGAGACCTTAATTTGTTATGTGTAAAAGTCTGTATGTTTAGTGGAGTCTATGTTTATCTTCTACCCCTCTGTGTGTGAATAATTTGGAATTAAAACCCCTACCTGTGAGTCAAACCCCGTTCCCGTGTCCTCCTTCCCGTCCTGTGAACTCAAACCGTTCTACACTGGTGGAGGATCCAAACTTTTAACTTTCCCGGGTTTCGGCACCTGTGTAGAACGGTCATGCATGTTTTTGGATGGTGGGAGGAAGCCGGAGCACCCGGAGAGAACCCACACAGACACGGGGAGAACATGCAAACTCCACACAGAAAGGCCAGGGCAACCGGGGTTTGACCCACAACCTTCTTGCTGTGAGGCGACAGTGCTAACCGCTGCACCACCGTGCCGCCCCAGCTTTTTCATTATGTTGTGGCTTAATTTGGTTGGGCTATTGCTTAATGTTGTTGTGTTGTGGCTTATTTCTGTTCTGCTGTAACTTTTCCAGCCTGTTGTGGTTGAACTAAATTGAACTGGCTTTTTTGTTATCTTGTGGTTTAGTTGTATTGTGCTTGGGTTAATTTCCTTTGTGTTGTATTGCAGCTTTCACTTGCTTTGCTAATTGTGTTGTACTGTGGACCCCTGAGCTACCGTATTACATGGCACTTTACAAAAGAGGGGAACAAAAACAGTGCTTAAAACTATAACTTCACATGTCAGTCAAGAAAGTCAAATTTTTTTAGTATCAGTGAAAGGAGGTACTTGCTTAACTGTCAGAAATGTTGTCTGAACACCTCAGGATGTCAAACTAAAAATGATATGTGTTACATTATTTTATGTTAGCTACATGATAATAACTGTAACCGCATACGTAAACATCCGAATATAGTACAGTATCCAGACGTAATATTTTAAACTAACCATTCGGAGACGTCCTGCTGGAGCCGTTGAGTTGCAACTTCTTCATCCGTTGCTTCTCCATGTAACAGAGGTATTTTTCATTATGGGAACTTTTATTTTGACTGGTTTCTTTTCTTTCTCCGGTGTGTTTGCGGGAGATGAAAAGACGTCTGGGAAGAAGAAGAGTGAGCAGCGTGACGAGAGACACGCCATGATCGTGGTGTGAGAGGTCGACAGTTTGTTCGCTGAAACCGTAACGTAAGACAGTGGCGCACAGCCAGATTAATTTAACAGGTTTGGTGTACGTTGATATTGTTGTGTAAAACGGAAGACGAAGTAAAGCAAAAGTTCGGTCGATTGCGTCATTGAACAAAGGACGGTGTTGGAGACTGGCCAAGAGCGCGAGAGAGAATCGCTGGAGCCGTGAGTTTCGTTCAGAACACTGAGTGTTTTTGCCGTAATTCTGACTGTAGGAACTTTTGAGAGTCATACCGTTGTCTGAGTCGTCCATTAACCTTTGTCGGAGTGAGAGACATTGATTTTTGTCTGTGACTCATTTAAGTGCACATGTTAGTGCGCGAGAGTGAGTTCGTAAGCTGAACGATCGGTTTTTGAAGGAGTGATTCGTTTTTGTTTTTTGTTTTTTTAAGAGACTGACGAACGTCCAGGATCGAGATTTGTTTTTGTATTCAGATCGGTTGATCTACGTGTGCGAGCTGCGCCATTTTGTTCCAGAAAGTTCCTGAGTTTTTCTGGGCCGCGCTGAAACTTTTCTGGTGTTTTTTTTTATTATACCCTGCCATCCTTACGACATCTCATTGACCTGTCCCAGCAGCTTTTACTAAAGTCATCGCAAGCCGACGCAAGCCATCGCATCAAAGTTGTCCTTGCCACTGACTGGTACAACAGTTGTTACACACACAAACACTTTCCTGACATAAAGTGAACTGAGTGTTTGAAGGAACTGAGGGTTTCAATTGTCGATGTGAACTGTGTTGGTGATAATTGAGTTAATTGGAAGCTGAACATTTCTTAGGTGTTAAGAGTGTTTGAGTGTTAACCATTTTATTTTTGTCACTGTTTGTTATTTTCTTGTACTGAAATAGGTCCTTTTTGAAACATAATTTACTATAGAAGAAAATAAATTAATAATTGTTAAAGTTAAAATACTTTACAGTTTTTTTGTGAGCTTACCTTGGGGTAGGGGCGTCTCACTACACTATTGAGGTTAGGTGGGTGGGGGTGTGAATTTGAGTTTTTCACTACATGTAGCCTACTTCAGGAAGCCACCGTATAGACATAGTCACCTGAAGCCTACACTACTTATTCCTCCAGTATATCCTAAAATAGTGTAAGATAAAACATATATACATAACGTGTATACAGAGACTCAAAGCACTGGGTGTGGGGACTAAGATCCTTTCGCTCTTTAAGTCTTCCAGGGTAACGTTTTAATTTTCACCTACGAGGCGAGACTTACAGTCCCATTACATCCATCCGGATCAGACTCTGGGTCAAACTGAAATGCTTGAACAACTGCGTGTCTGCATGCCATTGCAATATATCCAATGTAAACATGCATGGTACCGTTGCCAAGATGGTCAAGGCCACACCCACCCTACACCTTGCCCCACCTTTCTCCTCCTCATTAGCATTTAAAGCTACAGACACTGAAACGGCACGTCTGAAGGAAAGCTCATTGTGGGTTGGCTTGTAATGGCTATAATTCTGTACCAAGGCTGAATTTTGGAAAAGAGATTTCAGATACAGTACTAGGGACCACTAAGGCCTATATCAAAGCCTACAAAAAGAAGCATGTCAGGGGACCTTTAATAAGGCCCACCTAACTGATTTAGTGATTTACCTTAATATAGTATTTCTGTTATAAAAAGTAAAATAATCCAAAATTGTTGTATGGCCACCTCAGGAGGTTAAACTAAATATTATGTGTTCTTTGCTATTTATATTAGCGTATAGGTTTGCAACACTATTACCAAAATGTATAAGTAATTTTAAACTGCAGTGATGAATTGACTTGTTGTACAAAACAGTGAAACAGCTCTGGCAAATGTGTCCCCCTTTTTTTTTTTTTACATCAAAGACATTTCACTTGTCACTTGTGGTGTATAGTAATAAAGTGATTTGATTGTTGCTGAAGAAGGTGGTAGTATTTTATGGCATCTCTTTACATGTCACAACTTTTGTCTTATAATACAGACACCTTTTAAAAACAATATAGGCCTAATGATTGAATAGAGCGCATTTTAACAAATCTGCACTTGATTTCTGTGTGCAATCAGCTACATCTTTATTGTTTTTGCCTTTCTTGTTGAAATCCCCACTAGTTCCTTTTACCTTTTGATTTTCTATAAAATGCACCTTTGCATATGCTCAAGATGGCGCCGAGTATGGCTGCTGCGTCGCGGGCTCCGTCAAAACACTGCAGTTTATTGTTTGTTTTGTTTACAGTTTTGTGTTTTTCTGTCTTAGATGTTGTCTGCCTTATTGTGTACGACAGACAAACACTTTTGGACATTGGTTCGGCAATCACACACCGAAAACCGGACTTCACATTCCTCAATGCTGACCCACGGTTTACAAACACACCAGCGGAGCCCTTTGTCTGGGCTGCCAGGCCGCGGAAACGCAGAAGGAAAAGAGGAAAAAGAGCCGGCGTTCTCATCAGAGTAAGACGTCGCGCAAATCGCCCCCCGCTACCCAGTATACTACTGGCAAATGTTCAGTCTCTGGACAACAAGCTCTGCGAGCTGAGAGCGCGGATCTCCTTCCAACGAGAGACGAGAGAATGCTGTGTTATCTGTTTTACGGAAACCTGGATGTCCGCAGAGATTCCAGACTCGGCCATCGAACCCACGGGTTTCTCCGTGCACCAAGCGGACAGAGCGAAAGACCTCTCAGGTAAAAGCAGAGGTGGAGGTGTATGTTTTATGATCAACAAATCATGGTGTGATCAGAGGAATGTACATTTTATCAGGTCTTTCTGCTGTCCTGATCTGGAATTTCTCATGCTTCTGTGTCGACCATTCTGGCTACCGAGGGAATTCACAGCGGTCATTATCACAGCTGTGTACATCCCCCCCACAAGCCGACACAGACCGGGCACTCAGGGAACTGTATGGGAGTATAAGTCAGCAGGAAACCGCGCACCCTGAGGCCGCGTTCATTGTTGCCGGGGACTTCAACAAAGCCAACTTTAAAACAATAGCACCAAAATACCACCAACATATCAGCTTCAACACACAAGGGGACCGGGTTTTGGATCATTGCTATTCTCCTTTCCGGGATGGCTACAAATCCCTCCCCCGCCCTCCATTTGGCAAATCCGACCACTCTTCCGTTCTGCTTCTGCCCGCTTACAGGCAGAAACTGAAACGAGAAGCACCCGCCCTCAGAACGATCCAGTGCTGGTCGGACCAATCAGACTCTGCGCTAGAGGACTGTTTTGATCACGCGGACTGGGAGATGTTCCGGTCTGCCTCCGATGACGACATCGAGGTTTACGCTGATAGCGTAACGTGTTTCATCAGGAAGTGCGTAGAGGACGTTGTTCCGACAAAAACTATACGGATCTACCCCAACCAGAAACCCTGGGTTAACGGCGATGTTCGCGCGGCACTTACTGCGCGGACCACCGCTTTTAATTCCGGGAACGCGGAGGAGCGTAAACAAGCCAGTTATGCCCTCCGTAACTCCATCAGTGCAGCCAAACGCCAGTACAGGCACAAAATTGAAGGACAGTTCAACACCACTGACTCCAGAAGTATGTGGCAGGGAATTAACACCATCACGGACTATAAATGGAATAAAAACTCCGCCATGAACACCGTTGCCTCTCTCCCGGACGAGCTTAATACTTTTTATGCTCGTTTCGAGGAAAACAACAACACCGCCCTCACAGAGAGAGCACTCGCGGCCGATACTACAGAGGTTGGTTCACTCTCCGTCTCTGTTGCGGATGTAACCCGATCCTTTCAACGGGTGAATATCCACAAAGCCGCGGGTCCAGACGGCATTCCGGGCCGCGTCATCAGAGCATGCGCGAACCAACTGGCTGGTGTTTTTACGGACATTTTCAACCTGTCCCTCTCCCTGTCTGTAGTCCCCACATGCTTCAAAACATCAACCATTGTGCCTGTACCGAAGCAATCAAGAATCACTTGCTTAAATGACTGGTGTCCTGTTGCCCTCACCCCCATCATCAGCAAATGCTTCGAGAGGTTGATCAGAGATTACATCTGCTCTGTTCTGCCCACCTCTTTGGACCCATTGCAGTTTGCCTACCGCAACAACCGCTCCACTGATGATACCATTGCATCTACAATACACACTGCTCTTTCCCACCTGGAAAAAAGGAACACATATGTGAGAATGCTGTTTGTAGACTACAGCTCAGCATTTAACACCATAGTGCCCTCCAAGCTTGATGTGAAACTCCGGGCTCTGGGCTTAAACAGCTCGCTGTGCAGCTGGATCCTGGATTTCCTGTCAGGCAGACGTCAGGTGGTTAGAATGGGCAGCAACATCTCCTCATCACTAACCCTCAACACTGGAGCCCCGCAGGGCTGTGTTCTCAGCCCACTCCTGTATTCCCTTTACACACATGACTGTGTGGCGACACATAGCTCCAATGCCATCATTAAGTTTGCTGACGATACGACGGTGGTAGGTCTGATTACTGACAATGATGAAACAGCCTACAGAGAGGAGGTGCACACTCTGACGCGCTGGTGTCAGGAGCACAATCTCTCCCTCAACGTCAGTAAAACCAAGGAGCTTGTAGTGGACTTCAGGAAGAAAGACAGAGAACACAGCCCCATCACCATTAATGGAGCACCGGTGGAGAGAGTCAGCAGCTTCAAGTTCCTCAGTGTCCACATTACTGAGGAACTCACATGGTCCGTCCACACCGAGGCCGTTGTGAAGAAGGCTCACCAGTGCCTCTTCTTCCTGAGACGACTGAGGAAGTTTGGAATGAACCACCACATCCTCACACGGTTCTACACCAGTACTGTAGAGAGCATCCTGACTGGCTGCATCACCGCCTGGTACGGCAATAGCACCGCCCACAACCGCAAAGCCCTGCAAAGGGTGGTGCGAACTGCCAGACACATCATCAGAGGTGAGCTTCCCTCCCTCCAGGACATATATAACAGGCGATGTGTGAATAAAGCTCGGAGGATTATCAGAGACTCCAGCCACCCGAGTCATGGGCTGCTCTCACTGCTTCCATCAGGCAGGCGGTATCGCAGCATCAGGACCCACACCACCCGACTACATGACAGCTTCTTCCCACAAGCAATAAGACTTTTGAACACATGATCTCTCATGATCAACAATCAGTACTGCACTTTATTAATCTTCATTCTGTCAAATATATTCTCCCCAATTCAATTAGTGTATATATATATATATATATATATATATATATATATATATATATATATATATATATATATATATATATATATATTTATACCCTTATCTAGTGTTTGTGTATTCTACATTGTGTGTATTGTGTACATTTGTTATGTAAATTGTGTTGTGTAAATATGTTGTTTATTGTAAAGTGGTTTATGTCTCGTCACTGTCATTACTGCAATGTTGCTCGGAACTGCACACAAGACTTTCACCTACTGTTGCACTCGTGTACACAGTAGTGTGACAATAAAGTGATTTGATTTGATTTGATTCCATAAGGCATTGCGGGTAAGTGTTGCATTCTCTAGATTGCCACAAGGTATGCTTTAGCGAAAATTAACATACAGTCAGGATTCTCTTTCAATGTCCAACAGGATCATACAGGAACTTGACATGTTGCTACCGAATGTGTCAGTAAGTTTCAGTTGAGTTACTGACAACCGGCATCTCCCATCAGACATCTTTGCATCAAATGTGTATTTACCTTTTCATTTGCCGTTACTGATAATGCATTGCATGAGTATCCTTAGTAAAAACAAAGGTTCTGGTCCAATTGAAAATGGGCTGCAACTAATGATTATTTTTAGAATAGACTAATCGTCTCGGTTACTGATTTAACCTCTGTTCCCTGATGGAGGGAGCAAGACGTTGTGTCGATGAGTTGACACGAGGGGTCGCTTCTTGGGAGCCCAGACATCTCTGATCTTGAGAAAAGGCAGATGAAAATTGGCGTGTGGAATTTGCATGCCACTCCCCTGGACATACGGGTATAAAAGGAGTGATGCTGCAAGGGCACATCAGTTATTGCACTGTGGAGCCGAGCCAAAGACCCATCCATTTCAGTGGTTGGTCCAGTGTTGTGGCAGGAGGGACACAACATCTCATTCCCTCCATCAGGGAACGGAGGTTACATTATTAGTAACCGAGACATTCCCTATCTGTCACTCACTCGACGTTGTGTCGATGAGTTGACACTAGGGGTCCCAAAAGAAAACAACAAAAGAGCAGAAACGAGTTACGCAGACTGGCGGTGCGAGACAGGCAGATCTCTCTATGCCGTCGCATAACTACCCCTAACACACTGGCAGTCATGAAGCGGTAGGAGCAGAAGCACATCGTGCGTAGTGGCACCGTGGTAGATCCTACCCAACGGGGGGAGGAGTTACTACAAACACGGTGACCAAGGAGAGAGGGCCCTCTGCCCAAGGAAGATGCAATTTACCGGTGGGGAAACCATTTTGCGGAATATAAATCACACAGGGTTGCCTAGGGGGACAACCAGCACATGTGCAGCACTTACCTCAGTATGGGGGCCTGGATGATGCCCGTACTGGGACGGCTGAAAGAGAATGCCTGCAGGTCCCCTACCCTCTTGATGGAGGTAAGCGCCGTCAGGAGGGCAGTCTTCAGAGAGAGCACCTTTAGCTTTGCTGAATCAAGGGGCTCGAAGGGAGCTCCCCGAAGGCCCCGAAGGGAACAAGGCACGGCCTGGGGTGGTTTAACCTCCTCACACTTCTCAGGAACCTGATGATCAAATCGTGCTTCCCCTAATACTTACCATACACTGCATCGTGATGCACTGATATAGCGGCTACATACACTTTCAAGGTGGAGGAGGACAGCCGTCCCTCCAACTTTTCCTGCAGAAAGGAAAGCACTGACCCTACTGTGCATCTCTGGGGGTCTTCACCTTGGGAAAAACACCACTGAGCGAACAGACACCACTTCAGACCATAAGGGCGTCTCGTTGAGTGGGCCCTGGTCTGAGTGATCGTGCTTACCACCACGTGTGGTAGGCCACTTAATTGTTCCATGTCCCATCCAAGGGCCAGACATGGAGATTCCAGAGGTCCGGTCGCGGGTGTCAGTTGGTGCCCCATCACTGAGGAAGAAGGTCCTTCCTCAGGGGAATTTGCCAGGGGGGGCTGTCTCGAGGTGCATGAGGTCTGAGATCCAAATCTGGGAGGGCCAATAAGGGGCCACTAAGAGGATCTGCTCCTTGTCCTCCCTGACCTTGCACAACGTCTGTGCAAGTAGGCTCACTGGGGGGAACGCATACTTGCGCAGCCCCAGGGGCCAGCTGTGTGCCAGGGCATCTGTGCCGAGGGGAGCCTCAGTCAGAGAGTACCAAAGTGGGCAGTGGGAGGATTCTGGGGAAGTGAACAGGTCTATCTGTGCTTGTCTGAATCAACTCCAGATCAGCTGGAACACCTGAGGGTGGAGTCTCCACTCTCTCCTGAGTGTAACCTGTCGCGACAGCACTTCCGCTGTGCTGTTGAGGTGGCCCGGGATGTGGGTGATTTTTCGGGCGATTATTGCATCGATTAATCATTAGATCTTAACAGACTATTCAGCTTTTGCCCCAACTTAAAAGGTTGTATTAAACATGCTTACTAACAATAAATCTTTTAAAAATACCTCTAAATGACATTCACTGAATTAAAGTGGAAAAACTACTTGGATTAATTAATAAAAATTAATTAATAGTTTGAAACTCTCTCATGCTGTTTTTCACGCGATTCATATAAGCGGCTCTGACCATACAAACATATGCCAGTTTCGGAGTTTGTGCTTATTTATACAGCCCGCTTCCTTATTATTTGAACTTTAATAAAGTTTAATAAAACGGTGCAGTGTTTCCTTTTTAGACGCTCTGACAGGCAAGTTTGCTCAAGCGGAACATCAGGTAAGGCTCCGCTTTCACAAAGACACTGCTTCTGTAATTACATGTACTTATTTAGCATTTTTTTATTATAATACTCTGCGATCTACATCACCTTAATCTGGTTGGAAAGTTTGGAGTGCATCTGTTCTGCAAGCTTTTCTTTCTTCCTCTCCTCAAGTACGTGCTGCTCTCCAGCATCATCATTAGCGTTTCAAAAGATCTCATGTTGTGTTAAATGAAAATTCAACAATGAAAATTTTTGTCGACAATTTTTTTTATTGTCGACGTTGTTGATAATGTCGACTAATCGTTTCAGCCCTAATGGAAAACGTCTCAGTTACGTATTTAACCTCCATTCCCTGATGGAGGGAACGAGACGTCGTGTCGAAGAAGCAACGCTAGGGGTCCCAATCTTGAGCAACCGTGACTTGTTCCTCGTCCTCCCTGACCTTGCACAGCACCTGTGCAAGAAGGCTCACTGGGGGAAATGCGTACTTGCACAGCCCCGCCGGCCAGCCTCTGTTCAGGCGTAACAGAGCGGGCAGTGGGAGGTTTCTCGGGAGGCAAACAGGTCTACCTGGGCCTTGCTGAACCGTTCCCAGATCAGCTGAACCGAGTTAAGCCTCCACTCTCCACCAGGCTTGAGTCGCTGCTGGCTCCAAAGGAGAAGACGTCTGGCGAGTCATGACATGTGGCAGGAGCGTAGGCCGCCTTGGCGATTTATGTACGCTACCGCAGTGGTGCTGTCTGACCTGACCAGGACATGTTTGTCTCGAACTAACAGGAGAAACTTCCGCAGGGCAAGAAAGACAACAACTCCAGGCAGTTGATGTTCCAACGCAGTTGGGCCCCTTTCCAACGGCCTGCTACTGTGTGCCCATTGCACATGGCGCCCCAACCCAATCTGGAGGCGTCGGTCGTAACCAAGACGCATCGGGACACCTGCTGTAAGGGTTCTCCTGCCTGTAGAAAACAGAGGTCTGTCGAGGTCTAGGAGCGGATGCAAGAGTGTGCGTGTGTTTGGCGTGTGCGTGCGAGTGTTTGGCGGCAGGCGTGGGTGATCGTTACACGGTGCCGCAGCGCCATGCTCGTCTCGGGACTCGAGTCTGAAGCCAGTGCTGAAGCGGTCTCATATGCATCAACCCTAACGGCGCGACCGCCGCGGCAGATGCCATATGCCCCAGGAGCCTCTGGAAAAGTTTTAAGGGGACCATCGTGACTGGCCTGAAAGCGGCGAGGCACCTCAACACTGACTGCGCACACTCGTTGGTGAGATGTGTTGACATTGATACCGAGTCTAACTCCATACCGAGAAAAGAGATGCTCTGGACTGGAGTAAGCTTGCTCTTTTCCCAGTTGACCTGAAGCCCCAGACGCTGAGGTGCCTGAGCACCTGGTCTCTGTGCGTGCATAGTAACTCTCGCGAGTGGGCCAGAATGAGCCAGTCGTCGAGGTAATTGAGTATGCGGATGCCGGCTTCTCGGAGTGGGGCAAGAGCTGCCTCTGTGACTTTCATGAACATGCGAGGGGACAGAGACACGCCGAAGGGGAGGACTTTGTACTGATATGCCTGGCCATCGAACGCGAACCGCAGAAAGGGGCGGTGTCGAGGCAGAATTGAGACGTGAAAGTACGCGTCCTTCAGGTCTACCGCTGCGAACCAATCTAGATGTCGAACGTATCTGTGTTCTATCTGTATCTGCGTGAGCATTTTGGACGGGAGTTTGTGCAACGCTTGGTTGAGAACTCGCAAGTCCAAGATTGGTCGTAAGCCACCGCCTTTCTTGGGTACGATGAAGGGCTGTAGAAACCCTTCATCTCGGTTGGAGGGATAGGCTCTATCGCGTCTTTGAGTAAAAGAGTGGTGATTTCCGCGCGTAGGGGAATGTTCGTCGTGTACTGCCGAAAAGGGGACGCCCATGAAGGGGGGCGGGGGCCTGGCAAACTGAATTGCGTAACCGAGTCGAATGGTCCAAGCCAGCCGATACGGGTTGGGAAGTGATACCCACGTGTCCAACCTCTGCACTAGGGGCACCAAAGGGACGATTATTTTTGACGTACCCGGCGGGGCTTTACAGCGGGGCAGAGCAGGTAGGGCAGTGTCAGGAGGATGTGACGCGTCCTGAGGCTTTGGTGATGAGAAAAGACTCAAAGCACTTACCTTGCTCCGCACACCCAGCAGGGGGTGGGTTGGCGACTGAGGAGGAGGTCCAGGGTAGGCGTCCTCTAGACTCGTCGGAGCGGCTGGCTGGGGAACAGTCGTGGGGCTGGAGACGGATGGTCCGTGTCCAGGAAGCCAGGACTGTTGAAATCTGGCGGCAGAGTGCCGTGAGAATGGCATTTGCGGGCCAGGTGACCCAGAGACAAAGGAAATAGCTCTTTTATTGAGAATGTGTGTACCGCAGCCCCATCTAGGAGGGGCGGCAAATGAAAATTGAACAAAAGATTCTCCTCCCGGCCCTCCACCGGGGCACGGAGTGGTCTTACCACCTCCGGAGCTAACGTCTCGGTCCCTGGGTCGACCATCTCAGGATCGCCTGGGAGCCTTACGGGTCCTCGAGGGGGTCCGGGAGACGGGGGGCATCTGCTTCCTACGTTGTGCTCGACGCTGGGACTGACCTTCGTGGCCCGGAGGGCGAGGTCGGTCGCTGAGTGCAGTTCCTGCTACATATCGGGGTCAGGCCTACCCTCGTGCAGATCCCTGAGGCCCTTGGCCTGGTGGACTTGCAGGATGACCATGGCATGCAAGGCGGAAGCAGCCTGTCCCGCGGTGCTGAAGGCTTTGGAGGTGAACGAGGATGTCGTCCTACAGGCCTTGGAAGGGAGTATAGGACGACCCCGCCAGGTGGTAGGGTTACCGGAGCATAGATGGAGCGCAACAGCCCTATCCACCTGGGGAATCGCCGTATACCCGTGGGCCGTTCCGCCATCGAGGGTAGCGAGAGCGGACGAGCAGGGCTTGTGAAGAGTGGAGAGGGGGGCTCTCCACGAAGACGTCAGCTTGTCATGCACTTCCGGGAAAAACGGGACCGGGGGGGCGAGGCTGTGAGCAGCGCCCAGACCCCAGGAACCAGTCGTCCAACCATGACGGGTGTGGGGAGGACGGAGGGTTCCAATCCAGCCCCACACTGACGGCGGCCCGGGAAAGCATGCCGGACATCTGCCTCAACCTGGGCGTGCTGGCCCGAAGGCGGCAGCCCAGGGGAGGTATCGGCCTCAGACGCCGCGCTCTCCGATGCATCGGCGAGCTCATCCACCTCGAGCTCCAGAGGATAGGCAGACTGGCCATGAGGCGAGCCGCTGTTGCCTCGAGCATGGACAGGAGTCAATGAGCATGCCAAATCGCCTCCATCCTGTGGGAAGAAGGAGCGACATGGGGGCGGCTGGAGTGGCATGCTTTCTGTTGAAAGCAAGCCGCGACCGCAACGTTGCCATGGTCATGCTCTCGCAGTGAGAGCATGAACCATCCACAAACGCTACCTCGGTGTGATCGGTGCCCAGACACACGAGACAATGCCTGTGGCCATCTGAAGCAGAGAGCACTCTTCCCCATCCAGGAACTACACAGGGGCGGAATGGCATCTTTAAAAAGACGCGTCCTGAAAAGGACGTTCAACGCCGCTGTGTATTGCTCTTTCAGAGAAATAAACTCTTTTATAGAGAAAATTACTCTTTTAATAAATTCTTTTAGGACTCTGCACTGTTGAAGCGCCCAGGGGCAAACTGCACACTGTGCAGAGAAGGAGAAAGCCGCTGAAGTGCGCCATAGATCCAACAGCAAAACAGAGCATCAGAGGACAGAAGCAGGAAACTGGTGTGTCACTCGCAGCTGGCTGCATACACGACCATCGGCTCCGAAGAAAATTTCTGAATGAACGTGTGTATTTCCTCGCCTTTATACCCGTATGTCCGGGGCGTGGTATGCAAATACTGTTCGCCATCTCTCATTGGCCTTTTTTCATAGATCAGAAGCATATTTAGCGCTCAAGAGAGACTCCTAGTGTCGTCGAAGTGAGCGACAGATGGGGAACCAGGAAATAACTGCTTTCATGTAATCAGTGGGCACTATTTGCAGGTTGTAATCTCCCTCTAAGATTACATTTTTACTTTGACGATTAGGTTTAGGGTTGGGGTTTTGGTAAGGGGGTATGTTTAATAAAATATGCATTCGTGTTGAGTTTATTACATTATTAACAACAAAAAAAAAACGTGCTTTTGGCTCTGCTCTGTGGACATTAAACCAGGAAATGATCTTACATGTGCCAATACATTTAATAACACCTCCAGGTTATGGCATCGGAGGCAGTGTTTTGAACCACGGATCAATTTCGGCTAAAGAAGTTCTGACCTACTGTTGCTGAATTAATTTACATTAACACCGTTTCCATCCAAGAATTTTTTGCGGAAAATTTTAGCACATCAAAATAAAGCTGATGGAAAGCACATTATCACTAAAATGTCACGTAAAGCAGTTCAGTGGAAAGGAAGAGGCGAGAACCGGCTTGACGACGTAAATAATACATTTACATTTATTCATTTGGCAGATGTTTTTATCCAAAGTGACATACAAAAGAGGAGAACATAAGCGAATCATCTTAAGTGTTACGAAAAGTGTCATACAAAGTTTCACTATCATCAGAATAGTATACAAAACAGATTTAAGTGCAACAACAAATGTAAATTATTTGTATTTTTTTTTAGTGACTTGTTAAGTGCTCTTGGAAAAGATGTGTTTTTAGCAGTTTTTTGAAGATAGAGAGTGAGTTAGCTTCATGGATTGAGTTGGGAAGGTCATTCCACAGGAACCAACATGACTTCCGTACACCGCAAATAAATTATGCTGCACTTTAGAACTAAATAATACTCTAAAACAAGTGAAGCACTGTTTGCAGACACTAAAACGACGATAGTTATACACACACTGGATAACCACCCCTAAATGTAGCAGCGAATACTATGGGACAAGTCAAAACAAATCTAGCAGCGAATACTATGGGACAAGTCAAAACAAATCTAGCAACGAATACTATGGGACAAGTCAAAACAGATCTAACAGGAAATACTATGGGACAAGTCAACACAAATATAGCACACAAACACACGTTTAAGCGACCCGCGTTCAAGACAGTAAACAAAGAGCACCTGATTTAGCAATGAATACCACTCTAACGACATTAAAAACAATGAAATAAACACACTTACATGCAACTGCAGACTCCTGTAGATAGATCGCTTCTAAAATAATACTAAAAGACAAAAACACACACACATGACGGACATGCAAGTAAACGATCTCTCTCTCCCGCACCATCCTCCGCAGTCGGCCTTTATCCCTCTCAGAGGCTTGATTAGCCTGATAAGGGACCGGGTGTGTATCCCTCTTCAGAGGCTTGATTAGCCTGATAAGGGCCCCGCCCTCTGCCCTGGCACATTTCATAAATGTCGACATAATATTTTTACATTTAACTCAAGTGCATAAACTCTATGTCTATACATCAGATGTCACGAAAAATTGGTTTGGAAACACTTTTTGTTTATAAAATTTGCCTTAACGCAAAAATGTAGTGCCACATTGACAGTGTTAATCATGATGACAGTATTGAAAGCGAATTTATTGTACGTGATTATGGATTGATCTTTACAGCATATGGAGAATATCTGCAAACGTGACACTTCCAGGAGTGCCAACAAAAATATCTCATGCGCATTGAACAAACGAATGGCCACTGTTTGTGATTAATTTAATCGCAGTATTCATCCGTTTATTTATTAAAGTTTCTTTTCTACACCATTCAAAAAATAGAGAGCATTCATGGAATTAGCCCACAAAACATAAAACATATAATTTCTATGCACAAATAGTTTTTAAATAAAAAAATAAATACACAATACTAGGAGAAAAGCATCAGTGCTTTTTTTACAGCCCAATTCTATTAAATTATTGTTTATTTTACATTTGAAAAAATGCCAGCAAAATTCAAACAAAAAAGCATTAAATTAAAAAATATTGGGATAGACGTAATTTACACATGTAATCATTTTAATGCATTTCCAAAACACAAATGACGCAACAGGCATTGCAGTGTGAACAGCAACATTTAATATAATGGGAGTAGTTTATCATTTTTTCGCAATGTGCCGCAGGCATCCTGCGGAGACATAAACTTTACGTTCCCCGTCTGTCGCTCACTTCGACGTTGTGTCGAAGAAGCAACACTAGGGGTCTCTCTTGAGCGCAGAATATACCTCTGATCTATGAAAAAAGGCCAATGAAAAGTTGGCAGACAGAATTTGCATGTCCCGCCCCCGGACATACGGGTACAAAGGCAGGGAAATGCGTCTGTTTCATTCAGAAATTTTCTTCGGAGCCAATGGTGGTCGCATGCTGCGAGTCACACACCTGTTCCTCTTACCTCTGGTGATCTGATGTTGGATCTACGGCACACTTCAGTGGCTTTCTTCTCTGCACGGCAGTGCAGTTTGCCCCTGGGCGCTTCGACAGTGCAACTAAAAGAGTTGTAATAAAAGAGTGATTTTCTCTAAAAGAGTATTTTCCTCTGAAAGAGCAATACACAGCAGCATTGAACATCCTTTTCAGGACGCGCCTTTTTAAAGATGCCCTTTCACCCCTGTGTAGTTCCTGGATGCGGTAGAGTGCTCTCCGCTTCAGACGGCCACAGGCACTGTCTCGAGTGTTTGGGCTGCGATCACACCGAGGCAGCGTTTGTGGATGGTTCACATTATCACTGTGAGAACATGACCATGGCAACGTTGCAGTCGCAACTTTCCTTCAACCTATGGAACGCCACTCCAGCCGCCCCCCTCGTCGCTCCTTCTTCCCACGGGATTGAAGATGATGCAGCCGGCGATGGAGGCGATTTGGGGATGGCAGCGGAAGCGGCAACGAACCGCCCGCCCCCCCGGCATCCTCATTGACTTCCGTCCGGGCTCGAGGCAACACGGCTCGCCTAACAGCCAGCCTGCCTATTCTCTGAGCCCCCCGAGCTGGATGAGCTCGCCACTGTATTGGAGAGCGGTCCAGCATCTGACGCTGACGACTCGTCTGGGCTGCCGCCTTCGGGCCAGCACGCCCAGAATGAGGCTGACGCCCAGATGTCCGACATGCTTGCCCGGGCTGCCGCCAGCGTGGGCTTGGACTGGAACCCTCCATCCTCCCCACAGCCATTGCGGCTGGATGATTGGTTCTTTGGGTCTGCGCGTTGCTCACAGCCACACACACCACCCCCCCACCCCCGGTCCCTTTCTTCCCGGAGGTGCATGATGAGTTGACGACTGCATGGAGAGCACCCTTCTCCACTTGTCAAAAAGCCCCTCGCTCATCGCTCTCACTACCCTTGACAGCGGAGCGGCCCATGGTTACACAGCAATTCCCCAGGTGGACAGGGCGGTTGCGATCCACCTATGCCCAGAGAACGCATCCACCTGGTGGGGTCGCCCTGTACTACCCTCTAAGGCCTGTAGGATGACGTCGGCACTGGCCGCCAAAGCCTACAGCGCCACCGGACAGGCCATTTCCGCCCTGCATGCCATGGCCCTCCTGCAAGTCCAACAGGCCAAGGCACTCACAGATCTGCGCGAGGGTAGTCCTGATCCCAACGTGCTGCAGGAACTGTGCTCGGTGACCGACCTCGCCCTCAGGTCCACGAAGGCCACAGTGCAGTCACTCAGGAACGTCATCTGTGGCTGAACATGTTCGAGATGCGCGAGATGGACAAGACACTTCCTCGATGCCCCTGTCTCCCAGTTCGGTGTCTTCGGCGGCACAGTCGAGGACTTTGCCCAGCAGTTCTCCACGGGGCTCCTGAGACGATCTCCTGAGACGATTGACCCAGGGACAAAGATGTTCGCTCCGGAGATGGTAAGACCACTCCATCCCCCGGTGGAGGGCTGGGAGGAGAATCCTTTTTTTAAGTTATTTTATTTGCCCACATTCTCAATAAAAGAGCTATTTCCTTTGTCTCTGGGTCACCTGGCCTGCAAATGGCATTCTCACGGCACTTTGCCGCCACACTTCAACAGTCCCCACATGCTGGAGGCGGCCCTCCGCCTTCAGCCCTATGACTGTTCCCCTGGATGGCCGGTTCTGACAAGTCTAGAGGACGCCTCCGCCGGACCTCCTCCTCAGTCACTAATCCGCCCCCTGTCGGGTGTGCAGAGCAAGGTAAGTGCTTAGAGTCTTTTCTCAGCACCAGAGCCTCGGGACGCACTTTTGCCTCCCGACGCCATAGTACCTGCTCTGCCCTGCTGCGAAGCCCCGCCGGGTATGTAAAAAATAATCGTCCTGTTAGTGCCCCTAGTACGGAGTTTGGATGCATGGCTTTCACTTCCCAAACCGTCACGCTGGCTGGCCAGGACCATCCGACTCGGTTATGCAATTCAGTTTATGCCCTTCTGGGGCATCCATTTTACAGCAGTACACAGCAAACATGCCAATTCCTTGCATGCGGAAATCGCGACACTCTTACTCAGACGCGATAGAGCCTGTCCCTCCAACCGAGATGAAGAATGGTCTCTACAGCACTTACTTCATCATACCCAAGAAAGGCGGCGGCTTACGACCGATCTTGGACTTGCAAGTTTTCAACAGGGCTTTGCACAAACTCCCGTTCAAAATGCTCATGCACAAACACATTTTAACTTGCGTTCGGCATCTAGATTGGTTCGCAACGGTAGTCCTGAAGGATGCGTACTTCCACGTCTCAATATTGCCTTGACATCAACCCTTTCTATGGTTCACGTTCAATGGCCAGGCGTATCAGTTCAAGGTCCTCCCCTTCGGCATGTCCCTGTCTCCTCGCGTCTTTACGAAGGTTTCAGAGGCAGCCCTTGCCCCGCTCTGAGAAGCCGGCATCCACATACTCACTACCTTCGACAACTGGCTCATCCTGGCCAACTCCTGAGAGTTACTATGCACCCACAGGGACCAGGTGCTCAGGCACCTCTGCCATTTAGGGCTTCAGGTCAACTGGGAAAAGAACAAGCTCGCCCCGGTTCAGAGCATCTCTTTTCTCGGCATGGAGTTAAACTCAGTCTCAGTGTCAGCGTGCCTCACCAATGAGTGCGCACAGTCAGTGCTGGAGTGCCTTGCCACCTTCAGGCCAGGCACTGCGGTCCCCTTAAAAATTTTCCAGAGGCTCCTGGAGTATATGGCGTCCTCCGTGGCGGTCGCACTGCTGGGGTTGATGCATATGAGACTGCTTCAGCACTGGCTCCAGACTCGAGTCCCGAGACGAGCATGGTGCCATGGCACGCACTGTGTGATGGTCACCCCCGCTTGCAGCTAAACATTCAAACCCTGGACAGACCTCTGCTTTTTTCAGGCAGGAGTCCCCTTGCAGCAGGTGTCCTGACAGTCTTGGTCACGACCGACACCTCTAAATTGGGTTGGGGCACCGTGTGCAATGGGCACGCAGCTGCGGGCCGTTGGAAGGGGCCCCTGCTGCGCTGGCACATCAACTGCCTAGAGTTTTTGGCTGTATTCTTTGCCCTGCGGATATTTCTCCCGCTAGTTCAGGGCAAGCACATCTTGATCAGATCAGACAGCACCACGACGGTGACGTACATAAATTGCCAAGGCGGCATACGCTCCCGCCACATGTCACAACTCGCCCGTCGTCTCCTCCTTTGGAGCCAGCGTGTCTCCTCCTTTGGAGCCAGCATGACTCAAGTCGCTGCGCGCCACTCACATCCCCGGCAACCTCAATGAGATGGTGGACGCGCTATCATGACAATGCTTGCCCAGTGGAGAGTGGAGGCTTCATCCCCAGTCGGTCCAGCTGATTTGGGAACGGTTCGGCAAGGCTCAGGTAGACCTGTTCGCCTCCCAGGACACCTCTCTCTGCCCGCTCTGGTATGCCCGAACAGAGGCTCCCCTCGGGGCAGACGCACTGGCACACAGCTGGCCCTCGGGCTGCGCAAGTACGCATTTCCTCCTGTGAGCCTTCTTGCACAGGGGCTGTGCAAGGTCAGGGAGGACGAGGAACAAGTCACTCTGGTGGCTCCCTATTGGGCTTGGTTTTCGGACCTCGTAATCCTCGCGACAGCCCCTACCTGGCAAATTCTCCTGAGGAAAGACCTTCTTTCTGAGGGACTGGGCATGCTCTGGCATCTGCAACCAGACCTCTGGAACCTCCACGTATGGCTCCTGGATGGGATGCGGAAGATCTAGCTGATCTACCACCTGCTGTCATAGACACAATCTACCAAGCCAGAGCCCTTTCTACCAGGCAACTTTACACCCTAAAGTGGCACTTGTTTGCGAATTGGTGTTCTTCTCGGGGCGAAGATCCACAAAGGTGTGCAGTCAATTCAGTTCTCTCATTTCTGCAGGAGAGGTTGGAGGGGAGGCTGTCCCTGTCCACCTTGAAGGTGTATGTAGCTGCTATTGCAGCCCACCACGACGCAGTACGACTTGATTATCAGGTTCCTAAGAGGTGCCCAGAGGTTGAATCCCTCCCGGCCAAGCCTGTTCCCCTCCTGGAATCTCTCAGTGGTCCTCTCTGGCCTTCATAGACCCTCCTTTGAGCCACTAGAATCAGTTGGATTCAGGACCCTCTCTCTAAAGACAGCCCTGCTGATCGCGCTCGCTTCCATCAAGAGGCACTCTAACTGAACTCATGCTTGTCAGTGTTACACAACCTATATCTCCACTGTTTCTGATTTCCGTTTCCTTTCCACTTCTGCTGCGGTGCTTTGTTATTAGAGGAGATGCTAATAACCGCCAGCTGAAGTTCTCTCTCTTCCTTTGCCTTGGTTTTGTCTCTCTTTGTCAACAGCTGTTCTTCTGCGTGCACAGCATGTGCCATTGTGGAGGTCAGCCGCCCGTTCTGCCATTCAATGTAGCTTGCTTTCACAGCTTGCGCTATCTCAGGTCTCAGTCCATTCAGAAAACAACTTTGCAAATGACATTCCCACGTGCCTGGTTGGGCTCCCCTTTCTGTCGGCTCCTCCAAGCCGCTGTGCCTTTGAAATGTCTCAAAGTCTGGTGTAATAGTCTCGGACAGACTCGTCTCTCCTTTGACAGCAGCTGTTAATCTTTGCTGTGTCCACTCGTGCTGGAAACGCCGCCTTTACTGCCTTTCCTAGATTCTCCACAGCCGTTGTGTACAGAGCATTGTTTTCATCAGCCCAGTCTCTGTGTACTCGCCACACATTTCCCTGTCCGATCGATCCGCTCACTTTGTGCCAGTTCGTGGCCCCCAGTTTCACGGCCAGCAGCCGTTTCAGCTCCTGAGTAGTGGGACTGAATTCTTGACAAAAAATAATTAGTTCACTTGAAAATTTGTCACCTGCGTCATCAGGGTTTGACAGATGGGCCATGGCTTCTTTCATATCGGCCACTGTCCATGGTCTGAAGACCATCATCGGTCCTTCTGCCCCCGCTACTTCTACCATGGGAGCTGTAAAGCTGACCTTTTCTTGATTCACCTGTGATCTTGTCCGTAGCTGTCCACCAGCCCTTCCAGTGTCTTGATCAGGGGTCTCGGGGATCGCTTCATTACTGTCCTCCGAAGATTCTTCTTCATCGAAGACGGGTGGAGCTGCCACTGCGTGTGCTTGCAATTGCGCTGGTCTTCTGGGCGGAGAGCAGTCGAGGTCGGGGTTCAGTTTCAGGGTTTTCAGCTCCGCTACGGGATAGTGATGGTTATATGCCGGCGGCGCCGGCCCGGTCACCATTCCATGTGGAGAAACACAAACACTCATTTTGTTAGTCTCTTCTGGTGGTGCTGACACACATACTGATCTTTCACCCGTTTCTTTTTCAGTCCTACATGCTAATTCTTTCTGCATTTGTTTTCGTTCCCTCTTGTCAGCTTCCTGGAGCCAACAATCTAGTGTTTTCTTGCACTTTTTACACACATGTTGAACGCAGCCACAACAACCTTTTGTTTTCTTGCTGCCCTGTTCCACTGATTCCTTCACTACTTTTAATCTTGTAGCGCTCAGTGTTCCCTCCCTGGGAAAATCATGGTGCTGTATTAATTTTCCTATGTCCTGCATGCATTTTTTCCCATAACGTTTTCTCAATTGACAAAACACCGGTGTATCAAATTTGGCAAGCTTGCTCTGAGACTTCCCCATACTGGCTGTTTCTGTCTCTCTGGATTCACCATTCGATGCGTGTCTTATAATCTGTCAGATGTCTCCAACAGATCTGATTTTTAACCCAAGATCAGAAAGGGACCTGATTTCTTAACCCAAGATCAGAAAGGGACCTGATTTCTTAACCCAAGATCAGAAAGGGTGCACTAATCCGCTAGTGCTTTGTTAATTACGGTTTTGCTCAAAATCTCTCTCTGCGTATTTTAGCTAACCTAATTAAACAACTTTTGCGAGAACTCAGTCTCTTTTAGAAAACCTCTTGACCCGTAAGTCTCAGTTTCAGGTTGAGAACCTCTTGCCATCGCACCACAGACAACAGTCTCAGCCACTATGGTTCACTCTCTCTTATACCAAAAGAAAAATAATTTAGTCGTCTCTTACCAAAGATGCCTTTTCTTGTTGCCACAGGTTCGTTTTCATTTGATTCCAGTGGAGTTTCTCCTGGCCCTGATGCGGTCGGTCTCTCTCTCTAAAGTTTACGAGGTAGAGCTGGAACTTCTCAGTCCAGGTGGCCAAACACCGTCCGCTCTCAGGGTCCAGAAGGCACTTCCAAGGAATCCCACTTCTGACACCAAATTGTTGTGGCTAAAATTAATTAAAACAGCATCGCTGCATAAGAGACACTCAAAGTCAAATTAATAAAAAGAGTATTTATTCTTGCAAGAATAGGTTCAGTCTAATCCACAGTAATTGCGCTGTGTAAGAGAGTGACACCGCCAGGAAGAGATGAACAGCCCCTTTATAGTTGTTTTTTCAAGGTTCCTTCCCAGCAGCTGTACCATTGGCCTTTTCCAGATAAGGTGTCCACTGTCAGTTTAAATTCTACTTAAAGCACTGAGGTCTAAGTTCATAGGTCCCGAAACAGTCAGTTTCTACTTAAAGCCACAGCTCCCCACCTAAGGTCAAAAGGTCCTGTCACATATGTTCCTGAAGTGTCACACTTCCCGCACGTACACACATAGACAGTCAAGAAAAGAACATTTTATGTTGATCAATGTAAAATTTCCACAACAGAACCCACAAACCAAGAATTGCCCATATTCGCCATTAGGGGGCGCTACAGGCTATGCCTTAATGTCCTATTTTCTGGTCAAACATTTTCAATTTTGGTACATTGATACTACAGGCCAACAGGAACCCACAAACCAAGAATGGCCGACATTCACCCTTAGGGGGCGATATAGGCCATGTCCAAAATTCTCATTTTCTGTTCAAAAATGTACTAATTTGGTACATTGATACTACAGGCCAACAGGAACCCACAAACCAAGAATGGCAGACATTCACCCTTATGGGGCGCAATAGGCCATGTCCAAAATTCCCATTTTCTGGTCAAAAATGTTCTAATTTGGTACATTGATACTGCAGGCCAACAGGAACCCACAAGCCAAGAATGGCCCACATTCGCCCTTAGGGGGCGCTACAGGCTACGCCCAAATGTCCCATTTTCTTGTCAAAAACTTTCTAATTTGGTACATTGATACTACTGGCCAACATGAACCCACAAGCCAAGAATGGCCCACATTCGCCCTTAGGGGGCACTACAGGCCATGCCCAAATGTCCTATTTTCAAAGTGATGGCCTTTCCACCCATTTATTCAGTTCTTCTGAAACTTAAAGTACATACCTCATTTCTCATTGTAAACAAAAAAAGCCTCCAGGATCCATAAGGTCCGGCATCATGGATTTTCCTGTACACTAAAAATATTTAGTTTAGGATTCAGACAGAAAGACATGGTTTTTGAATTTCTTCATTGAGAGGGTTTAACCCCAACCCTCTACTGATCAATTTTAAGTGATTTGCCATTTTGAGGAGGAATCGCATTGCTGCTTGCAGGTATATTTATTATTATTCTTCTTCTCCTTGAGCCCCAATATCTCAAAAAGTCACTGGTCAAAAATTTTCTAAATTGCCACATTGATACTCCATGCCAACGGGTACTCCCAAACCAAGAATGGCCCACATTCGCCCATAGGTGGCGCTACAGGCCACGCCCCAAAAAAAATATTTTCAAAGTCATGGCATTTCCAAGCCATTTCTCCAATTATTCTCAAACCTGGTGTACATGCCTCATTTCTCATGGGGAACAAAAAAGCCTCAAGGACCCATAACTTCCGCCATGATGGATTTTCCTGTACAGTGAAAATTTGCCAAAACCTACAAAACTCTTCTTCTCCTGAACCATAGCTCCAATTGACTTGAAATTTGGTACGCATGTGTAGAATTGATGTCTTTGAAAACGTTACTTAGCAAAAATGAATACGATATAAAATGGCTGAAAGGGGCGTGTTTATGTAAATGTCCACATTTAATCAATATATATGTCAATAAATCAAATGTAATTTTGACTGAGGGTTTTTCAAACCTAGCATTCTTCAAGATGACATCACTCTGAAGTACTGCGCAAAGAATAGCCCACATCGCACTTAGGGGGCGCTACAGGCCACGCCCAAAATTCCCATTTTCTGGTCAAACATTTTCTAATTTGGTACATTGATACTACAGGCCAACAGGAACCCACAAACCAAGAATTGCCAACATTCACCCCTAGGGGGCGCTATAAGCCATGCCCAAATGTCGCTATTTTCAAAGTGATGGCATTTTCACCCCACTTATTCAATTCTTCTGAAACTTAATGTACATACCTCATTTCTCATTGGGAACTGTGGCACGGTGGAGGGCGGGACCGGGGCATGATTACGCACACACGGTCCCGTATTAGGCTAATCAAGCCACCAAGAGGGTTAAAGGCCAAACGCGGACGATATGCGTGAGAGAGAGATCGTTCACGGACATGTCCGTCGTTCTGTGTGTTTGTCTTTTGAGTTTTCCATTAAACCTTTAAGTTATACGTCAAGCCGGTTTCTCGCCTCTTCCTTGCCCGTAACCTTGATCTGTGTTACATTGGTGCCGAAAGCCCGGGAAGGAAGAGGGATGTGCCGTAGTGGAGTTCTCGCCACTGCCCAGCGGAGCAGCCGCGGCCATCTGCCGGGGGACGGAGGAGCCCAGCCGCCTGGACGCGGAGGAATGGCCGCCGACCTCGAGGGGAGGAGGGGCTCCTGCCCGACCGCCTGGAGCGGTTAGGGCCGCTGCCAGGGGCGGAGGATGCCCCTACCAGCCGCTGAAACACGGAGGGGTCGAGGGAAGACCGCCGTCCGCGAGCGGGGAGGGGATCGCGACCGACCGCCTGGAGCGGGAGAACCGCTGGCGGGGGAGTCCCCTTCGGTACCCCGGGAACGCGGCGGGGCGTTCCATCCGCCAGGGGCTGAGGACTTCCTCAGATCTGCCCGGAGAGGCGCGGCTGTCGTCCTGTAGAGGGTGGAGGAGTGGCTGAGGAACGAGCTACGGCGTATCAGAGAACCTGCGATTAAGGTTTTTTTTTTTTTTTAAATCTCTCTCTCCTCTCTCTTGCTGCCGCTCTGCGTTGGCCTTTTCCCTCTTTTTTAAATTATGGTGTTTGTGGGAGGGGAGGTACTGCCCAGTGCAGGAAGGACCCCCCCACATTTTTAATTGTTGTTGTTTCCCTCCCCTTGCCCCCTCCCTCGTCCAGGTTGATTCCCCCCCCCCCGGGGATGTACGTCAGGCAGAGGGTCCCCAGCCTGAAAGAACGGGGGAGGAATGTGGCACGGTGGAGGGCGGGACCGGGGCATGATTACGTACGCCCGGTCCCGTATTAGGCTAATTAAGCCACCAAGAGGGTTAAAGGCCGAACACGGACGATGTGCGTGAGAGAGAGATCGTTCACGGACATGTCCGTCGCCCTATGTGTTTGTCTTTTGAGTTTTCCATTAAACCTATTATTTATATGTCAAGCCGGTTTCTCGCCTCTTCCTTGCCCGTGACCCGTGATCTGTGGAACAAAATAGCCTCAAGGATCCATAAGGTCCGGCATGATGGATTTTCCTGTACACTGAAAATTTTTGTTTAGGATTAAGACAGAAAGACATGTTTTTTGGATTCCTCCATTGGGAGGGTTTAACCCTAACCCTTTACTTTTCAATTATGAATGATTTGCCATTTTGAGAAGGAATCGCATTGCTGCTTGCAGCTATATTTGATATTATATTTTCAATAAACTTCGTTATAATTAAAAGAGAAGTGTTTTGGTATGTTTTGCATACACATGTGTCAAAGGCTGGCAGGGGATGCCAGTGCTCGAACTCAACCCTTCGTTGTTCCCTTTTTAATCTTGATGATCTACAGACATCAATTTTCCTAAGAGAACAATCTAATATTGAGACTGTTATACTGTCTGGTTATTAGTCCCTGATTCCAGGGTGGTGCCCCGTCGACATTAATCCTAATTAATATTCTATTGATTTTGATAATTGACAAATATCTTTGATGATTGTTTAATTTGAAGTATCAATAAGCAAGTGTTAAGTCTAATCAATGTTTAATTAATTTTAATAATTATTATCTTGGATAATAATTAATATTCTATTGGATTTGATGATTGTTGATTTAAAGGATTAAAAAGCTAACATTGATTCTAATCGATGTTCTATTGATTTTAATAATTGATAGTTATCTATGATAATTATTAATCATTGCTAATAACCAAACCGGCTACTAAACCGTGAGCCCTACAGTGGTTACTATGTTTTTACTACAAATACCATAGTTCAACTATGGTTACTGTAAAACAATGATTTTTATTAAGGGCAAACCTGTTGATGTGTTTGTTACCAAAAAGAGTATTCTTTGGATTTGGCTGTAATAATGAATTTTTTCAGAACATGGTAAATACATAACCGTACCGAGATTGTGACCCTAAAACCGTGATACAAACGAACCATGATAAATGTGAACCATTACACCTCTAGTAGATATAGGATGTCTGTAGATGCATTCTAGGTGGTAAACTTTGTGTGGTCAACATGAAGACAACATGAATCAAAATGGACCCAATTTGCTTTCTACATGTTCCTGGTCTTATTATAAACAGTTTACCAGTGCACATTATTCGAAACACTTGTCTATATTTTTATATAATTAAAATATATAACTTGCCCGGCTCTGAAATTAATTTTCCTTTTAGCTCACTTGAATTATTCTGCCCTTGTATTATTCAACCATATAGAGAAACTTTACACAGTGCAAACATGTCCCAATGGATGACATAAGATAAAGTTTTCTAGTTGGATATTCTAAGACTTTATTCACTTTCACACAAAGCACATTTCATAAATTTGCACTTTTCGCCCTGCTTCTCACAATGCATGACATCTAAACACTTTTACTATAGCGCATGACTCATTTTAACGCAATCAGCTGCATTTACTAAATTTGTTTGAGCGTCATCAAATTGCGCGGTAGCTAGACTGATAGATTGTTGCACAATCAGATAGATGAGTCCACACGTGAGCTGCAAGTGTCTTAGAAGTAAAATGTGGTTGTGTTTATCATCCCGCATTTGCTTTTTCTGACACTTTTGTTTAGGTGTAAGGTTTAGGGTAGTAAAGTCTGTTTTGTTGATTTTAAACTTGATAGAGCATTACCGTAAAAACCTCATCTGTTCAGGGAACATTTAACTTGCTTTTAGTTCCACTCAGTGGACATTTCACCATGGAACTGCTGCAAATGTGAGTGCTGTTGCTAGCTCTTCTCTTTAGGGTTTTGCAGCATGTAAATGTCCACAGCAAGTAGCTGATGCAGCAGCATTCTCCAGTGACTGATGCTGTTTCCCAAATGTGTCATAATCAAGCTACAATGCAAAACAGCTGGAACATTTTATGCAACAATAAACCATATTTACACTGATTTACTGCATAAAGGCTTCACTTTAAACCAAAAAGTTGTCATTACAGGAAAAATATAGTTGTCACAATAAACGTTGCTTGAAATGTCAAGTTTTGGGCTCATAAGTTAAATATCTAAGTTACTTGAACTTATTTACCTTGAAAATCTATAGACTAAAGAAAGACTTTAGGTCAAAGGGAACTTATGGTGGCATTTAAATAGTTATTAAGAATTATTAGAGGTTTTAGCTCTTTTGTAGTATTATGTTGCTTTGTTGCAAACAGTTGTTTTGTGTGATGTCACCATTAGGGGTGATCTGTGTCCCCTTTGGTTGTACCCTGTTCACACTATCACTCTTTTTGTGCATGTTGAATTGAAGTACAGGTTTATATGCATTTTTGTGGAGAAATAAGTTTATTTAATGATTGACACATAATTGTTTATACTCTTTATTTGAGCTGTGTTATTGGCTAGTTGAATAAGAATCCATGTTTGATTACCGGTTTATAGAGTGTGGGCATAGCCACTTAAGGTTTTGCTGGGCACCGGTCCAGAGACCACAAAAAATGGCATTTTATATGAGGTGTTTACAGAAAATAGATTTAATATGTATTCTAGCTTAGCGATGAAGACACACAAGGCTGATCTCATAAACAGTGTGTTTACTTAAGGCTGTTGTCGGCCACAGCCACGCCATACACTCTGTAATTGTTTAGTTTAAAAACTGAAATCAATGCAAGACATTACAACCAATTAAAATGCATAACAAAAATTCCTCTGATCAGTTAGAAAAAGACCATAAACAACAAGTTAACACATTACTGTATGCATGCGGAATATGAAGGTAAGAAATTATAATAAACCTCAGAAACAACAGTAGCTCATCAAGTTTCTGTGAACATGAATACATAATGCTACGCTTGTATATAGATTCAGTAAGATACAATTTAAAGTTGAATATACAACTGCAGGGTAAATAAGGTCATATGAATCCTCTGTTGAACAACAACCAACACATTTATAAAGTTGCCATTTTTGTTTGCATCTTATGTCTGATTACAAATGCAACATTTTGGTAAGGCTTTACAATGAGGTTCAATTCATTGGTTAATGCATTTGGTATATTGAACTTACAATGACTATTTTAGAGCATTAATCTTGTTTAATGTTTAATTTAAATATATTATTATTCATCATTGTTAATCACCATTCTTTCATATGCTCCATGTTAATATATATATATATATATATATATATATATATATAGATATATAGATAGATAGATAGATAGATAGATAGATAGAAATGAACATACATTAAGGTTAATAAATGCTGTAAAAGTATTATTAGTTTTTCAAATTTAACACTATTTACTTCATAGTGTTTGTCAGCTCTTTGCTGCTGGTTGAGGCACACAACAATGTTAAGTAAATGTTATCTCCTGTCGCTGATAAACCACTCTCGTTTCTCTCTTTACTTGTAAACACGCTCATGCTGGTCTCAACAGTCTCTAACAAGTCTCCTTTGGAAATTTCTTCTCAAAGCAACAATAAAGCCCCACATACTCCAAAATAACACCATGTGTTCTCACTCAGTTTTAATGAGCACTTGTACGCCCGGATGTATACATGCATACACTCATGTGGTGAAAGCTCACAGGTGCCATCTTGTGCAACTAGCCAATTGTATAATCTAAAAGTAGAAACAACATTTAAATTGCAAACTTATAAGTTAAGTCTACTTACTTCTAGAAACCGTAACTTAAATAGTTAAGTTTATTCTTTATGAACACCAAGTTAAATTAACTTAATTATACAAGTTTAGGAGATGCCATTAATCAATTAAATTGAGGGAACAAATTTACTCAATCAATTGACTAATGCCAACTAATTAAGGTTTTCAGTATTCTAGACCAAGTGTTTTAGTAGACTATACGGGCGTAATTTCCTATGGGGACAGGGGGGACATGTCCCCCCTACTTTTCAAAATCCCGTTCGTGCCCCCCCCCCACTTTCAAATTCGTTTATGCAGAACACAGACATCCTGCCTGTCTCTCTCAATGCGCGCGTCCGCGTACAGGCAGGAACGTCTCGTGCACACTCTTAATAGTGTAAGCGCACTGAAAGTTCTACTGAGCATCCGGTATCGCAGTCAGTCATGAAACGCCAGCAACAGGTGACTTTAATATCTTCATGGATGAAAAAAAAGAAAGGAGATGTGTGTTGGTTGATTCAGTAAATTAGCTCAGGGTAATCACATTTTTTTGTCTACACCTGTTGATACATTGACTGAGCTAACGTTAACGTACACTGTTGCTAGGTAACTTAAGACTGTTTTGCTAAACATTTAATGTTGCCTAGAACATTCTGTGTACCATGAAAAAGTCTTAACAATAAATGTTTTTTTCTAAACTTGAGCTATTGTTGTTCACTTACAATATTTGTTCATTTAAAATGTAAGTTAATTTTTAAAATATATCTGCCGACATTCAGACTGCCAACCAATCCGTAAACAACCGCTGACTGTCTGACGGTAACAACAAGCATAGGTAACCAGGTTGTGCTGTTTAGGATCTCGCCTCATGAGGAGAAATGAAAAAAAATGAGCGCAGCTCACACACAGAAACTCAGTGAAGCAACATCACACGACCAAGAGTGTGGAATACCATCACAATTGAAAATGTGACACCAGTTTCGTATGACAGTTAAATAAACAAGAAATTAATATTAAGTCACTTACATTTTATACGCTATATTGACTGTTTTTCTTTATTTCAGCATCGAAAATAGTTCAAAACAAAGATCACAGCAGAAAACACCTCTCACAGGAACACGTAAAGTGTTTTCATTACTGAATGATTCAGCGTTTTGAACGAATCGGTTGAGTCAAAGATTCGATGACTCATTAATAAATAAATGCCTAATTCCTGAACAAATCAGCAGTTTGAATGAATCGTTTGAATAAATGACTCAATGACTCACTAATTAAGACGGTCGCCTGCCACCTCCTACTGGTGATTTAGTTTCTTGTTTAAAAGTATCATCTTTCCAATATTTCATATTTGCATATTCAAAAAATATTTAAAACAATCTCATAACATTATTTAATGCAGTTGTAATTTTTCAGTATAAATTATTAAATTTGATTGGTAACAGCCATATAGTGTCTTATTATTCTAATTTAATTTATTGATCAAATTTAAGAATTTAAAATGAAAGATGAATAATATATTTAAAACGATTAGGGAAAAATGCCCTTTATAAAGGTTAAAATATCATAAATATGCATTTTTAAATATGTCAAAGCTGACTGAACACCGATGAGAGAATAAATTATATTTAAAACAAAAGAAAATCCTATTTTTTGCCTGGACAGTGAATGACCGATTTACTTTGTAAGAAAAGGCTTAATGTCGAGCCCTGAGTTAGCCTATATTTTATATAGTATTATGGCTATGTGGCGAGCCAGAGTATAGTTTTACACATTAGCCCAGTCTATTCTGTAGTTATTGATACGCAGAGTCAGGGTTTTTTACACATTACACATTCTGAATATAAATGTGGCCCACCCAGTTTTTCTGATGTACATCCAGAGACTCTTTTCTGGCTACGCTAGTGGACTCAATATGATCATAACTCAGTCGTTTTCATATCAGAGCACAGATGAGGTGGAGCTGCTTCAGAACAGAGAGGGTGAGACAGGGAGAAGTAGTAGCAGCTCAACGTTACAGATAGGTAATGTGCTGTATGAAAGGCCAGGTGATTTTGATTTGTTGGTGATAAAAGGGAAAAAGTGTACATGATAAGTAGTGAATACAGTTTGAATATTATCAAATTAAATGTTCTTCTTGTAGGAGCCAAAGTGCGTGTTTTTATTTGTTTAGAATATTTTTTTAACATGGTCACATCATCACGTGTGTGGTTTCATATTATTTACCTGCTCACTTGTGTGGTGGGAGAGAAACAGAGTCAGGCCCTGATATTTTTCTGTTGACTGTTATAATATAGTTTCAGTTGTGATGAACTTTTGTATATTTTTATTTGTGCCATGCTTTCATATCAGAGAACAGATGAGGTGAAGCTGCTTAAAGACAAGGAGGGTGAGACAGGGAGAAGTAGCTCAGAGTTGCAGGTATGTGCTGTGTAAAGGGTCAGATAATTAATTTTAATTATGTCATGTCAGAAACAGGCTAGCACATTTTCATATTTCATAGGAGAGACAGGGAACAGGCGCAGAAGTGAAGGTAGGCAAGCAGGATGCTGAACCCAACCACGCAAACCCGAAGCTCATTGCAGTACAGCAGCTCACCAACAAAATGCTACTGTTCCAAGAAAAGTGGTACAGTGAATTTCCTTGGCTCCACTACAGTCAAGGAGTCAATGGAATCCTATGTTTTTTCTGTACTCAAGCTTTTGGGCATGAAAAATCAAATTTGGCCAAGAATGCAGATCCAACATTTGTCAAAAAGGCAACTCAAAAATTTGCAGAACATGTCCAAAGCAATGCACACAAAGTTGCTATCACTACCCACTGCCAAAAAACAAAACCAGTAGATGTCCAGTTATCTTCAGCCATAGCTGCACAGCAACAGGAATCAAGACGGTGTCTCATGAAAATTGCGGGCTCTGTCCAGCTCTTGGCACGCTAGGGAGCTGCTCTTAGGGGCCATGAAGCTGAAGAGGGTAACTTAAACCAGTTACTGAAAGTAAGATGTGAAGATGACCCTGGCTTAGAGAAATGGCTGTCAACAAGAAAACATGATTACACATCCCCCAAAATCCAGAATTAATTTTTAAATCTACTTGCAAACAGCATAATTAGGGAAATCATTAGCTCAATTCACATGCTGCCTCTCCTCCAATATTCCATTATTATTGATGGAACACAGGACATTGAAGGAACTGAACAGGAAGCCATATGTGTCAGGTATGTAGACCATGATTTGGTCCCTCACGAGGTGGTCTTGGGGTTTTACGAAGTCTCATGCACTACTGGGGAAAACCTAGCAAAAGTTGCCACAGATGTGTTGTTGCGCTTGAATCTTCCGCTGTCTGGTCTGCGTGGACAAACATATGATGGAGCAGCGAACATGTCAGGCAACAGAAAGGGAAAGGGCAAACAGGCCAGGATAAGGGAGATGCAACCACTGGCTTTGTATGTACACTGTGGCGCCCACTGTGCAAATCTTGTCACCCAGACTGCTTGTACAGCATCATCACTGACATCTGATGCCCTGGATTGGGTCCACAAGCTTGGCTGTCTGTACAAAATGTCAGGCAAATACAAAACAAAATTTGTGAATATTGCAGCTACAGCCTCTGGGACAGTTAGCAACCTGCAACCCTTGTGTCAAACAAGATGGACGACCAGGACTCCAGCAATCTGGTCTGTGCTACGTCAGTACGAGTCTGTGCTGCTCAGCTTAGAGGACATGGCCCAAACAGATGCCTCAAACACTGGTGTGACAGCAAGTGGGCTGCTGGAGAGGTTTGGAAAAGGTACCACAGTTTTAGGGCTCATGATGGCCACTGAAGTAATCCAAGAGTTGGAGTGCCTTATTTGCACACTGCAGAAGCGAACAGAAACAGTGTCTGATATGCTCTCTGCAGCAGATTGTGTAAGGACCACCCTGAGGGCAAAGAGAACTGAGGAGAAGTTCCAGGAGATATACAGCCACGCAGCAGAGATGATTACCAAGCTAAATATTGAGCCCATAACCATGCCCCACATCCGCCGTCCACCTAAACGCTTCATTGGTAATGTCACTACTGCACACACACCTACAACCCCAGAAGAACACTACAGAGCTGATTTCTTCAAGGTGCTGGATACTGTGGACATCCAGCTGAAGGAGAGGTTTGATCAGGGTAGTCTGAAAACACTGACGAAGCTGGAGGAAGCCCTTCTAACTGGGGATGTAGACACTGCTGCCACAACAGTATCCTGAATTAAACGAAAGGTCACTCACTGAAAGTGCAGCTGAATATGTTTAAGCTCCAATACTCATACACAACCACTTCATAGGCCGCTAATATTCTGAGGAATCAGTTGCCTGAAGTCCGTGGACTTTTCAACCAAGTTGAAGCACTTGTTCGACTACTTATGGTTGTTCCTACTGCCTCTGCGGAAGCAGAGAGGAGCTTCAGTGCTCTGAGGAGGTTGAAGACCTGGCTGAGAAGTACAATGTTGCAGATTCGCATTAACAATGTAGCAGTCTGTAACATTCACAAAGAAATGCTGGATAAAGTCAGCAAGGAAAACATTTGCCAGGAGTTTATCATGGCGAATGAGTACAGGAAGCATGTGTTTGTTTTTTTCATGTGAGAAGAGGAGAAAGGACAGTATAGAAGGGTGGATAGTATATGGAGAGATGGGATTGAATTGATAGATGGAGGACAATAAAAAAAATCTCTTTATATTAAAGTTAAATGTTTGTTTTTATGTTTGTGAGATTGTGTTTCAATTTTGCATCTTGTTAACAAATAATCTTGTGTACCTGCGGTTTGGTGGATGTCTCTGACTAATGTCAGATTTAACGGTTTGTTTGAAATAAAAGTTTGTTTAACAGTGGAAATTGTGTCTCACATTATTTTAATTTTATTCACACACAAAATGTGAAACATTTTTGTGAAAATTTTTGACTTTATAAAATGATTCTCTCAAGACTTGGCTATTAAACAATAAATAAAGTAAGAAATTTTTCATGATTCATAGTTTAGTAGCCTATTATTCTTTTTGGCAGAATTTATCATTATAAACAACTTAATTATTTCCTGGATTTTGTATCACCATAGTCCCTAAATGTATGTAAATGGGATTCAAATTGAAAACATTTTCCCCCGTTTTGTGTCAACAACCCCCCCCCCCCCCCCCACTTCTCAAACCAAAGTTACACCCTTGGTAGACTAGATTTTAGGATCTTCTCCTGAAGTGTTGAACACTGTAGATGACATGTCACCTTTAAGTGTAAGTAAAAGATAGGCTTCAATTACATTACTGCCTATAGTTAAGCTTTTAATTAGTTATACAACCTTCCATCACACCCAGATTTAATGAATGAATGCTGCAACCAACAAACCATGAGCTGGTAGACAGGACACACCCAAAGCTGATGTTCACACCCAAAGAAAAGTTGATGTTCACTCAATATATTTCTCAATATTAACCCTATTTCATGTGCTTAAATGAAGACGGCATTTAATTTGCCTAACTTTATTTTTGAAAAGTAGTATTTTTCACCCTTTTTAAAAATATTATTTTATTTGCAACCAGAGGAAGGTTTTCAGTCTCAAAACACAATTTCCTATAAAAGATTCTACTGGTCATTTCTGATGGGTTTTTAGGTAAAAAATTTAGTGAGATTTATGCTCTAAACAAGAACAACCATTTGCTAATGGGGTACGAAAAAGAAAACTTATATATATATATATATATATATATATATATATATATATATATATATATATATATAATTTTCTCATAAATGTATTATCATAAACACAGTTTTGCTTCTCAGATAAACGTATCTTGTTTTAGGGATGTTTTCAGGCAAAAATGTATTAATAACATATTTTTTTGCTTAGTTGCTAGGAAGGGTAGTGTCACACAGGGTAACCTCCTCGTGATCGCTATAATGTGGTTTGCTCTTGGTGGAGCGCATGGTGAGTTGTGTGTGGATGCCTCAGTGGATGGCGTGAAGCGTCAAGCCACGTGATGAGATGCGTGGGTTGACGGTCTCAGGCGCGGAAGCAGCTGAGATTCATCCTCCGTCACCCGGATTGAGGTGAGTCACTACGCCACCAGGAGGATTTAGAGCACACTGGGAATTGAGCATTCCAAATTGGCAGAATAAGGGGAGGGAAATTAAATAAATAAAATATAATAACATTATTTTTTGTAAAAAAACTAATTTCATGATCGTTACTACGGTCAGTGAGGAGAATAATCTTGTAATTTATGAAACTAGTCACAGTCTGCTACTAACACACAACATCAATAAAAGAAGACATTGAAGTCTTTTAATATGCTTTGGCAACAAGCTGCTGCTTTGTAGTGTGTGCTTGGCCTAATATAATGTATTGTTTCAAATCAGGTCTCAATGCCTGAGGCATTCAAATAACCATTGTAAAATATCTGTTAAGCATGCACTTCAATTCTATTACTTAATGAACTAAGTCAACATATTTTTTTCCCTCAATTGATTTGAGTAATTGCATCTCCAAATGTTGTGTACTTAAATTATTGTAACTATTTAAGTTAGGGTAGCTAGATGCAAGTAGACTTAACTCAGATTTGCCATTTAAATGTTGTTTCAACTTAATATTTTTAATTGAATGGACTCAAATCTAGCTTATACAATAACACTGCTTAATGAAGATTATAACTGATTCTGGGTCGATCATTAAACAAATGTATTTTTCTACAGAAATACATACCTGTACTTCAGTTGCACATGCACAAGGAGAACTGAGATGGTGTTAACGGGTCCAGCTTGACCAAAGGGGACACAGAACACACTAATCACACACAACAACTATCCATTTGCAAAAAAACAAAACATAAATAATACTACAAAAGTGCTTAAACCTCTGTGTAATAGTAGTAAATAACAATTTAAATGCTATTTAAATTGAAGTCAGAAGTTTCCACCATAGCCAAATACTTTTAAACACAGTTTTTCACAATTCCTGACATTAAATCGTAGAAAATATTCCCTCTCTTAGGTCAGATAGGATCACTATTTAAAGAATGTGAAATGTAAGAATAATAGTAGAGAGAATTATCTACTTCAGCTTTTATTTCTTTCATCACATTCCCAGTGGGTCAAGTTTACATACAATTTGTTTGTATTTGATAGCATTGTCTTTAATTTGTTTAACTTGGGTTATGGTAGCCTTCCACAAGTTTCTCACAATAAGTTGCTGAATTCCTCCAGACAGAACTGGTGTAACTGAGTCAGATTTGTAGGCCTCCTTGCTCACACATACTTTTTCAGTTCTGCCCACACAGATTGAGGTCAGGGCTCTGTAATGGCCACTCCAATACCTTGACTTTGTCGTCCTTAAGCCATTTTGCCATAACTTTGGAGGTGTGCTTGGGGTCATTGTCCATTTGGAAGACCCATTTGTAACCAAGCTTTAACTTCCTGGCTGATGTCTTAAGTTGTTGCTTCAATATATCAACATAATTTTCCTTCCTTATGATTCCATCTATTTTGTGAAGTGCACCAGTCCTTCCTGCAGCAAAGCACCCTACAACATGATGCTGCCACCCACATGCATCACAGTTGGGATTGTGTTCTTGGGCTTGCAAGCCTCACAGTACATAACTTTTTCCTCCAGACATAACAATGGTCATTATGGACAAAAAGTTCAATTTTGGTTCATCAGACCAGAGGAAATTTGGTAAGATCTTTGTCCTCATGTGTACTTGCAAACTATAGTCTAGCTTTTTTAATGGTAGTTTTGGAGCATTAGTTTCTTCCAAGCTGAGTAGCATGGCAGGTTATGTAAATATAGGACTCATTTTACTGTGGATATAGATACTTGTCTACCTGTTTCCTCCAGCATCTTCACAGGGTCCTTTGCTGATGTTCTGGATTGATTTGCACTTATTGCACCAAACTACATTCATCTCTAGGAGACAGAATGCATCTCCTTCCTGAGCGGTATGATGGCGGTGTGGTCCCATGGTGTACTATTGTTTGTAAAGATTAATGTGGTACCTTCAGGCATTTGGAAATTGCTTCCAAGGATGAACCAGACTTGTGGAGGTCCACAATTTGTTTTCCAAGGTCTTGGCTATTTCTTTTGATTTTCCCATGATGTCAAGCAAAGAGGCACTGAGTTTGAAGGTAGAACTTAAAAATACATCACAGATACACCTCCAATTCAGTACACCTCCTATCAGAAGCTAATTGTCTAAAGTCTTGGCATGATTTTCTGGAATTGTCTAAGCTGCTTAAAGGCACATTTAACTTGGTGTATGTAAACTTCTGACCAACTGGAATTGTGATATAGTCTATTAACAGTGAAACTATCTCTCTGTAAACAATTGTTGGAAAAATTACTTATGTCATGCACAAAGTAGATGTCCTAAACCACTTGCCAAAACTAACATTTGCTAATATAAAATCTGTGGAGTGGTAAAATATGAGTTTGAATGACTTCAACTGTATGTTCCCCTTTGACCAAGAAAACATAATTAAATAATTCTAGTGCAAGGCATTGTGGGTATTCCCCATAGCCTCAATTTTGTACTCAGTCAGTTGAGTTATTAACATTTAAAGGTCTATGGATATTTAAGAAAAATAAGTTAAAGGATTTTTTCTGATCCCAAAACATGACATCTCAAGTAATGTTCAATTTAGACAACTTGATTTTTCCAGTAATGACAACATTACTGTTTACAGTGTATTAATATGTAATTATTTACTGAACATTGCGATAAAATGGCTTTTTATTGCATTTCTTCTATTGCAGTTAGCCACTGAAGGTCAAATTTTTTCCCTCACTTTTAGGGTGGTTTTGATTTCCAACAGCACATTTTAAGCGCTTTAAATGTTCCAATGGATTAGCAACCACCTATTAATGGTTTTTGTTGGTCATGGGAAAGTTTCTGTGCATTTCCCACACTGAAGGCCAAATGTACATAAGCACTTAATCTGTACAGATTCCGGTGGAGTTGCTCATAGCATTGCTCTGGTTTGGTGCTCATATTCCTCTCATTCCACTTGAGTAAACAACTAGAACATTTGTCTTTGTTTGTTTTTTGAGTGTTTTAATTCCTGTTGCTCTCTTTCTAAGACTTTGTAAAGCTACTTACTGCTGTCTTATTGGATTTGTGACTGTTTGCTGTATTGTTAAGAATGCTCAGAATTGGCCTGAAATAAAGCTAAGCATCCTGAATACTGTTCTGCCATAATTAATTAGCTAATTTAGAAAGCTTGTTTTAGAGTATAGACATCATTATGTATTGATAATCATAGCAATCAAACTAATTTAAACTTGTATTTTCTTTTAATATTTCTCATGTTTTAGTGCCTCATCCAGCAACTGACTAGTCGAATGGTAGGATCGAACATGTCAAACATGGTTTTAATGGAAGATGCAATTCTCAAATGAATTAATTAATTCTGAACTTCTTGAGAGCATTTTTGTGTGATGATAGCTTGCTGTGCTTAAAAGTAAATAATAGTCAGCACAGTTAAACCTTGGGTTTCACACAAATAAACAGTCATTTACAAAATCTTAATCAAGAAACGATTTAAATTTGAACTGTGAACGTTTGCATTTGTGTAAGTCAATGATATCTCGGTTAATGACAGAGTTATGCAGAAGTGTGGAGACTTTTGTCAACAGGAGACTGAAGATGTTGACTTGGTTATTATAACACAGCTGCTCCAAAAAGACCAAACAAATGATTTCATATGTAAGGTATAATCCACGACTTTGTGTGCATTAAACAATTTTATTGCACAACGTGGAGGTGAAGAACCACCCGACGTGATGTGGAGGGTGGTTGCCTCTGCAAAGTGCATTCAAATTGTTGAATGCACACCTGGCCGTGAATTGTTCTGCTTAAACCATGGTCACTTGCCAGCATTTATTAGTAACAGCTGTCACTGATTTTTACTGATCAAATTGGAAGAATGGAAGAATAACAATTAGCTTTTTCTACAGGTTGTTAGATCTAGAGTTCTGCCTGTTCTAAAACAGACACACAGATAAAATAGTGCAATAAGATTACATTAATTTGAAGGAATTAAATAAAAAGCTATTGTTAAAATTGGAAAAATAGTGCGTTTTTTGCAGACCAAACACTGTTTAAAAACTGTGAATTGAAATACTCAATTCAGAAATAATAACCACATAATGTAGAAAAATGTATACAACATAATGTAGAAACAGTCCTCAGAACATGTAATATTTTATTTCTATTCTTTTCTAATTTTGACATTAATCAGGAAAAACCGGAGTTGCGGACGTGACATCTCTTTGTTACAGACCAGACAGTTGTAAAAGTGTCACACTTATTCATGATTAGGGGAAAACCATCCAAATCTGACAACAGACCTCTGACACATTGGTATGTTCATCAATTAAAGGGATAGTTCACCCAAAAATGTAAATTCTCTCATCATTTACCATACCTGTCAACACTCCTGTTTTTCCCGGGAGTCTCCCGTATTTCACACCGATCTCCCACCCCCGACCGTTTTGTTATTTCTCCTTGGAAACTCCCATAATTTGTATGGCCCAAACCTCGTTATATGAATAATCACATCAATATATGTGGCACGGTGGAGGGTGGGGCCGGGTCGTGACTCAACACGAGAACCGCTGCCAGGGGCGGGGGGAGGCCCCTTCGACTCCCCGGGAACGCGGCGGGGCGTTCCGTCTGCCAGGGCTGAGGACTGCCTCCGATCCGCCCGGAGAGGCGTGACTGTCGTCCTGTAGAGGGTGGAGAAGTGGCTGAGGAACGAGCTACGGCATATCAGAGAACCGGCGAGTAAGTTTTTTTTTTTTTTCTGTCTCTCCTCTCTCTCTCACTGCCACTCTACGTTGGCCTTTTCCCTCTTTTTTAAATTATGGTGTTTGTGGGAGGGGAGGTACTGCCCAGTGCAGGAAGGTCCCCCCCCATTTTTAATTATTGTTGTTTCCCTCCCCTTGCCCCCTCCCTCGTCCAGGTTGATGGGGATGACCTGCCGGCAGACCCGCGGGGGTCCCCAGCCTGAAAGAACGGGGGAGGAATGTGGCACGGTGGAGGGCGGGGCCGGGTCGTGACTCAACACGCCCGGTCCCGTATTAGGCTAATCAAGCCTCCGAGAGGGTTAAAGGCCGATTGCGGATGATGTGCGAGAGAGAGATCGTTCATGGACATGTCTGTTGTCTTATGTGTTTGTCTTTTGAGTTCTCCATTAAACCTATTATTTTATATGTCAAGCCGGTTTTTCGCCTCTTCCTTGTCCGTGAACTTGATCTGTTCTACAATATATTATTCCAAGATTGTCCAGTTGCCAAATCTTGAATAAAATGCATCCTACTCACACAGTCGACACATCATAAACATGTCAACCCATTTGTGAATTCAACCTGGCAACCTACAACCTAGCTGAGCTGTTGATATCTGCGCAGGTGGTAGATGTGGGAAGGTGAATCAAGCATCACTGGTAGATGTGAGGAGAAGACTCAGGCGGCACTCTGGTGAAAACAACAAAATATACATGTAAATTTAACAACACCTGGACAGAAGAATTTAATTTCATATCTCGAAGCCATATCAACAATGCCCACGCCTTTTGCAAAGTGTGTCGCACTGATCGGACACGGTGGGAAAAAATTACGTTATTCAGCACATTAAATCACAACGGCACAATTTGTATGTATTTAGCCTGCGGGATGTGCGGATCAATACTAAAGTATCGATACTTCCGATACTGTTGTGGTATCAAGAATATCCCACATTAAAATACAGATTCTGAAGGTTTTTTTTAACTAGTGATCTTATTATTTATATAACATGAATATTAATGCTTCTCATAAGCTTCAGAGTGGAAAATAATAATTATATGAGCCAATTATTGCATGGCACCAGAACTATTTTTTCTCCTGCTCACCGTGACGCGCAGAAATGCTGAAAGACACTATCAGTCACAGACAGCTCTCACTCTTTCAGTCATAGCGCTTGTTTTGTTTGTTTGGGGGAAGAGCATGCTGCTTTCGCATTGGGGCAGGGGGGGTGCGAGCATTGTGATCTGCTTTCAGGCAAAATGCTTCGCGCTCGCCTTGCTTACTTCCAGGAGTCAGCGCCCACACTTCATTCGTGGGGCTCTCATATGGATCTGGCTGAGGAGCGAGAGACGGTTTCGTCCCTTTCGCTCGCTCTCTCACCAGATCCAGCTGATCCTCGTAAGCCTGAAATAATACAATTTAAATAAATAAAAAAAGGGGGAAGGGAATGCTATATCAGTCCCTTCCTTTCTTCTATGACCCACTCTCCCCACAAAGCTGTGCAGGACCACCTCCACGCTTGTGGGGAAGGATTATCAGACAGCAGGTTAGGCTGGTGATGTAGCCGGTAGAAGAGACACTTGCGGGTTATCTCTCACCTGGCTGGGCATCATCGCTAAAGAGACCATCTCTCCCCACAAAGCTGTGCAGGACCACTGCCACGCTTGTGGGGAAGGCAGAGAGACACTTGTGGCTTAACCTATTGGACATCAGAGACAAGGACAAAACTTTCCTTCTCGATGCCCCGGTTTTTCCTTCTGGCTTATTTGGTGACGCTATGAATGTAGCTATCACCAAGTTCCAGGAGGCAAAAAGTCACGAGGAAGTCTTCAGGCAATTTCTTCCTCGCCACACTCAGGGGGAGGGGCTGTCGGCCACCCAGCCCCATCCCGGTCCTCCTAGACGGGAGGCTCAAAAACTAGGCGTGGCGAATCGTGCTCCCCCTCGTAAAGACGGGGCCGGTTCGTTGCCCTCAGCAGCCCTCAAAGCAAGACCTCAGGGAAGTAATTTCTAGAAGGAAAAAGCCCTGACTGTCTTGTGCCTAGACCTGTGGGGGTAGCTCCCCTCGGGACAGGGCACGTGTATCATTCACTTCGCCCCTCCCGGTACCCCCACGAATCCTCTCCTTTCCCGCCGCCTCTGGTGTTTCGGGAGGCAGATGCTTCCAACAAAAAGTTGGGTATACCGCTGCTTCCTACCTTATTCCAGGACGCGGAACACCCGACATCCCCTCAACAGGCAGTGTCGAAATTATTACCCATTTCAGAGAACCTTGCAGCGTGGAAACTTCTGCCCGGTATTTCTGTGTGGGCGCTAAGAACAGTAGAAAGAGGCTACAGAATTAAATTCTCTCGCAGTCCTCCGGGTTTCAACGGTGTGGTCTCCACTTCCGTGAAACCGGAGCAGGCATGTCTACTGTGGAAAGAACTGCAAAATGGACGCATATTTTCTTAAAGAAATTCTACCACAGCACAGGAAGTTCCTGAGGTTTGCTTTCGGGGGCGAAGCTTCCAGTATCGGGTTCTTCCATTCGGCCTAGCCCTATTACCCCGCACATTCACAAAATGCACGGATACAGCACTGGCTCCTTTGTGACTCCAGGGTATCCGCATTCTGAATTACATAGACGACTGACTGATACTAGTGGTTCAGGCAGTACTGGCAGTTCAGCACAGGAATATCGTCTTAGCTCATCTGGTTTCTCTGGGTCTGAGACTCAACGTCAAAAGAGCGTTCTCTCTCCCACCCAGGGAATTACCTATCTGGGAGTTATATGGAATTCGATCACGATGCGGGCACATTTGTCTCCCGCTCGAATCATTTCCATTCAGAACACCCTGAGCAAAGTCAGGCTAGGACAAGGTTGCACTGCTCGTCAGTATCAACGAATACTAGGTCTATGGCCCAGAATGCACCTGTATGCGTTTCCCCCAGTTTCTCTGCTCCCAGGAATCTTGGCCAGAGTTCGCCAGCATGGGTCTTGCCTCTTACTGATAGTGCCACGCTGGCCGAACAGGGTATGGTTCTCGGAGATAATGTCTCTCCTCGACGGCTCGCCATGGGCGATTCCGAACAGGAGGGACCTTCTGTCTCAGGCACAGGGGACAATATTTCCTCCCCGGCCCGAGCTGTGGAACCTTCACGTTTGGCCCCTGAAGGGTACCAACTGAGGGACACAGGGCTTTCACCTGAGGTTATCGAGACTATTTTAAGTGCTAGGGCTCCCTCTACCAGAAGGATCTACGCCAATAAATGGGGTGTCTTTGAAAAATGGTGCAGTACACATAATGCAGATCCAGTTAACTGCCAGATTGCTTCAGTTCTGGACTTTCTGCAGGGAAAACTGTCAGCAGGCATATGCCTCGCCACTCTCAGGGTTTATGTGGCCGTTTATGTGGATTTACTGTAGTAATAGTGTATTAACCATGACTAGTAACCACAACTGTATTTTTTTTTGGGGGGGGGGGGGGTCAAGGTTTTGATACAATTAACCATGGTTTTACTACAGCGTTACTGTAGTATCCATATGGTAACTTGGTTTTAGTAATAGTAACCATATAATATGGTTAATTTTGTGGATATGTTGCTTATACTTCCACATTTTTAAAAGGTAAACAAAGCAGCCTAATAATTTTCTGTTTAGACCTATAAATATATAAAACATTTAAGTCATAATTTAAGTTAATAATTTTATCCAAAGAATTCGTAAAAATTTAATTCATTAGAGGTATCAGTATTGGTATCGATATCGGCGATTCTGGCCTTAAAGTACTGTTTATCAGATCGCCCATCCCTAGCCACTGCCACCCCATTCACCCCATGTTGACAGGTATGACATTTACCCTCAAGCCATCCCAGATGTGTAGGACTTTCTTCAGCAGAACACAAACAAAGATTTTTTTAGAAGAATATCTCAGCTCTGCAGGTCTGTACAATGCAAGTGAATAGTGATCAGACATTTGTAGCTCCAAAAATCACAAAAAGGCAGCGTAAAAGTAATCTATAAGACTCCAGTGTTTAAATCCATATCATCAGAAGAGATATAATAGGCATGAGTTAGAAAATGAACAAAAGTCCTTTTTTACTCTAACTCTTCACTTTGGAGAGATCAGCACTGCATGAATCACAGCAGTGCTGATGCAGGGCCATAATGCACTCTTGCTCGTGTCATATTGCATATATATATATATATATATATATATATATACAGTATCTCACAAAAGTGAGTACACCCCTCACATTTTTGTAAATATTTGCTGCACATGGAGGATGTTTTGATGAGAACACTTTGAAGTAGCTTAAGAAGTTCTGAAAAACTATTCAAATTGTAATAGTATTTTTTTTTGTAAGTTTTGGCCGCCTGTGTATGTGTGTTTCGTACGTGCACGTGCTCAGCGTCCGGCAAAACAACCCCCTACCTCCGCGTGGTGCTGGACGGGCAACGTCGTGGACAGCGCCATGGGGGGAGGGCCTATAGAGACTGTTCCCTCCCCGTTCTTTCTGTCATGGCACGTTGTAGCCACCACAGCAGCTAAATGTGGGCTCTGGACAGGTGCGAGGGGCTGTTTACCCCTTCACCCTCAACTGGTTACCACTAAACCACAAATTAAAACTTTAAGTAAGCTAGTGCCAGAGGCCCTGGGGGGACAGGTGTCTATGACGTCTCCTGGCCAAACTCCATCAGGCAGAGCCAGGAGACTGAATCCTCACCCTCGGGGCTCATCCAGAAACAAAAAAAGCCCCTATGGATGGCCACGTGGAATGTTCAAACACTCACAGCGGAGGAGAGGCTGCCACTCCTATGTCGGGAGCTGGACCGGTACCGCCTGGATTTCTGTGGTGTTCAGGAGGTCCGGTGGACTGGCTCTGGCCCTTGCCACAATGAGGGGTGGACTGTCCTATACTCAGGGCAGGAGACTGCCAAACAACAGGGAGTGGCTCTTCTTCTGAACAAAAGAATGAAGGCAGCGTGGGAGCATGGTGGTGAGGTGTGGGAAGCTGTGAGCCCCAGGTTACTTTGGGTTCACCTTCCCATCAACCAGAGGCGAGGAGTGGTGGTCATGGTTATTTATGCCCCCACCGAAGACGAACATCCATGGAGGGATGCGGGAAAGGCCGATGAGTCAGATGCCTTCTATGACCTCCTGTCACAGGTGGTGGCTAAAGTGGCCCCTCGAGATAGAATCATCATGTTGGGTGATTTCAATGCCCGAGTTGGTCATGATGCTAGCATCTGGTCAGGAGTGATTGGAAGACATGGGTCAGATCAGCTCAATAACAACAGCAGGAGGCTGCTAGATTGTTGTGCAGCCCATGGGCTTGTAATTACCAACATACTGTTTCAGCATCGGCACATCCACACAACATCATGGATGCATGCCGGGTCCAAGCAAGAACATCTGCTGGACTACATAGTGACGGAACAGCGGATGCGGGCCCATGTCCTTGACACCAGGACCTACCGTGGAGCTGATCTGCCAACTGAGCATCGACTTGTCATCTGTAAGATGTGCCTTTCATTCTTCCACTCCAACCCAGGACCCCTTTCAAACCCATAGTGACCTGGTCTAGGCTAGCTGATGAAAGTTGCAAGCGAGAATTTCAGCATCGCTTGCAGCTGGGGTTGGCATAATCCCCCACTCCTCTGGATGTCGAGGGGAAATGGGCGAGGTTTAGGACTGTTGCTTATGTAACTGCAATGGCAGTTTTGGGCACACGGTCCAGACCTCCTCAGAGACCCTGGCAGATGGAGGAGGTGTTCAGGCTGGCTGAGAATAAGCAACAGGCCCACTCTCATCGTCTACAGCATCCCACGTCAGAGAATGAGGAGGCTTACCACAGCCTTGAAGAGATGGAGTGTGCCTCAATGGCCCACGATCACAAATCGCTCTTTAATTCTATCAAAAAAGTTACTTGCAGTGCCACACCTATTACCATCATTAGGGGAAAGAACGGTGATCCAATCTCCGACCCCCAGGAACAGGTTTGCAGATTTGCTGAGCATTTCTGTGTTGTCCTGGGGTAGGGGAAGTCCCTCAGCCTTGAAAACATTGTGGGACAAAGTGGGGATGACCCTGCTGAGGCTGCAGTTCCTCAAATATTGGAGAAAGAAGTCACTCCCTGTGGGTGGCTGGCTGAGGTGCCATCTTTGGAGGAAGTACGGAAGGCGATTCGGAGCCTGAGACCAGGAAAGGCACCGGGTAGAGATGATCTCCCAAGCGAAATGCTGAGGGAGGGTGGCGTTTGTGCACAGACTGCCCTACATGACATCATAACAACAGTCTGGACCACTGGACAGGTTCTGCAGGATTGGAAGGATGCCCTGCTGGTCCCTCTCTTTAAAAAGTGGGACCGCACAGATTGTAACAACTATAGGGGCATCTCACTCCTCAGTGTGCCGGGAAAGGTCCTGGCAAGGATTATTCAACATCGCCTTGCCAGGCACGCTGAGGAGAGGCTTGCAGAGCCTCAGTGTGGTTTCAGGAAAGGGCGGTCTTGCACAGATGCCATATTCTCTGTCCGTCTGCTACAGCAGAGGTGTAGGGAATTCCAGCAAGACCTACATCTCTGCTTTATTGACCTGGTCAAGGCCTATGATACCATCAGTAGGCCTGGGCTCTGGGTTGTTCTTCATGCTTTCGGAGTCCCCGACGCACTGTTCTTGATCATTAAGGATATTCATGATGGCGAGCGGGCCTGGGTAAAACTATGTGGTCGGGAGTCGGAACCATTCCCTGTTCATCTTGGAGTGCGACAGGGATGTACTCAGGCTTCCATATTATTTAATATCTATTTTGACCAAGTGGTTCGTGAAGCCTTCGATGGCTGTACCGGAGGAATTTCCATCTGGTACAGATATAATGGGAGGTTGATCGATGCCCGGGTGTGGTCAAGGGATGGCTCCCTATTGGTCAACCACATTATGTATGCTGATGATCTGGTGATTGCTGCTCACTCAAAAGAGGAGGCGCTGCTGATGAATCTGGAGCTTGCCACTAAGAGATGGGGCCTTACCATCAGCCCAACCAAAACTAAGCACCTGCCTGGGTATTATGTACCATCGGACACTCCACCCCAGGGGCAGTCATGGAGAGAGTGGAGTGTTTTCCATACCTGGACAGTGTGCTTATGACCAGCTCCGGTTTGACATCAGAGGTCTCACTCCGAATCAGTCGAGTGGCATTATCTTTTCATCGGTTGCGTAACGCTGTGTGGAATCTACCCGGTTTGTTGCTCCACACAAAGCTTCAGGTATTCTCAGCCACGGTCATTCACTCCCTTCTCTATGCTTGCGAAACGTGGACCCCCCTTATGGAACATCTTCGCCGGTTAGAAACATTTAGTCTCTCCTGCCTAAGATCCATCCTGGGTTTAACCAGGCTAGATTGTGTGAGGAGCTCACAAATCTTTGAAAGATGTGGACAAAGTCCCATTGGTGAGCTCCTCCAGCAGGCAAGGTTGCGTTGGCTGTAGCCCGCATGCCCGGCCAATGCATGCCTAAACAGCTTTTGTTTGGCCGGATAGAGGGGGCTAAGCAGGCACAGTACGGGCTGGAGAAGAGATGGAGTGATGTGGTACAGGAGGATTTGGAGCTGAGTGGACTTGCCAAGGACTGGTACCAGCGGTGTCAAGATCGGCCTCTTTGGAGGAGGCTTGTGAAGGACACTACTGGCCAGTTGGAGGCAGTCGCACACAGGTGGTGCATCAGCCAGTCATCTCAGTCAGTCGACCCGTGTCACCTGTTGGATCTGTCCCGTGACCTCCTGCCAGCAGGCGTTCGACTCTTCACGTGGCCTTAACCTGCACATAGCCTGGCACGAGCGTCGTGGTGACGTCACCGCTACTTAGTGGCGAATGGCGGTATGTTGATTTCTCATAAATGTGTAAATGTCAAAGAATTTAAATTAAATATTACATGTTCTCTAAATTCTGTGGCTATGGCTATGTTTATGTTTGGACTGGGTTTTTACAGTGTATGTTGTTTCCATAAAACTGATGTTCATTTTCAAATAATTCATACAACTTTTTAAATAAATGTAATATTATTGCACTACATTATAACTGTGTCTGATTTAAAATGGGCAGAAATCTAGATGTAATGACCTGTATATAAAGTTAACTATCGTTATTAATTGGTCTGGCTCTTTCACTTATGATAATTTTGAAGTGTAACTATTGTTTTCAGGGAATAGTTTTGCTTTTCTGCATGAAACATGTATGGCTCTGACGCCCATTTACAAAACACAAATGCACAGGATTTCTGTGGCTTCGTTACATTTGCCATCATTTCCATCTGCCAACTCCACCCCAATACTGGTGTGGCTGTGAAAACACATGCTGAGACATGCATGCGCGCGCGCACACACACACACACACACACACACACACACACACACACACATTAATCTACATGAGACCATGCCCCTGATCTCTTTTTGTTTTTATTTAAAGCTAATTATTATCACAGACCCCTTAAAGAAAACCCTTAAAGAAAACATTTAGCATTTATAGAATTTTATAGAGGTGTGAATCTTCACTGGCCTCACGATTCGATTACGATTCAAATGGTAAAGATTCGGTTATAAAACGATTATCGATGTATCACGATGCATCTTGTACTTCAATATATTTCTTTGTGGGAAAAAAATCGACAACATCTCCCGAACTGCTGTCTTGTCATTATTTTCTTCTGTTTTGCCCCGTTGTGTGCAAATCAGTGCAATTATCGGTGCAAGCTTGTCTTTCATGTTGTTTGTTGGCTTCTTATCATGATAAACTCTCCCGTTGCTATGTGTGTGGGTTGTGAAAGAATTTCGAGATTGTAGTTTCATTTGGGCACAAATGGTCATGAGTTTGATACAGCTGGTCTGCAAAGTCGTGTTTGTGCACTTGACTTTAGTGTATGCACTTAACTCACGTCTTTGTTTCCAGATCTGTCTTTGGCACGCACCACTGCTCTGCCGTGATTTAAAATGAACTCACAATCTATTCTGATTCTTTTGTGAATCGATTCAGAATCGTTTGAGTATGAATCGCGATGCATCGATGAAACAATTTTTTCCAACAGCTCTAGAATTGAACACATGTAAAGTAAACACACACACTCATATAAGGCTGGAAAAAGAACTGTGTTGAGGAAAAAAAGGTCACAGAGTGTTAACATCACTGGTCAGTGCCACCAAAACATGGATAAAACACACACACACACACACATACTTTTCCACAAGATTGAGCTGCAGCTTTTAATGTTTTCAAATTGTGTATGAGTAGACTTTTATATTTACTGTACATTTAATACTACTCATACTCTAACTTGCATGAGTTGGCTCCTATTGATTAGAAGTCATTACAAAAAGGGCTCTGAAAGGTGGCTAATGAGAAAAGCTTAATCAGCATTTGCGAGCACTTGCTTTAATATTTTATCTAATGTAATGCCATTCAGACGTTAAGTGTGATTTAAAGGAATATGTTAGATAATTTTGTCATCCAATGTATTTAATTTATTTTCTTGATTTGCAATCCCCGTCTCGATACGGCTCAGCTGAGGGAAGAAAGAAATGACACAGACACCCAATGCTATCAGATCCTTCTTCAACGTTTATTGTTCAGCAATTTGTTATATGGTCCAGAAAAACCACATTCCACTGGACCCCCACCAATGGAATAGCTCATTACCTTATATGGGTGTGACATACATGTCTGAGCTACGTGTGAAACGTGAGAGTAGAGACAAGAAACACATTCCTATAGAATATCCTTCAAACAGGGAACAGTTGCAGTTACACCAACAGAAAACGTTTAAAAGACTCCATTATTCCACAGAATATTTCACCCAAAAATGATAATTGCGTCAAGAGCGAGGAAGTGTAATCGAGCTTCAAATCATGATCGCGCCAAAGAGACTGCAGATTTAAAGTGAGAAATGAGATTTCTGGATGACATTTTGGTCTAAAATCATATAGCTTCAGAAGACTTGGATTAAACCACTCAAGTCGTATTGATTACCATTATGCTGGCTTTATTGGAGCTTGAAAGATTTGGAACACATTGACTTGCACTGTATGGGTAAAAACACCTTATATCACCATAAAAATAAATTTGTGTTCCGCAGAAGAAAGAAACTCTTTTTTTTTGAGCCGGCATAAGGGTGATCAACCATGAGAGAATTTTTTTCATTTTGGGGTGAACTATTTCTTTAGTGTTGCAATACTTTTTGGGGCTGTCGCATATTACGGGTGAAAATCTGCAGGTTTGATTGTTATTGTCCCAAAAATGTGAAAAGGTGAAAATCTGATCACTATTTTATCAGATAAAGGAGATTTGTTATAAGTGTCCGAGTTTTGAAATGTCTATGTTTGCCATGTCTCTCTCTTTTTTTTTTCCTCTCTCTCTCTGCAGTCTCCTCTTGCAGGACCACCTGTAAGAAGGCGGCTCCACCCCCTGTGCCCCCCCGAACCACCTCCAAACCCTTCATCTCCGTTACGGTGCAGAGCAGCACCGAGTCCGCCCAGGACTGCTACCCGGATTACCATGACCACAAGAGCGAGGTCAACAGCCAATCAGGACGCAGCAACTCCTCAGACAGTCTAGACAGCATGCAGGCCAACGGACTGTCCAAAGGGTCCCGATCCCAGCACCCTGTAGCGGCACCCCGTGAACCGCAGATCCCCACAGCCATCGTGATCTCTCCCAATCCTCTCCATGAACACCATAATGAGAAGGTGAAGGGGGAAGCCCTTGCTGTGGACAAGCCTCTGATAGAACCAGTACCACGTCGAAAACTGTCATCCATTGGAATACAAGTGAGTTAATTAAATTGAACCTATGTCACATATTTATTTTTGTGACCATGCTTTTACTTTCCCTTACAAGCAAGGCTTACAACAGGTTGTCTGTGAGCCATATAATTTTTATACACCTGAAGAAATGATCTCCATTCATATGATACAAAGACATTTAAATGTCTTCTCAGCACAGTTTATTACTGTGTTGACTATTTCCTAAAGTCCTTATTTAATCTCATGTTTGTGATGACTGTAGGAGCAAGTTGGATGATGAAAATTGTATTTCACTTATATGTATAGGTGGATTGTATTCAGGAAATCCAGACTAAAGTCGAGACACCTCCACTGGCCAGATTCCAGTCAATTGGAGTTCAAGTGGAGGACGGCTGGAAGTGAGTTTCACTCAATTACTGTTTCTCACTTCCTGCATAATAAAACTCATTCTCAATAATGGACTACTTGCACTGAGCCTCATGATGTAATTCCGCTTTGAAATGATATGGCCCGTTAGTTCACTATTAAACAAGTTGACGTGCCATAGTTGCCTAGTTCCTGAAACGACAGTTAAAATGAGTGTTTGGAAGATCTAAAGTACAGATATTTTCAGCGACAGGAGAAGAAATATTGTAAACATTACTGTGTACAGCTTCTTCAAAATTCAGTAGGAGAACAGTTTTAAGAGCTTAAATTCAGTCTGAGTCAATCTGAGAAAGCAATCATTGGTGTACACTCCAAAGTGCATTTAACCACAAATCATCTTAATCCACAAATGACAGAAAATTGAAGGAGAATAGTTAATGGTGTCAGAACCAGTGTTCTTTGAATGAAACAATTACATGCTTCAAACACTGCAGTGTGAGGGAGGAGAGAGCCCTGATCATGCATCATGCTGTTTTTATGAAATGTTTTAATCTTTATTTTGTGTCACTGTTGCAGTGATAAGTGTATCAATATATATGTTGAAATGTAAAATATATATACAGGTGCTGGTCATATAATTAGAATATCATCAAAAAGTTGATTTATTTCAGTAATTCCATTCAAAAAGTGAAACTTGGATATTATATTCATTCATTACACACAGACTGATATATTTCAAATGCTTATTTCATTTAATTGTGATGATTAAAACTAACAACTAATGAAAATCCCAAATTCAGTATCTCCGAAAATTAGAATATTACTTAAGACCAATACAAAAAAAGGATTTTTAGAAATGTTGGCCAACTGAAAAGTATGAACATGAAAAGTATGAGCATGTACAGCACTCAATACTTAGTTGGGGCTCCTTTTGCCTGAATTACTGCAGCAATGCGGCGTGGCATGGAGTCGATCAGTCTGTGGCACTGCTCAGGTGTTATGAGAGCCCAGGTTGCTCTGATAGGGGCCTTCAGCTCTTCTGCATTGTTGGGTCTGGCGTATCGCATCTTCCTCTTCACAATACCCCATAGATTTTCTATAGGGTTAAGGTCAGGCGAGTTTGCTAGCCAATTAAGAACAGGGATACCATGGTCCTTAAACCAGGTACTGGTAGCTTTGGCACTGTGTGCAGGTGCCAAGTCCTGTTGGAAAATGAAATCTGCATCTCCATAAAATTGGTCAGCAGCAGGAAGGATGAAGTGCTCTAAAACTTCCTGGTAGACGGCTGCGTTGACCTTGGACCTCAGAAAACACAGTGGACCAACACCAGCAGATGACATGGCACCCCAAACCATCACTGACTGTGGAAACGTTACTCTGGACTCTGTGCCTCTCCTCTCTTCCTCCAGACTCTGGGACCAAGATTTCCAAAGGAAATGCAAAATTTACTTTCATCAGAGAACATAACTTTGGACCACTCAGCAGCAGTCCAGTCCTTTTTGTCTTTAGCCCAGGCGAGACGCTTCTGACACTGTGTCTTGTTCAAGAGTGGCTTGACACAAGGAATGCAACAGCTGAAACCCATGTCTTGCATACGTCTGTGCGTGGTGGTTCTTGAAGCACTGACTCCAGCTGCTGTGCACTCTTTGTGAATCTCCCCCACATTTTTGAATGGGTTTTGTTTCACAATCATCTCCAGGGTGCGGTTATCCCTATTGCTTGTACACTTTTTTCTACCAAATCTTTTTCTTCCTTTTGCCTCTCTATTAATGTGCTTGGACACAGAGCCCTGTGAACAGCCAGCCTCTTTAGCAATGACCTTTTGTGTCTTGCCCTCCTTGTGCAAGATGTCAATGGTCGTCTTTTGGACAGCTGTCAAGTCAGCAGTCTTCCCCATGATTGTGTAGCCTACAGAACTAGACTGAGAGACCATTTAAAGGCCTTTGCAGATGTTTTGAGTTAATTAGCTGATTAGAGTGTGGCACCAGGTGTCTTCAATATTGAACCTTTTCACAATATTCAAATTTTCTGAGATAATGATTTTGGGGTTTTCATTAGTTGTCAGTTATAATCATCAAAATTAAAAGGAATGAACACTTAAAATATATCAGTCTGTGTGGAATGAATATATACATTATACAAGTTTAACTTTTTGAATGGAATTACTGAAATAAATCATCTTTGTGATGATATTCTAATTATATGACCAGCACCTGTACATTATGTTTTTGTACAGTTTTTTAATTTGATAATAAAACTGCTTCATTGTGTTCTGAGTGATTTTTAAAGACTGTTCAGAGGAAGAGAATGGCTAATGTATTTACAAATCAATCCATCTGGGACATTTAACCAAGTCATTTCTAATTGTTGTTTAGTGGATTTTATTACTGAAGCTCAACCGGAATGAAATATCATCAATGAATGAGACCCATGTTAATGAGTCAGCCAGACTGCTGCAGGTTATATATGTTTAAGTTAATATTTAGTAGCTGAGTGTTGCTACATTTGGCATGGAAAAATATATATATTTAGAGGCAAATTTCAGCAAATTATAAATTTGAGATGTCACGTTGCCACCAAATACATGATTTATTGTTTAAATCAACTGACAGTCATAAAAAGACATAATCTGAGTTTGCATGAATAAATCTCTGCATAGGCGTGCTGAACGCTGTAAACAGAAACGCCTGAGCCATACTATGTAGAAATTGGAAGCAGTTGTGCAAGTAGTCTATTGCCTTAAAAAACAAGGATGGAGGACTATTGCATATGTTGTAAACACACATAGATACAAATCTATTTGATTTAAGGTTCACTGATTTGAAGCTCTTTTTTTTCAATCTATTAAGTTTAAAAAAAAAAAAACAATTACTTGAATACACCTCTGCTATGACTAACATGTCGGAGGATCATCAGAGACTCCAGCCACCCGAGTCATGGGCTGCTCTCACTGCTTCCATCAGGCAGGCAGTATCGCAGCATCAGGACCCGCACCAGCCGACTACATGACAGCTTCTTCCCCCAAGCAATAAGACTTTTGAACACATGATCTCTCGCGATCAGCACTGCACTTTATTAATCTTCATCTTATTATCTCACACTGGAATGTCAAATATATTCTCCCCAATTCAACTAGTGTATATATATTTTTATATACAAATATCTACTGTATGTGTATTCTATATTGTGTGTATTGTTGACTGTACATTGTATATTAGTACTATGTTGTGTAAATATGTGTACATTTGATATGTACATTGTTGTGTAATTATGTGTACATTTGTTATGTAAATTGTGTTGTGTAAATATGTTGTTTATTGTAAATTGGTATATGTCTCGTCACTGTCATGATTGCAATGTTGCTCGGAACTGCACACAAGACTTTCACCTACTGTTGCACTCGTGTACACAGTAGTGTGACAATAAAGTTATTTTGATTTGATTTGATTTTGACATGTTTTCAGTTTCTGAGTGGTGTAACCAACCGTAGACATTAAAAAAATTATTTGTACTTTTTATGTGACGTCATGCACAAACCTGCATGCAATTTATGGCAACATTATCAGCCTGTAAGGAAGCCAGTAGACAATGTCAAGCTGTAGCTGCTCTATGGGGCATACGATTTTATACAACTTCTAAAATATTACTTAGTTTGTGCTGTGCATGCTGCGCTAAATAGAATTTAATGGTATACTGTGTATTGTTTACAATGTCTGGAGTTGGATGTGAGATGATAACGATGTTTAAGCAACCTCTTTTCAAGTAGTTCACCAAAAAATGAAAATAATGTCATCATTCGCTCACCCAAATGTCATCCAAACCTGTGGAACATAAAAACAAAAATTTTGCATAAATTTTTGCATGCTGTTTTTCAAGCTTCAGAAAGCACCATAAACATGAATTTCGTGTTAGTTTCAGCCACTCCAGTAGTATGGCCTCTCGTCAAGAGACGGACTTGGACACACAAGATTTCTCTCTCACCTCTGTGATGACATTCCCATCCAAACACACTGAGAAGAAAGTCATGGTCAACAGCGCCAGCCAATCAGTGGACTCGCCCCCCCCTCGACAACGATAACCCTGATGACGATGTTACCATGATGACCATCGGCCCTTCCCGACAGATCCTGACCAATCGCTCGACCACGCAGAGTAGCTCCTCGTCGTTCTCTGAGAGTTTAAACCCCGCCCTCGACCCCTCCTCCTTGCCGCCACCTGACCCCTGGCTGGAGAGCGAGAACGAGATGGGGAACGTAGGCTCCACTCAGCCGTTCTCAGGGATGACGGGTGTGTCAGGGTGCCAACAGGATGGTCATTGGTTCCTGAAGCTCCTGCAGGTGGAGACTGGCAGGATGGAGGGCTGGTGTAACCAGATGGAGAATGAGACCAAAGAACATCAGCTGTCAGAGGAGGGCAATAATTTTTGTCTGTTTCAAACACTTGTGAGCTGGCTACCAAGACCGCATTGTAAAGATGGTTTTACAAGGTAGAGGGTCTGCACTGACATCAAGTTGAAGCCCAATTCTGGCTAGTACCCGAGAACGTGTGGCCAGACCCGACAGGTACTGTCAAATTTTAAGTCTGAACCCAATACAAAATCACTTTCTCTCTATGTAATTTATTCTCACAATGAACATAGGAGCCCATCCAACACGTGTTCATGTAGAAAAACTTTTGAAAAACAGGTCAAATGGGGGCCTGGGTAGCTCAGCGAGTCTTGACGCTGACTACCACCCCTGGACTCTTGAGTTCAAATCCAGGGGGTGCTGAGGGCCTGGTTGCTAGGGAGGGTAGATTCAGATGGGGTAACCTCCTCGTCAGGGCCGTGCACAGACATTTTGAGGGGCAGTGGCCTAAACCAAAAAAAGGGGCACTAAGTTGCTTGTTAACACAAATTATACAGTTATTACAAAATATACAATTAAAAGACAAAACTGCACACGCTCAAATACATTTTAGACTTTATTTTAGATGTTTTGATAGAACATCAATTACTCATTGGTGATAATAGAAACTATTTACCGTTACAGTTTTTCTGTCTCTGGCTCAGTTCCAAGACCTTCACTTTTACTCTGTTGAGTTGATTCTGAGGCAGTTTCATCTTAATATAGAGAATGAATAACAAACCTGTTACAATCATATTTTAAATACAATTGTTAGGCTTAGTGCTAATTCAATTTATGTTCTTGTAATATAATTACTCTTCCATTCAAATAATTTAATGTCTACCTTTCTTGTTATCAAACTCTAGCATATTCAGAATCCTTTACTGTCAGCCAGTTTAACAACACTTACCTGCAAGTGTCTGATTTGGCTGATGCTCAGTGGGCTCTCCCTCACTCTCTGAGCCTGCCTCTGCCTCATCTTCAATGGAGTAATAAGTATAGACATTTTAATTTAATATTAGCATACATCTACTATGCTAATATACAACTCATTTAGAGCCTATGATGTGTTAGTCTCAACTAAGACAAGTGATTATAATGGGAAATATACTTACAAGAATTAAACTGACAAACTGTCTGCTAACTGTTCTATATGATGATTTACCTGCTGGATTGCTGGAGCTTTGAATCCATGTTTGCAGTGTTGAACTGCCTTTAGCAGCCTCCCTTCGCTCTTTCTCTCTCTGTCTCTGTCTTCTTTTTTGTGAAGGCATTGTTTTTTGTCTACAAAGTGTGCCAACAACATAAAATTTAGTTATTTGTATTAGATCTGATCGAGAGTAGTTTGATTAGACAAGCAGCTAATTCTGAGAACGTGATATTATGTTGTACAAGTTAGTTAGCACAATAGCACTAGTAAAAGACCAAGAGCAAAACATTACCGACATAAATACAAAAAAAAATACCAAATGACTACTTTCGCAGATTCAACCACTGTTTTGCAAAGCCTACCTGTTAATGTGACAGCTTTCGTGAACTGTCGTCGTGTTCACTCTGTTTGAAGAGAGCGCCGCAGAGTCGCAGACACATATACTGTGAGTGATGCTGCGGAGTGCGGAGCTATAGGGAAAACCTGGAGCGGATTAGCGGAATCAGCGGAATGCTTTGAGCAGAGCGGTGGGGAACAGGGGCACCTCAGTCAATGAGGTCAGAGGGGCAGTGGCTCTAGCCACCGGGCCACCCCACTGTGCACGGCCCTGCTCCTCGTGGTCACGATTTGTGGTTCTCACTCTCAGTGGGTTGCGTGATAAGCTGTGCGTGGATCTGGGAGTGTAGCATGAGCCTCCACATGCTGAGTATACGCGGTGTCATGCACAACGAGCCATATGATAAGATGCGTGGATTGACTGTCTCAGAAGTGGAGGCAACTGAGACTTGTCCTCCACCACCCAGATTGAGGTGAGTAACTGCACCACCACAAGGACCTACTAAGTAGTGGAAATTGGGCATTCCAAAAGAAAGAAAAACAGTGCAGATGTATATTATGTGCATGTTAAAATGTTAAATATTATTTATTAAATACATTTGGCCTATATTTTATTACATGCACATCATATCAAAATATAATAATTATTATTATTATTAATATAATATTTTTTTTGTTAATTATAAACCTGAACCCAAATATCATTTTGACAACGACCCAACACAAAAAGACATAGACACCCTAATGAGTACCACCAGCAATTTTTAGATATAAGATGCGATTTTCCACCCCATAAACCTGTATTTACTGATGTATCAAAAGCAGATAATAAAGCTTCAGCAGCAGCAGTTATTGGAGATCATTATTGAATCTGTATTCCTGGACGATGCTCCATTTTTAGCCCTGGAAAATATTAAGAATGAACAAGGACGAAATGTTTTAATCTTCACAGACTCAAAATATTGCCTTCCAGATCTGGAATTTGTAAAGACTGACCACCCAATTATTTTGCATATTTTAGACATCTTACAGTGTTAAGTATATTTTGTATAAGTGGCAAAGTCATGTTAAAATAGTCTACGTTGTGACGTCATTGAAATATGCGTGCCTGCGTTCACTACGTATGTTATGAGCATGCGCAAAAATAAAACTCAGTCTCATTTAGACCAAAGAGATGGTGGTCTATCTTTTTCCTCCCATGAATAGGTAAATCACTTTGGTGACTGTGACACGCGAAAGACTGCTGCAGAAATGTCTAACGCTACAGGTTATGGGCCCAGTCATTCAGGCCAAAGGTGGTTCAGACTTTTATTCGACGGTGATGAGAAAAATTACGAACTCTGGGAAACGAGATTTCTCGCGCACATGGAGTTGCGTGGCCTCAGAGATGTTATTTTGGAGGATCCGCAGATAGACGCAGGAGACGAAGGTGTTCTCGCGGAAGATGAGGCGAAGAACGGAGAGGCATATGCAGAGCTAGTACAATGCCTAGATAACAAGAGTTTATCGTTGATAATGAGGGACGCGAAACGTGATGGAAGAAAAGCACTGGAAATTCTTCGCGAGCACTACGCTGGAAAAGACAAACCCCGCGTTGTGAGTTTGTATTGTGAACTTTCTTCACTTCATAAGGCTAGCAATGAAACGATCACTGACTATATTATTCGAGCAGAGACTATATTTACGTCGTTGAGAAGAGCTGAAGAGAATATTAGTGATGGACTTCAGATAGCCATGGTAGTACATGGTTTACAGCAGAGAATCTGAGAACGAAAAAGTGATTTTGTTAGTATGGGTAGATGATTTAATCATAGCAGCAAGTAACAACACTTTACTCAGTGATGTAAAAGAAATGTTGAGGAGAAGGTTTAAGATGAAAGATATGGGTCCACTTAAACACTTCCTAGGTATTGATTTCACACAGAGTGAGGGAGAGATCAAAATGACTCAAAAGAGACACATAGAGAAGATGTTAGCAAAATTTGGAATGTCCGAATGCAAACCGAGATCCACCCCATGTGAACAGAAGTTAAATTTTGACAGTGAGGGTGAAGTTATTGACTCAACAGGATATAGAGAGATAGTAGGTAGTTTAATATACATTATGACATGTACTCGACCTGACCTGAGCTGGGTTGTTAGTAAACTATCACAACACCTAGCAGAACCAAAACAACAACATTGGGCTACAGCAAAACACCTATTGAGGTATTTAAAGGGTACTATAGATCAGGAACTACACTTTCAAAAATGTGAGAAAAACCTACAGCTTGAGGGATACAGTGATGCTGATTGGGCAGCCGATAAAAATGATAGGAGAAGCACAACTGGATATTGTTTCAGCTTAACTAGAAACGGTCCAGTCATATCGTGGAAGAGTAAGAAACAGCCAACAGTGGCGTTATCTACCTGTGAAGCTGAGTATATGGCACTAGCAGTCACTACTCAAGAGAGTATGTATCTTGTACAACTACTTAAAGGAATCAATAGTAGTAACCAGCATGTACCAGTCAAGATATATGAGGACAACCAGGGGGCAATAGCTTTATCTAAGAACCCAGTATGCAGACAGAGAAGTAAACACATAGATATAAAATATCACTTTGTACGATCTGCACACACAGAAGGGAAAATATCTATAGAATATTGCCCTACTGCAAACATGGTAGCTGATGTCCTTACCAAACCAGTGACAAAGGCAAAGTTTGAGAATTTCAAAGGGTTTTTGTTTGGAGAATAATGTGAACTGGTAGATGTAGATTTTTTTTTTATTTTAATTTTTTTTATTATTATTACTACCAGTATACCAAAATGTTTATTTTGGAGTTATGTATTGTTTTTGTTACTATAGAAAGCTTTAAACATGTCTTTGAGTGGGAGTGTTAAGTATATTTTGTATAAGTGGCAAAGTCATGTTAAAATAGTCTACGTTGTGACGTCATTGAAATATGCGTGCCTGCGTTCACTACGTATGTTATGAGCATGCGCAAAAATAAAACTCAGTCTCATTTAGACCAAAGAGATGGTGGTCTATCTTTTTCCTCCCATGAATAGGTAAATCACTTTGGTGACTGTGACACGCGAAAGACTGCTGCAGAAATGTCTAACGCTACATACAGAAAGAAAACTTCAGTATCTTTTTCTGCTGGATCCTAGGTCATATTGGACTGTCGGGCAATGAGAAAGCAGACATCACAGCTAAAGAAGCCCCTACTCTAGAAATCACAGAGTGTAGTATTTCACCCTCAGACCTAAAACCCTTACTAAAATCCTATATCTCTAATAGGTGGCATATGGAATGGGACAAATGTAAAAACAATAAGCTTTATGAAGTAAATCCTAGTATAACCAATAAACTTTTCTTTAAAAACAGACAAGATCAAATTGTGTATACTAGGTGTAGAATAGATCATTCCAGACTGACACATGGGCTTTCAATAAAAGGTGAAAAACTTCCATCATGTCTTCCCTGTCAGACTATACTGACTATTAAACACATTTTATTGGATTGCACTGTTTTTAATACTATTAGACAAAGGTTTTTATTCAGAAACAAGCTTAACATATATTTTAAAAAAATGTATCACCTAAAAATAGTTTTGAGTTTCTGTCTAACATAAATCTAAAATCAAAAAATGTATGTTTTTTGATATTTAATCTGTTCTCGCCATGTGGATAGCCTTGTTGCTGACATGGAGCTAAAACTAAATTAATAAACCAGAACCTAAAGTTATACTTTATGTATAAGTAATAATAATAAGAAAAATTAATGATTCGTTAATAATAAAAATAATGCTAATAAAGATATAATTATAATAATAATTTATTTTCCTTGAATTAAAAACCTGACTCGAACCCAAAGTTATAATTTTATATAAATAATAATAATAATAATAATAATAAAGATATAATTATAATAAAATAAAATAAATTCCTATAAAATTCAAAATCTGACCCAAACCCAAAATCTGATCTTCTCCCCTTTTCTCCCCACTTTGGAATGCCCAATGTCCAATGCGCTCTAAGCCCTTGTGGTGGCGTAGTGACTCGCCACAATCCGGGTGGCAGAGGACGAATCTCAGTTGCCTCCGTTTCTGAGACTGTCAATCCACGCATCTTATCATGTGGCTTGTTGAGCATGCTACAGCGGAGATATAGCGCATGTGGAGGCTTCATGCTATTCTCTGTGGCATCCACGCACAACTAACCACGTGCCCCACCAAGAGTGAGAACCACATTATAGCGGCCACAAGGAGGTTACCATGTGACTCTACACTCCCTAGCAACCAGGCCAATTTGATTGCTTAGCACACCTGGCTGGAGTCACTCAGCACGCCCTGGATTCGAAATCGTGACAGCGTCTTGCTGAGCTACCCAGACCCCACGAACCCAACTTTATGTATAAGTAAAAATAATAAATTAACAATAATAATACTATTAAAGATATAATTATAATAACAATATTTCTTTCCTTGAATTACAAATCCGAACCTGACCCGAACCCGAAATAATAAATGGAAAAACTGACCCGAAACCTGGTGGTTTTTCAGGTCTCTGGTTGGGTACAACACCTCTGGCGAAACACTCCAACAAAAGCACATCGATGCTTGCAACTGCTTCAGCTAATCTCTGAATGATGCATTTAATTTGTAAATATTGTATTCAGTGTTGCATGTAATGAATAGCTTACAAAACTAACAGATCAAATGCATTTAATTCTCCTTAAATTGTATAACTACCAATAGAACTGTCAAATTAAGTGCGTTTGGTGGGCAGACATTTGCTGTGGCCAAAATTGCTAATTTGTTCACTCAATTCACTATTACTTATATAGTGAATATCACACAGTGCACGTTATAGGTAATATTGAGGGATTTCAGATTGTTCTGAAGGGAAATAACAACATGAAATCTAAATGTAGGTTTTTTGAAATCTCCTCTGCCAATATTAGCATTTTTTTTTTTTTTCAATTATCTGTATTTGTCTGAATTGGAAGAAGATAATATCTTTAACAGCATACTCTTTTGGTGGCATTTAATGTAATATATTACTCTAATCCACACTGGCCCAGTTTTTAATTTTGTAATTCTTGGTTACAATTACAGTAATTACTACTTGAAACCCAAAAAGCTCTTATTCAGATGTGATGCAACATGTATCTAACTTTGTTTTCTGTCGTGATTGAAAATGAAATGCCATGTGCTGTGACAAAATCACAGCCAATCATAATTGATATTTAGTTTACAGCAATGTGGAGTGGGATTTTAGAACAATGACATTTCATTGTGAGTGGAGCTACCTAATGCAAGATAAAAACATGAACTCTAAAAGTGAAATTCATCACGTTGTCTTAAGAAGTGAGCATTGTGCTTGTTTATGTCTCTGCTTGTAGTGTTGGGTAAGATGCGTAGTGCAGTGGGCAGCGCTAAACTCTTGATGTTCCAGAAATTTCAGCAATTCAGAGGACTATGAACAAAACCTGGTTAGTAATGCACACACACATGCACACACATAAAGACACAAAGACATGTCTCACATATAGCTGTGAGTGGGGAGATTTTTCTCACACACACTTTTTTTGATATGTAGCCAAACACATACACTTCCAGCATAACAGAACGTGCACTAGAGATGGACTTTGTCTTTGCAAGGAAATTGGCATGATGGAAATGCCTCTTGTGTGACAAGGTCACTTTGTTAGGATAGATGTAATATTTAATTTGAAGCAAATAAAAACTTTCAGCTAACAAAACATGAAAAATACATCACAAATTTTCACTGTACAAAAAGATCATTATTTTCAGCGTATCATTAACTGAGCTACTAAATAGATAATTATAATAAATAATAAAATAGCTAATAAAATGCATAATTTTATTACGGTTTTACAAATAATGCACACAGAAACCCTTTCTGCTTCATCAACAAGCCCAATGAACTGTATTTCCCCTTCTGTCACTGTCTCGACGTAGTGTCGAAGGCAGTGATACAAGGGGTCTTCTTGGACGCCGAATAGTACCTCTGAACCTGAGAAAAGGCCAATGTCATGTTGGCAGACAGAATTTGCATGCCCCGCCCGAACATACGGGTATAAAGGGAAGAGGGGCAGCGGATGCCAGTCAGAATTTTTCTTCGGAGCCGAATGGTTCTATCACAAACAGCTGAGTCACACTACTGTCTCACTCACCTCGATCAGCGAGAAGCGTGGCTGTTGGATCCGCACGGCGCAGTTTCCAGCTGGCGTTCTCTCTCCTGCACATTCTGCAGCACACGCCCCTGGGCACTTCGACAGCGCTTCTTCCTGGTGTAAAAGAGTATATTTTCCAACTCTTAAAAGAGCAATTTTCGATTCACTATAAGAGTACACAGCGTCCTTTTCAGGACGCATCTTTTTCAAGATGCCTTTCTGCCCTGTGTTGTTCTTGGATGCGGGCGATTTCTCTCCAAGAATGACGGCCAGAAACGCTGCCTCGTGTGCCTGGGCAGCAATCACACTGAGGCGGCGTTTGTAGATGGCTCATGTTCTTATTGCGAGAACATGGCAACGTTGCAGTCGCGGCTCTCCTTCTTGAAGGTGAATGCCACTTCAGTCGCCCCCCATGCCGCTCCTTCTTCCCTTGGGATTGAGGACGATGCGGCTGGCAATGAAGGCGATATGGGGATGATGACGGGCTCGGTTTCGCCAGGTAGATCCCCACGAACCACCCGCCCCCCAACACGCTCATGTGCTTCCGTCTGGGCTCGGGATGAGCGCGACTCGCCGCATGGCCAGCCTGCGCTCTCTCTCTCTCTCTCTCTCTCTCTCTCTCTCTCTCTCTCTCTCTCTCTCTCTCTCTCTCTCTCTCTCTCTCTCTCGATCTCTCGAGTTTCCGGCCTTGGATGATGACATCACCGCTGCATCGGAGAGCGTTCAAGCATCTGATGCGGAAGACTCGATTGGGCTGCCGCCCTCTTGCTAGCCTGCCCAGTCTGAGGTGGACGCGCAGATGACTGATATGCTTTCCCTGGCGGCCGCAAGCATGGATTTGGACTGGAACGCTCCCTCCTCCCCACAGCCGATGCAGCTCGATGATTGGTACCTCGGTGCCCGACGCCGCTCACAGCACCGTTCTCACAGCACCCCGGCCTTGCATTTCTCCAGTCCCGGTTTTCCGGAAGCAGCTCTCTCACCTCCGGCCCCGCGACTGTCCAACCCCGAATACGCTGACGAGTTTCGAAGACGCCCTCTCGGGACCTCTTCCTCAGTCTCGTCGCGCTTTTGGGCCAGGACCATCCGACTCGGCTACGCAATTCAGTTTGCCCGGCTCCTGCCTCGTTTCAGCGGTATTCGCTCCACTCTAGTGCGCGGCCAACAAGCCAGTGCCTTACGAGCAGAGATTTTTACACTGCTCCTCAAGGAAGCGATAGAGCCCGTCCATCCAGCCGAGATGAAGAAGGGTCTCTACAGCCCTTACTTCATCGTACCCAAAAAAAAGCGGCGGGTTGCGACCAATCTTGGACTTGCGAGTTCTCGACCAGGCCCTGCTCAGACTCCCGGTCAAGCAGATTCTTACCTGCGTTCGACAGCTAGATTGGTTCGCGGCGGTAGTCCTGAAGGATGCGTACTTCCATGTTTCTATTTTGCCGCGACACCGACCCTTCTTACGGTTTGCGTTCGACGGCCAGGCGTATCAGTACAAGGCCCTCCCCTTCGGCCTGTCCCTGTGCCCTCGCGTCTTCACCAAGGTCGCAAAGACTGCTCTTGCCCCCTAATGGAAGTGGGCATCTGCATACTCAACTACCTCGACGACTGGCTCATCCTGGCCCACTCTCGAGAGTTACTATGCGCTCACAGGGACCAGGTGGTCAGGCACCTCAGATGTCTAGGGCTTCAGGTCAACTGGGAAAAGAGCAAGCTCACCCCAGTTCAGAGCATCTCTTTTCTCGGTATGGAGTTAGACTCGGTCTCAATGACAGTGCGTCTCACCAACGAGCGCGCCCAGTCAGTGCTCAGGTGCCTCGCTCGCTTCAAGCCTGGCACAGTGGTTCCTCAATTCCAGAGGCTCCTGGGGCATATGGCATCCTCTGCCGTGGTCACGCCGCTCGGGTTGATGCATATGAGACCGTTACAGCACTGGCTACAGACTCGAGTCCCGCAATCACCCCCGCCTGCCGTCAGACTATCAACCCGTGGACAGACCTCTGCTTTCTGTGGGCCGGTGTTCCCTTGCAGCAGGTGTCCAGACGTGTCGTGGTAACCACAGACGCCTCTCGACTGGGTTGGGGCGCCGTGTGCAACGGGCACGCTACTGCTGGCACCTGGAAAGGTCCCCGGCAGCGTTGGCACATCAATTGCCTAGAGTTGATGGCTGTTATTCTTGCTCTACGGAGGTTTATTCCACTAATCCGAGGCAAGCACGTTCTGATTCGCTCAGACAGCACCGCGACGGTAGCGTACATAAATCGCCAGGGCGCGTGCGCTCTCATCATATGTCACAACTCGCACGCCATCTCCTCCTCTGGAGTCAGCCACGACTCAGGTCGCTGATCACTTCTCACATCCCTGGCAACCGCAAAACGACAGCGGACGTACTGTCGCGACAGGTTTCACCCAGCGGAGAGTGAAGGCTCCACCCCCAGGTGGTCCAGCTCATTTGGGACCGATTCGGCATGCCACAGGTAGACCTCTTTACCTCCCAGGACAATTCCCATTGCCTGCTCTGGTATTCCCTGACGGACACTCCCCTCGGGACAGACACGCTTGCACACAGCTGGCCCCGGGGGCTGAGCAAGTACGCATTCCCCCCAGTGAGACTTCTTGCATCGGTGCTGTGCAAGATCAGGGAGGACGAGGAACAGGTCACCTTGGTGGCCCCTTACTGGCCCATCCACACCTGGTTTTCGGAACTCACGCTCCTCGCGACAGCTCCTCCCTGGAAAATCCCCCTGAGGATAGATCTTCTTTCTCAGGGATGGGGCACCCTCTGGCATCCGCACCTGGATGAGGAAGATCTAGTAAATCTACCACCTACTGTCGTAGATATGATCAATCAAGCCAGAGCTCCCTCAACCAGGCAACTCTACACACTAAAGTGGCGTTTGTTCGCGAATTGGTGTTCTTCCCGGGCCGAAGACCCACAGAGATGCACAGTTCGGTCAGTGCTTCTATTCCTGCAGGAGAGACTGGAGGGGAGGCTGTCCCCCTCTACCTTGATGGTGTATGTACCTGCTATCGCAGCCCACCACGACGCAGTAGATGGCAAGTCCCTTGGTAAGCACGACTTGATTATCAGGTTCCTGAAAGGCGCCCGGAGACTACATCCTCCCCGGCCTAACCTGTTTCCCTCTTGGGATCTCTCAGTGGTCCGCTCGGGCCTTCAGAGACCCCCATTTGAGCCGCTTGATTCAGTCGAACTCAAGGCCCTCTCCCTGAAGTTGGCCCTCCTGATCGCGTTAGCCTCAATCAAGAGGGTAGGAGACCTGCAAGCGTTCTCTGTCAGCGACTCTTGCCTTGAGTTCAGTCTGGCAATTTCTCAATTTATCCTGAGACCCCGACCGGGCTACGTGCACAAGGTTCCCACGACCCCTTTCAGGGACCAGCTTGTGAACATGCAAGCACTGCCTCGGGAGGAGGCAGACCCAGCCCTTTCGTTGCTGTGTCCGGTGCATGCTTTGCGTACCTATGTGGACCACACGCAGAGCTTTAGATGCTCTGAGCAGCTCTTTGTCTGCTTTGGCGGTCGGCGGAAAGGGAACGCCGTCTCCAAACAGAGGCTAGCCCACTGGGTCGTTGATGCTATTGCCTTAGCCTATCACGCCCAGGACGTGCCGCCCCCCTGCAGGTCCGAGCACACTCCACTAGAAGTGTGGCATCCTCGTGGGCACTGAGCAACGGCACCTCCCTAGCAGACATCTGCAGAGCAGCGGGCTGGGCAACACCCAATACCTTTGCCAGATTTTACAATCTAAGGCTTTGCCCCTGCTCCGACAGTCACGTCACACGGTCAGTGCATGGCATTTTTATTTGGACCCCTTGTGTCACTTCCTTCGACACTACGTCGAGAGAGTGACAGAAGGGGAGTGTCTCGGTTACTGTTGTAACCTCCGTTCCCCGAGGGAGGGAATGAGACGTAGTGTCCTTCTTGCCACAGCTCTAGACCTAGCACTGTAAATGGCCATGCTTCATCCTTCGGCTCCTCAGTGCAAAATCCTGACTGGCATTCGCTGCCCCGCTTCCCCCTGATACCCGTATGTCCGGGGCGGGGTTCAGAGGAACTATTCGGCGTCCGAGAAGACCCCTTGTGTCACTTCCTTCGACACTACGTCTCGTTCCCTCCCTCGGGGAACGGAGGTTACAACAGTAACCGAGACGTTCCCACTTCACAGCTAAATTTACATTCATATCAAATTGAATGTGGTGTCCACCCTGACTAAGGTTTATAAAATTTTTCATAATATCAGCTTCTTAGAATTAGTAAACTTTGATTACAAAGAGCTGATTATTGCTGAACTGCCATGAATGCCTCATGTTTCTCCTGTGATCAACAGAATGTATGTAACTTTTGTTGTGTCTTGAGATGAGTCGCCCTCTTATGGACAAAGGAAGCAATGTTGCTTGTGAACTGAGATTTTATAAGTGTTGCTATCTGGGGCAGATATAATAGATTTTAATAATATTATCTCACTCTCCTGTTGTCTGTATAGAATGTGAACGCAAACCTGAGACCCACAGCTCAAGATCTGGCTGGGTTTTGGGATCTTCTGCAGCTCACGATAGAAGATATCAGCCTCAAGTTTGATGAACTTTATCATCTCAAAGCTAATGAATGGAAACTAGATGGAAACTCAACTGAGAAGCAGGTACAAACACAACATGCACTGTAGACTTTTTACTTTTCTTTTAATGAGACCAGTTTTTAAATACTTAAATGAATAGTTTCCCCAAAAATGAAAGTTCCCTCATCATTTACTCACCCTTATGCCATCACAGTGTATAACTTACTTTCTTGTGCAGAACATAAACTATTTTAAGAAGAATATTTCAGCTCTTTAGGCCCATACAATACAAGTGAATGGTGACCAGAACTTTGAAACTCCAATAAGCACATAAAGGCAGCATAAATGTAATCCATACAACTCCAGTGATTTATTCCATGTCTGGAGAAGTGATATGATAGGTGTGGCTGAGAAACAGGTCAATATTTAAGTACTTTTTTATGGTAAATTCTCCTATCTGCCCAGTTGGTAATAATATGCACCAAGAATGTGAATTGCTAAAAACAAAAGAAGAAGAACATGAAAGTGGAGATTGAATATTGTTTCTCAACCACACCTATCATATCACTTCTGAATACATTGATTAAACCACTGGAGTCATATGGATTACTTTTAGAGATATTCTTCTAAAAACCTTTATTTGTGTTCTACAGAAGAAAGAAAGTCATACACATCTGGTATGGCATCAGGGTGAGTAAACGATGAGAGAATTCTCATTTTTGGGTGAACTATCCCTTTAAAAAACTATTTTGGCATTAGCAATAATATAACAATATAACCATTATAGTAATATATATACAGACAGGACTGAAGACACATTAGTATGATGAAATGCAGTTTCAAGAAACATTTAGGCGCTTTGACACATAAAGCAGATTTGTTGCATATATCAGTGAAAGAGTATTTTTATTAATCAAGCTTTAATTTTGCCAAATTATGCAAAAAGTGTGAAAATATTATTTATTTGTGTGTATTGTGGATACATAAAATATTAGCTTTGAAATTAGCCTTAGCAAGATTGAGCTAGCCACATTATTTTACAATAAAAAAATGTTTTCCTTCAGTGTCATTTCCAGCACAGAATTCTATTAAACACAATATAGAATTTGAGATGTGCTGAAAATGACACTCTGGTGAGAATTTTCATGACAAAAATGGCATAAATCTCCTGTGATGCATTTACAGACACTGTAGGACATCGTTAGTACACAAATTAAATAAACTGGAGAGAGTGTGCAAAGCGTTTTAATGAGACTCTCAGTGCTAAAAGTTCATGTAACATCTTTTTAACAATATGCATTTCTTCTGCCACTGATGTTAAAATATCATATATACTTAAAATAAAAATATCCTCGCTCAGAATCACTTTCACTAATAATGTGTCTCTAATGGTCTGTCTCTTTTCAACTGTATTCAGGAGAACCAGAAACAGGCTCCTCCAATGCCCAAGACATCTGGCAAGAGTAACCCAGCTCTGGGAAGAGAGAAGAGCAATGACGTGGTTGACAAACAGAGACAGGAAGCTCGCAAGAGACTCATGGCCGCCAAGAGAGCTCAATCCGTCAAACAGAACTCGACCACGGAGAGCACAGACAACATCGAGATCTATGTACCTGAGGCTCAGACGCGACTCTGAGGAAGAAAGATCGTAGAGGAAGTAGAAAGATGCTCAAGGGCTTGGTCATTATACACTATATCTGCTCCAGTAGGAAACGCTGCTTTTGTCTTTTGGCGGTAACATTTGATAAAAATATTTAAGAGAGAGAGAGAGAGAGAGTGACCAAAAATTTAGCGCAAACGGGGCTCAGCAGGAAAGACTGTCAAGGAAAACCCCACAAAGACTCTTTATTAGCTGCAATCATTAATATTAATATTATTCTAATTAATATTGAGAACTGCTATTGATAATTATATTTGGTCCTAAATTCAATATTAATAAGATTGTTTTAAATGTGCTAATATTTTGGATACGAACTCCTCAAACATCTAAACGAATTGCAACACTCACTGGTCCATCACCAAACAAACAAATCAAATGAAAGTCTTCCTATTATACACACAGAACATAATTTTCTTATTCAAAATTTGTGTCTTGTTTTCCAGTAAAACAAAACAAAAACAACTGTAAAAAAATTTAAAAATTTAAAAGAATAGTCAGTGTTCAATTCAAGTTATGCTCAAATCAATATAATTTATATCATGTTGATTTCCACAAAAATATTTTTGCCTCAAAATCTCTTTTATTTAAAAGTAAAAACTCTGGGTTACAGTGAGGCACTTACAATGAAAGTGAATGGGGTCAATCCATAAAAGTTAAAATACTCTGTTTCAAAAGTATAGTCACAAGACGTAAACAATATGTGTGTTAACATGATTTTAGTTTGATTCAAATAAAGTTATATCAAGTATTGCAACAATTTTATCAGACTAAAATCATCTTTTTTAATAAATTAAATCAATCGAAATAAGTTGAATAAGTCAAAATTGTTTTTGTGGTTATTATAATATAATTTTATTAATTTGATCCAAATTACCAACTCTTTAATTTTTATTTTATTTTGGTACAAGCTTTTTGCACACTTCAAACTTTGTGTTTTCTGTTATCATATTCACAATTGTGATTTGTCATCAGCAGATATTTTCAAAACCAGCTCTGTATACAGTTACATATTTTAAAATGACCTAATTAAACTGGACATATTAGAGGCCACATCGTTCCCCCAAATCTGCCACCTTCTGTGCCCTGCATTAAACAGCTCAGTGATTTGCTGCTTCTGTGCATGTTGGTTAGCTCGCTGATGGTGCAAATTGGACTTTTCAGTTCTCAGCCATTCCCAGTCATTCTGTCCATTTAGTTTTTTGGGGGGTTGGGCTGTTAACACCTACTTTATGCATTGACAGTCATCTCTTATTCATTCAGAAGAGTTTATAGTGTCCTACTGCTCTGACAACCAATTCCACAATCTATCTGGCATGGTGATGGACTTGGTAAAAGGCATGTACATTTGAATAATCTAATCCTTTGTTTTAGTCATTCAGTGGATGAAGTTGATTGGAGTTTAGACGTCAGGTTAGCAGTTTCATACAACAGATGTACCAGGAATTACAGTTTGCTCCTATTGTCTGGGAAACTTGATTTGTAAATAATTTACCAGCTGCCCACAACTTTCTCAACTTTGAAATGATGCACTCCTGCTAGGTTATACTGGTGAATCTCACAAAACCTGTCAAGAACATGTCCGGGTCATATTTTCAACACAAAACAAAGAAAGAAAGAAACGTATAATTTAGTTCATTTTGCATTAGGATTTGCACAATGTTCAGCACATTCAACCGGGCCCTACACCCCCTCCAATTATAATTACAGCACTCCAAAACATTTTTTTGCCTGCATGTAAAATGTACGCATTTCAGTTTCCTAACAAATTTCCAAAATTTGAATTGTGTAATCTTTAACAAAATTGCATTAATAAAACATACTATTTAGGTTTATTTTTTATTTTTTAATGATTACTCAATTCAAATTGATGGAATTTTGTTATGAAGTTGAATTGTTTAAATCTTAAATTATTTATTTGAGTGTAATGGGGGAAAACAGTCTAATTATAGTAATACTACTATTTAATGTAAATTGTGAAGTATTAATAAATCATGGTAGATTTAGTGTGCTACTCTTTCATTTATACAGACTTAATAAAAATATAGTATTTTTACTGTACAATACACTAATAAATATTTTGACATTTAAATGTGTAAACTAAAAAACTATTTTGAGTGTACAGTAAATAATTACAGCAGTACAATAATGAAGTTCGTATAAGAATCCCCATTATGAATAATGTTAATAACAAAAAAACGAACAAACAATAAAAAAGTACAAGTAAAATGTCCAGACACATTACAGTAATGAGAATTTGGGGAGAATCTTGCTAAAAAATCTTTGTGGTCCTAAAAGTAGTCTTTATGAAAAGTATATTCATTAAAAAAAAAAAACATTTTGATTTTAAAGCTAAATGTGACCTGGATGTGTGTGTTTTTTTTTTTTATGAGATTCACCTATTAAGACCACTGATAACAATCTTCAACTATTGTCATTTTTAATGTTCCTGTATTATAATCATAAACATTGTTCACTAAATGCGTCTACTAGCATTCAGTTTTACATGTTCAACTGGTAAACAGCAGATGCTGTCAAAGATCACAGCACAATCAGATTTAGTAACAGATGATGTTGAATGTGGTAGATGGGCATAGTAAAGTGGCACAGATGCCCTTAAGCACAAGGCAGTCAAAACCTCCAATGAGAGTTGAGTTATTAATTCAATAGAGCGCACAAATGTCTGCAAAAATGTACTGTACGCTACCAGTCAAAACTTTGAACACACTTGATTCCATCAGTTTCTCATGATCTTAAAAAAACATTTCATTTATAGGCTTATGCTTAAAATGCCTGAAATTAGATTGTAGAAAATATTAATTGTGCCTACATATGAAGTTCTTGACATAATTAAAAGTGTATTCATTATCTGCATTTATAAAATTGAATCAAAATTAATGTTCATTTTATAATAGTATTTAACCCAGCATAGCAGAATTTTGTTTACAATAATTAAACAAAACAGTTTTTTAATGAAAATGTTATCACTGTCTCAACAAAAAGTTGTGGTGGGAAAACATCTCTGTTATGTATGTAACTTCATCAGGGAACGAGACGTCGTGTCGAAGAAGCGACACTAGGGGTCTCTCTTGAGCGCCGAATATGCCTCTGATCTATGAAAAAATGCCAATGAAAGTTGGCGAACAGTATTTGCATACCCCGCCCCCCGGACATACAGGTATAAAGGAGAGGGAAATACGCACGTTCATTCAGGATTTTTCTGAGGAGCCGGGAGTGTCCGGCCACCTCAGCGGCTCGGCTCAGTGACGTGGCCGGGAGGACACGACATCTCATTCCTTCCATCAGGGAACGGAGGTTACATACGTAACCGAGACGTTCCCCGTCTGTCGCTCACTTCGACGTCGTGTCGAAGAAGCGACACTAGGGGTCCACTTCAAATCACGGCATGCGCTGAGCCGTGTACATGTACTGCTGACACAGGATCGGGCAGGTATTTCACGTGCACAAGCGACCAACTGTGTTTCAGACTGCACATACCCTTCCCCAATGCCCCAAAAAAGTCATCGGAATCCTTTTGGTTACCCTAGAGGGGAACAAGGTGACGCTTGCCAACTTGGGAACAGGCCAAGCCTGGCTGGGCCTCTTTTCTCTCTATGTTTTCTTGGCATAGAGCAAGAGCAGCCGGGGCCCTTACCGCATCGCTGGGAAGGGGGTCTTACCCGAATTCCTATTCTTTCAGGGGGAAAAGACTCTGCGGAGGCCACACCTGCCCGAAAGGGGATGTAAAGGTGGCGAAATACATCACATGGCTTCTTCGGTCACATGTGGGAAAAAATTGCACGGTGGTAGATCTAACCTCGAGGAGGGGGGTTGCTACAACACGGCGACCAGAGGGCAGCGAAGGACTGCCTAAGGGAGACGCGGGTCAGCTTGTAAGATGACCATACTGCGGAAGTACACACAGGAGGAGTCCGCGTAAGAGGCCTGACCTGTGGAGCACCTATTCCAGTAGGGGTAGCCTGGGGTACCCGTAGTGGACTGGGTCGGCGAGTTCCTCCGGTGAACTGCGGACACAAGAGGGCTAGGGAGGAATCGACCAGGGACCTAGAGGGGTCTCCTGGGAAAGAAGGCACACTGTTTTACCTCGCAGAGGGAAAGGGCGCTGAACGCAAGCGATTCACCCGGTCAGACCGTCAACGTGTACCGAGTTCTACCGGCTCGGACCTGAGAAAACACTGGATGAGACTGACTCAACCCTGAGATTGTAAAATCTCGCAAAGGTGTTAGGTGTTTCCCAGCCCGCAGCCTTACAAATGTCTGCTAGGGAGATGCCCCTAGCCAGTGCCCATGATGATGCCACACTCCTGGTAGAGTGTGCTCGAACCCGTAGGGGGGTGGCACGGCCTGGGTGTGATAGGCCAATAGGATGGCGTCCAACACCCAGTGGGACAGCCTCTGTTTGGAGACAGCGTTCCCTTTCCGCTATCCCCCAAAGCAGACGAAGAGCTGCTCAGAGTGCCTGAAGCTCTGGGTGCATACACAAATGTGTCTGCCGGACCGAACTCCAGGCAAGTATCGTTAACAGAGAACACTTGCAGGTCCCCGACCCTCTTGATGGAGGCGAGTGCGATCAGCAGGGCCGTCTTTAGGGAGAGGGCCCTGAGTCCAGTTGATTCTAGTGGCTCAAAGGTGGATCTCTGAAGACCGGATAGGACCACCGAGAGATCCCAGGAGGGGAACAAGTTTGGCTGGGAGGGATTTAACCTCCGGACACCTCTTAGAAACCTGATGATTAAGTCATGCTTACCCAGAGACTTGCCGTCTACTGGGTCGTGGTGAGCTGTGATAGCGGCAACGTACACCTTCAAGGTGGAAGGGGACAGCCTCCCCTCCAACCTCTCCTGTAAGAACAGGAGCTCTGACCTAACTGCGCACTTCTGAGGGTCTTCTGCCCGGGAAGAACACCAATTCACGAACAAACACCATTTCAGGGCATAGAGTTGCCTGGTAGAGGGGGCTCTGGCCTGGTTGATCATGGCTATGACCATGGGTGGTAGACCAGCTAGATCTTCCACGTCCCGTCCAGGGGCCAGACGTGGAGGTTCCAGAGGTCTGGCCGCGGATGCCAGAGTGTGCCCCGTCCCTGAGAAAGAAGGTCCTTCCTCAGGGGAATTCGCCAGGGAGGGAGTACAAGGTCCAAGAACTTGCACAGCCCCACTGGCCAGCTGTGTGCCCATGCATCTGCCCCGAGGGGAGCCTCTGAGCGGGCGTACCAGAGCAGGCAGTGGGAGGTTTCTCAGGAGGCAAACAGATCTAACTTGGCCTTGCCGAACCGTTCCCAGATCAGCTGAACCGAGTGGGGGTGAAGCCTCTACTCTCCACTGGGCAAGCGTTGTCGTGACAGTGCGTCCGCTATCACATTGAGGTTGCCGGAAATGTGAGTGGCGCGCAGCAACAGGTGGCTGCTGGCTCCAAAGGAGGAGACGATGGGCGAGTCGTGACATGTGGCGGGAGTGTACACCGCCTTGGCGATTTATGTACACCACCGCAGTGGTGCTGTCAGACCTGATCAGGATATGTTTATCTTGAACTAATGGGAGAAACTTCCGCAGGGCAAAAAAGACAGTCAACAACTCGAGGCAGTTTATGTGCCAACGCAGCTGGGCCCCTTTCCAACGGCGTGCTACTGCGTGCCCATTGCACATGGCGCCCCCAACCCGATCTGGAGGCATGGGTCGTGACCAAGATGCGTCGGGGACACCTGCTTTAAGGGTACTCCTGCCCGTAAGAAACAGAGGTCTGTCCAGGGTTTGAATGTTTGGCGGCAGGCCAATCACCCCGATTGTCACATGGTGCATGCCGCGGCGCCATGCTCATCTCGGGACTCGGGTCTGAAGCCAGTGCTGAAGCAGTCTCATATGTATCAACCCCAGCAGCGCAACCGCCGCGGAGGATGCCATATGCCCCAGGAGCCTCCGTTGTGCCTGGCCTGAAGGCGGCGAGGCACTTCAACACTGACTGGGCACGTACGTTGGTGAGGTGTGCTGACATAGCGACCGAATCTAACTCCATACCGTGAAAAGAGATGGAGTAAGCTTGCTCTTTTCCCAGTTGACCTGAAGCCCCAAACAGCTGAGGTGCCTGAGCATCTGGTCTCTGTGAGTGCATAGTAACTCTCGCGAGTGGGCCAGGATAAGCCAGTCGTCGAGGTAATTGAGTATGCGGATGCATACATATATATATATAAATATATATATATACACTAACTGAATTGGGAGAATATATTGACAGAATGAGGATTAATAAAGTGCAGTGCTGATTGTTGATCGTGAGAGATCATGTGTTCAAAAGTCTTATTGCTTGTGGGAAGAAGCTGTCATGTAGTCGGGTGGTGCGGGTCCTGATGCTGCGATACCGCCTGCCTGATGGCAGCAGTGAGAGCAGCCCATGACTCGGGTGGCTGGAGTCTTTGATAATCCTCCGAGCTTTCTTCACACACCGTCTGTTATATATATCCTGGAGGGAGGGAAGCTCACCTCCGATGATGTTTCTGGCCGTTCGCACCACCCTTTGCAGGTCTTTGCGGTTGTGGGCGGTGCTATTGCCGTACCAGGCGGTGATGCAGCCAGTCAAGATGCTCTCAACAGTACTAGTGTAGAACAGTGTGAGGATGTGTTGGTTCATTCCAAACTTCCTCAGCCATCTCAGGAAGAAGAGGCGCTGGTGAGCCTTCTTCACAACGGCCTCAGTGTGGACGGACCATGTGAGTTCCTCAGTAATGTGGACACCGAGGAACTTGAAACTGCTGACTCTCTCCACCGGTGCTCCATTAATGGTGATGGGGCTGTGTTCTCTGTCTTTCTTCCTGAAGTCCACCACAAGCTCCTTGGTTTTACTGACGTTGAGGGAGAGGTTGTGCTCCTGACACCAGCGTGTCAGAGTGTGCACCTCCTCTCTGTAGGCTGTTTCATCATTGTCAGTGATCAGACCTACAACCGTCGTATCGTCAGCAAACTTAATGATGGCATTGGAGCTATGTGTCGCCACACAGTCATGTGTGTAAAGGGAATACAGGAGTGGGCTGAGAACACAGCCCTGCGGGGCTCCAGTGTTGAGGGTCAGTGGTGAGGAGATGTTGCTGCCCATTCTAACCACCTGACGTCTGCCTGACAGGAAATCCAGGATCCAGCTGCACAGCGAGCTGTTTAAGCCCAGAGCCCGGAGTTTCACATCAAGCTTGGAGGGCATTATGGTGTTAAATGCTGAACTGTAGTCTACAAACAGCATTCTCACATATGTGTTCCTTTTTTCCAGGTGGGAAAGAGCAGTGTGTATTGTAGATGCAATAGCATCATCAGTGGAGCGGTTTTTACGGTAGGCAAACTGCAATGGGTCCAAAGAGGTGGGCAGAACAGAGCAGATGTGATCTCTGATCAACCTCTCAAAGCATTTGCTGATGATGGGGGTGAGGGCAACAGGACGCCAGTCATTTAAACAAGTGATTTTGGCTTGCTTCGGTACAGGCACAATGGTTGATGTTTTGAAGCATGTGGGGACTACAGACAGGGAGAGGGACAGGTTGAAAATGTCCGTAAAAACACCAGCCAGTTGGTTCGCGCATGCTCTGATGACGCGGCCCGGAATGCCGTCAGGACCCGCGGCTTTACGGATGTTCACCCGTCGAAAGGATCGGGTTACATCCGCAACAGAGACGGAGAGTGAACCATCATCTGTAGTATCGGCCGCGAGTGCTATCTCCGCGAGGGCGGTGTTGTTGTTCTCGAAACGAGCATAAAATGTATTAAGCTCGTCCGGGAGAGAGGCAACGGTGTTCATGGCGGAGTTTTTATTCTGTTTATAGTCCGTGATGGTGTTAATTCCCTTCCACATACTTCTGGAGTCAGTGGTGTTGAACTGACCTTCAATTTTGTGCCTGTACTGGCGTTTGGCTGTGCTGATGGATTTACGGAAGGCATAACTGGCTTGTTGACGCTCCTCCGCATTCCCGGAATTAAAAGCGGTGGTCCGCGCAGTAAGTGCCGCGCGAACATCGCCGTTAACCCAGGGTTTCTGGTTGGGGTAGATCCGTATGTTTTTCGTCGGAACAACGTCCTCTACGCACTTCCTGATGAAACACGTTACGCTATCAGCGTAAACCTCGAAGTCGTCATCGGAGGCAGACCGGAACATCTCCCAGTCCGCGTGATCAAAACAGTCCTGTAGCGCAGAGTCTGAATGGTCCGACCAGCACTGGATCATTCTGAGGGCGGGTGATTCCCGTTTCAGTTTCTGCCTGTAAGCGGGCAGAAGCAGAACGGAAGAGTGGTCAGATTTGCCAAATGGTGGGCGGGGGAGGGATTTGTAGCCATCCCGGAAAGGAGAATAGCAATGATCCAAAACCCGGTCCCCTCGTGTGTTAAAGCTGATGTGTTGGTGGTATTTTGGTGCTATTGTTTTGAAGTTGGCTTTGTTGAAGTCCCCGGTAACAATGAACGCGGCCTCAGGGTGCGCGGTTTCCTGCTCACTTATACTGCCATACAGTTCCCTAAGTGCCCGGTCTGTGTCGGCTTGTGGGGGGATGTACACAGCAGTGATAATGACCGCTGTGAATTCCCTCGGTAGCCAGAATGGTCGACACAGAAGCATGAGAAATTCCAGATCAGGAGAGCAGAAAGACCTGATAAAATGTACATTCCTCTGATCACACCATGATTTGTTGATCATAAAACATACACCTCCACCTCTGCTTTTACCTGAGAGGTCTTTCGCTCTGTCCGCTCGGTGCACGGAGAAACCCGTGGGTTCGATGGCCGAGTCTGGAATCTCCGCGGACAACCAGGTTTCCGTAAGACAGATAACACAGCAATCCCTCGTCTCTCGTTGGAAAGAGATCCGCGCTCTCAGCTCGCAGAGCTTGTTGTCCAGAGACTGAACATTTGCCAGTAGTATACTGGGTAGCGGGGGGCGATTTGCGCGACGTCTTAATCTGATGAGAACGCCGGCTCTTTTTCCTCTTTTCCTTCTGCGTTTCCGCGGCCGGGCAGCCCAAACAAAGGGCTCCGCTGGCGTGTTTGTAAACCGTGGGTCGGCATTGAGGAATGTGAAGTCCGGTTTTCGGTGTGTGATTGCCGAACCAATGTCCAAAAGCGTTTGTCTGTCGTACACAATAAGGCAGACAACATCCAAGACAAAAAAACACAGAACTGTAAACAAAACAAACAATAAACTGCAGTGTTTTGACGGAGCTCGCGACGCAGCAGCCAAACTCGGCGCCATCTTGAGACAGAGTTATGCATAGAGTTGCCATATGCAGAGTGTCAGTAGGAATGTCTTCATGTTGACTGTTCCGGGTCCCTCCTCAGGTCCTCCTAATTCGCAGATTCCCGGTTGGGCACTGGCGCTGCGTGTTCAGCTCCTCCAGTGCTTTCACCGTTCACCTTGAATCAGTAAGGCCCTCCTCTGCTGCAAGTTTCACGCGGCTTGCGTGGATCCACTGTGGCTGAAGGTCCGTTAGCACCCCCATTCTGGTCACTGGCAGTACAGTAGTTGGGCCCACTTTGGTTCACCTAACTTCGTTGGTTTCAAACACTTTACCAGAACCTGCTGATTTGGAACAAATGGATGAGTAGTGCTTTCTGCAGGCAGAGGGAGAGAGAGAGATATCACCATTTATGTCATTTCATATTTTAATGAGGGAATCCACACATTCTGCAATCACCACCTCCTTGTCACCTGTGGAGAGAAAGCCAGCGCGGCTGACCCAAAGGGTCGGGAAAGGCCTACCCATTAGTATTTCAAATGGAGAGATTAACAACAGAGGATGGTGACATTCTGAGCTCATTCAGCCAAATCTCTGTATTATTTATTTTGCCAATTTTATAATTTTACCTCACACACGAGAGAACTTCTGTCTGTTGTACGTTAGACATGAGTCCAGGATTAATTTTACTGCATTTTGTACCCCATTTATGCAATAAGTTTGATTTTACTTAATTTGAGGCCCAATGTTGTCAGATTCAGATGGATTTGCCTGTAACAATTTAATGTCATTGTCTTTTATCAGTGTTGCATGGAAAAAGTCTCTTCAGCTTGATTTAGGTCTGGACTTACCATAACTTCCCTTGCAGCCCACTTTGCTACTTCATCAGCATACTTCGAGTCTGTGTATATATCAATCGATGTAACTTTAGCCAAATGGCATGCTCTGATCAACGCAAACAACTCAGCAGCTTGTGCAGATTTATATGGGAGCGAATAAGCTTTAATAATTCGATTCTGTTACAGCATAACCAAACCAGTATACGCAATTGGCTTGGAACTGGACCCATCAAGTCAATGTTCAATGTAACAATGGTCCCCCTCCTCCAGTGCGGATGATGAAACATTCGGCCTGCATAAAGTACATGTTTTTAGGCAATTGATGCAATCATGTGAATCGTTGTAAAATTCACCTCGAGTCAGCAATTTCAGTCATTTGTAATGATAAAGTCGGGCCGTTTATATCGGAGGTTGGTTTATTTGTCTGATTAGCAGTAGCCAATAAAATAACTTCTTACCCTGATCAACGTTGTGCTGTCATGTGGTAATGTTGTGCATGATTGTTCCTACCTGGTGAGAGGTGTGCACAACTAATGGATGTGAGAGAACAATACGTTCTGCATGTTGTTCCATCAATGCTGCAGCAGTCACTGCTCATAAACATGCAGGGAGGCCTTTGGCGACTGCGTCTAAAATATTTTGACAAGTACGCCACTGGTCTATATGTTCCGCGATTGGACTGAGCGAGGATCGCTGCTGCTGTGCCTGCTGCCTCGTGCACATACAAATGAAAGGGTTCATCATGATTTGGTAGCAATGTCCATTTCAGCAGTCCTCTTGATAGGTTCCTCAGCCCTTGAGAGTGTTGCTTCTCTCAGGATTTTATCATATAACGAGCAGTTTGGCACCCATGCTCGACAATAGTTCACTAAACCCAAGAAGCTTTGCGTTTGAGCCTTTTTTTTTTTTTTAGGGTGTTGGAAGGTAGTAATCGTCTTCACTCTGTCTGTGGAGACACGTACTGTTCCTTTCTGTAGTTCATGACCCAGATTGATAGTTCAGTTTCACCCATTGCATCTTTTCTTTTGATGTCTTGAAGCCAGCCTTTGCACACAATAGTTGAAGCTGCTGTACATGACTTGATGTTCGGGCCGGAAAGCAGGATGTCGTCAGTATATTGCAATAGACAGGTGGCAGTTTGGTGTCCTTCAAAGTAGTGTGCACTACAGCAGAGAACACAGCAGGCGAGTCTCTAAATTCCTGGGGCATTCTGTTACTGTTGGCCTCCATATGTGAATGCGAACAGCGGCTGCGTAACAGGCATGACTGACACTGAAGAATGCAGAACACAAATTAATAATAGTAAAATCAGTGTGATCTACTGGAATTTAGTTAGTGCACACATCCGGCACCACTGGAGACATTGGCATTAGTTTTTTTAAACTCTTGCTTTAATCGCCATGTATTATTAGCTTTCTTCATATGATTAATTGGCGTGTTGTATGGTGAGTGTGTAGGTTTTAAAATACCTTGTGACAGGCATTGCTGTATTATTGGGCCAATGCCTTGTTCTTTTTCTTTGGAAAGTGGATACTGTTTGCAGTATACTGGTAGGTTAGAGCAGAGTTTGGCAACGTAGGGTCTTACGTCAATAAGGTCCGCCTCATCTTTGTGGGCGGCCCATAGCGCTGGGTCTACCTTGAGCATTTCCTGTTTCGCAGCAGAAGTGCTGACAGACGTTGAGCTGTAAACTTCTCCGCAATGACCTGTATACACAGACTGACAATATACTGAGGGAAACAGCAATTGTAATGAGTTAGAATCAAAAGTTATTATTTATTTTTTCTCCAATTTTATGCATCGTATCACAGACCAGGGGGCAGAACGGAGAGTCAGGCAAAATCATGAAATCGTGCATTTTAAACAAGTTTGTGTTAGCTAGAGATGTTACGGGTAATTTGGTGTCATATGACACTTCACAGGAATGCCATTAATTCCAACACAGAGTTTAGAGTGCATCCCGTAATAGAGCCCTTATAGCAATGCGCTGTTAATGAACCTTTAGATGCGCAAATATCGATGATAAACGTATGCGGTTTATATACATATCTGGTAATTCTTTGCATATAGTCAGCCTCTCTGACAATGTTAGTGAAACGATTTTATATCCGTTTGGGCACTTGATAAAAGGAAATGCGGCTGTTGTATCTTCGCTCGTATCTTTCTTTGAATCTGAATCGTAGCTGTAGCGAATGAGTTGCGTTTAAATTGTGTTAAATCGGGATACAACAGTGCACATGTTGTCTTTGGGATGTTAGGGGTTAAAGCTTTGTTCACGACAATATCATATTTAGGCGGCTTGTTTTGAAACAGAGACCGCTATGTGCATTTAATTAGTCTCTTTTCGTTCAGGACCTTTGTCCCAGAATGGTTTTATTTTCTTCCATAACTCGTATAATTCTTTTATATATTTCTAATCCCACTGAGGGTGCTTTCATCCTTTTAACCATAGATTTGATTTACTCATGAATTGATCTAATTACGTTTTCCTTTTTTATTCTTCTTTTTTTTCTTTCTCCTTTCTCTGACCACCCAGCCAAATTGCTGATATATGGCTCAGTATTATAATCTTTTTATTGCAAAACATCCATTGTTTTGGAGTTTCGTTCCAGAGGACGGCTTTTTCCTGTCCCATAATGTCACCTTTTTAGTAATAATAATACAAACAATTTCCCGATCGACACGGTTCATGCAGAACAATAATGCAGATCAAATTCTCTCCGTCTTTTCCATAGGACAATTCCCATCCTCTTCCTATTCATACCAGAATAAGGATATCCTTTAAACTACTGCTGCGGTTGTGGGGTTTTTTCTATATTATAATAGAGCAAAACCCTCCTTCCTATTTATAATAGGGCAAATTCATCTCTTCGACAGAGGCCCCCGAGCAGAGTTATTAACGGAGTTAATATCGAGCCAAATTAAACTACGTTAAACTACGTTTTGTTCAATCTCTCATCAGACAGGAAAACTTGATACTTAAATCAGTCTTACCTTGTCTGGAGAAATCCCGGACGAGCCCCCAAATTGTTAGATAATTTTGTCATCCAATGTATTTAATTTATTTTCTTGATCTGCAATCCCCGTCTCGATACGGCTCAGGAGGGAAGAAAGACATGACACAGACACCCAATGCTATCAGATCCTTCTTCAACGTTTATTGTTCAGCACTTTGTTATATGGTCCAGAAAACCACATTCCACTGGACCCCCACCAATGAAATGGCTCATTACCTTATCTGGGGTTAACATACATTTGAGAGAGATAAGAGACACATTCCTATAGAACATCCTTCGAACAGGGAACAGCTGCAGCAACACCAACAAAATAAGTTTAAAAGTGGCCTTCATTATTCCACAGCAAGTATAAACCCCATGGGACTACGCAGCCATCATACTTCTCAGGAAAAAGATGTGTGAGATGAATATAGTTTTAAAGTTAACACTATTTTAAAGACTGAATTATGTGATTCAGTCTGCTGTAAATAATAGGGCCCTAAACTAGTGGCACCAAACAGAATTGCATTAATAATAACAACACACTTTATGACAGATTGGTTTATACACTCACTCTGCCTCACATCTGTTTATCATTGGTTGGTCAAACTTACACAACTGGTAAGCCAGTCAGGCTCTCAAAAAAATTAAGCAACAGAGTCTCAGTGCTTGCACTTCAGGAAGTCAACCTTCCTTGACTAATAATTGACTGCACATTAAACTTGGGATAAGGAAAATAAATTTTACATAAAAAATGACACTTTAAGTGTTAAGGCGCAGTGAAATTTACTATTGTGCTGTGAAGTTCTGCGGGTAAAATACTAGACAGTCATCACAATGGGAATGCACATGATCAGGAATTTTGCGTAAAGTTCAAATTTGTTGAACTTTGACATGCATATTTGCAGTGTTGACCAATAGGAAGTTGCTTGGTTTGGCAGTGACCTCTGTGTGGGTTTTGTTTCGTACTTGGCTATATTGAATATTTGCAGTGGATGAGCTAATCATTTTAGTGTTGAGTTTCTTCATAACTTCACTCTCCCAGAGTATAAAGTGCAGAATAAAAAAGATACTGCGTGGCAAGTATCGCTTCACATTCATCCACGCCTTTTTTTTTTGCTGAATTTTGCTGGGCAAAGGAGGATGTAACCGCACCATAAATGTTTATTTTTAGTACATTTTAAAATAAGGTCATTACATTTCTGAAATTCTTTATTCTCTCATTTCTCAGATCTGTAACTGGTTTATAAATGCTCGACGGAGACTTCTCCCGAACCTGATCCGGAAGGATGGCAAAGACCCCACCCAGTTTACCATGTCACGGCTTGCCAGCAAACCATACAGATCATCCTCTCCAGAAAGCCCTCTTTCTTAATCCCTACCTGCGCACCACCCCTCTGTCATTTGCCCCGCCCCAGTATTGGATTTAAGGCTGTTGGGTAACAGCGACAGCCATTTTGGCTGGAGCTGGTTGCTTGCCGTCATCAGGTTCAACAAGTCAAGATGGAGGTATTCAGGCTTTGATGCAGTTGGACACACGAGGTCTTCTGAAACAAGAAGGTCTGACAGGATATCAGTATGACAATCACCTGATGACCATTCCACCTGCTTCTACCTCTATCCCAGCCCTTGGAGCGGTTAGCCCTACCGGGGTCCTGTTCAACACCCCTCCCCCTACACCTCCGGAGCGGTGTCCTCAAGATTTCAGTGATCTGAAGCTTCTAGTGGATGCAGCGTTGCAGCGAGCAGCTGAGCAAGAGAACTGCCAGAGGAAAGATCAAACAATGCAACAACAACCAAACAAATCTTTAAACAAAATTTCTGGAGTTTCCAGGAATTGCGATTTAGAGGCAGTCGCAACCTTCTCTTCCAGAACAGACAAGCTGAAGTTCGATGCTACACCAGGGTTGGAGAATCCTGTAATACCAGTATCAGTTCCAGTAACGACGCACTCTTTTCCGGGCCTTTCTGTTGTGCTTGATGCTCTTTACACGGCTGGTGTCGCCAATGCGACTGTAGGAGCCCAAAATGTTCCAGAATCCAGTAGCTTTATGTCGTCTGCCATGTGGAGTGTCCATCACAGTGAGATTCGACAACCCAATCCTCCTATAAGTGCAATCTCACACACGTGTGTTCAACAGTACACGCATAATATGGAAACGGTCATCTGATCCATGTGGAAGTTCTATTTTGAGGACTCGTATTTGCTTATTTTGGATGGAAAAATGGGCACATTGGATTACGTTAAAATGTTGACTACATGTCTCTCTCAATCGGGACAACACTGTTGTCAAGGAAATGGTCTTTCTGTTGCTAGGTGCCCAGAGAACCACTTCAACCAAGAATCACTTTAGGTGATTAAGGAGTGGACACTTTTGAACTTGATGACACAGGGTATATTTTTAAGACATTTTAACTTTTTTTATTTTTTTTTAACCAAACCTTTTACCTTTTCAACTATATGAAATGCATTAGTGTGTAAGAAATGCTCTTCAAACGTAGTCAAATAATTCAGAATCTGGGAAGTTTGAGACCATTTGGACCCTTTTAAAAGGGTATCTCTCACTTATTGTTTCGCTTTAACGTTTGAGTGCCACTACATGCAAGCACCAGCAAATTAAAATCTTGACCATTTAAAATGCTCTAAACTCTCGAGTTGTACACATCATCAGGTGTATAACTGACGACCAAGAGGTATAGGATGTTTGTAGTTTCAGAAGTGGACTGTGTAGTGTTCTGCCTCAGACAACAGAAAAGGTCAAGAGGCTCCAAATTTAATCGCTCTTGCCTTTCTGGATCAATATACAAGCATCTTTTTGTCATCTGTCATGCTTTATAGTTTGGATTTGTGAATGTTCATTGAAGACCAGCATGCAACATTTCAGTACTGGAGTCTGATTAGGACAATTCTTAACAATTGTAGGCTTTTATATTTAATATTTAATCAAACTTTTTCAGAAAACTTAATACTTTGCAGTTCCACCTAAAGGCTAGGGTATACTTGGTTTTTCTATGTTCCATTCAGTCTTGCGCACAATCGAGCACTCAGACTTTTGAAGTGTACTGTTTTACCTGTGAGCCCATACGGACATATTTGACATATGTCCCAACAATGTGGACAAAATATTAGCCATGCACACTATGTGCAAGCTAATGTGCACAAGCACACAGAAATCCAAAGAGTACTTTGGCCTTAAAGTTCTACATATCCTTAGACCAAGATACTCCATAAGAGTGTGCAGTTTGAAAAATTGCTAAAAAAAACCTTTTTATGAATCCTCTACTTCCCAAAATCTCCACTTTATGAATGTCTTGTGTGTGTATGTTCTCTCATATTTCCTGCACATTATAGTTCAAATTGACCTCCTGATCATGACGTCAGAACCACAATACAATCTATCCACCTACATTTGCTCCCAGAATAACATCTGAGAGCCTTTGTGAATGGTGTGACACAAGGCTGTGTGTCTTTGCAATGGTATGAGGAGAGGGTAGGTGAATTGGCAGAAAATTGATCGTACTACAGGGAGCATCACTCAATGTTTCATATCTGATATAAAATGTGGTGGGGGTCAACTCAAAGATGCTGTCAGCATTGATTTCCTTCAGTTCATGTAGTGTGATTAGTAGTTGTATATTTTTGCTGATTTATATGGATTATTGTGGTTTTGATGGTAGTGTTAAGTGAGTTAGATAACCAGCGTTAATAATAGTACTTCACGTTCATAAATTCTCTTTCACGACGTATGCAATACATTTCTGAGTGTGCGAGCAAATTTGACGAGGGAAAGACTGTCAGTGGTTTGTGTGTTTGTAGGACAACTGTGTTTAAAGTGTTACAAACATTTAATTCATACCGCGCTGGACTGAATAGGTCCTTATCTTGCCTATAATCTGTGAATGTATCTAGAGAACTAACAAATATTATGTAGAAATGGAAGATTCTTTCAGTGATATCTGCTTTGGACACTAGACGACCTAGATATGTTAGTATTTTATGCTTGTAGTTTCCATGAAACTGTGAGAAGATGTACAGATTACAAAATGGCTTTTTATTAATAATTGTAACTTTTTAAGATGCAGAATGATGGCTGCAGTAACCGTATATTTGGGGTCAGTTAAAATTATTTGACTCAAAAGTGCCATAATTCTTACACATTCTATATATTTTGTTTATTTGGTTCTTATGCTGGGTAAATTAACGTTTCGTTGAAGCTGAGGTCTGAGGTCATGTTTTGTAATACTGTACACATTGTCGTATGTTATTGGATTTCAGTGTTGTCTCAGGTTGAGGTTTGTTTATTGTACTATGTGTTTGGGTTTTGTGACCTCATTACACTGGAACACCTCAAAGTGAGTTAATTCCAATGAAGGAATTCTGTAGAATAATCTGTTTACAAGCCACTTTTACAGACTTAAGGGATAGTTGGCCCAGAAATGAAAATTGTACCATTGTTTACTAACCATCATCTTCTGTGTAACACAAAATAAGACATTTTGAAGAATGTTCTTCATTCAGGAATTCTTGTTCCACAAAAGAAGGTATACAGGTTTAGAACAACATGCAGGTCAGTAAAATAATCCCTTTAAAATGGATGAAGTCATCATATTGTAGTGACATTAAACTTGATAACAGATCCAATTCACTAACACTTCAGAAAACCACTGTGATCATTCTGTTATTTACTGGAACGGTGATGGGTACTGTAAGAAAATGTTTTTTGTTTTGTTTTTCATCCTCTGTTTTTTATTTTTTCTAAGTCATCAGAAATATGTACATTTTCCAGACACTGTATTAATGTTGTAAAATGACTTTGTGAAACATGTAAATATCCCTTTGGATCAGCTTTCATTGTATTTATGTGTATCTTTCTCTTATACAACCAAATGCATGAAGATGTATGTGAATTTTTCTTTTTCATATACATGTATCTATATCTGATGACAGTGAAACTGGCAACGGTGACTTACCTGCTTCCTTAGAAAAACTTTGGACTAGCCTGTGCAATATCTGCCTTAAACATTTGATGTGGAGATTTTACTCTGTTCTTTTGTAAAACTTACAGAGAAATAAAAGCTTGATTTTCATATTCAATTGTATTCATGTTGTGTAGAAAAGATGCTTATTTTATTTGACACATTTTAACTGTTGGAAATGTATGTTGTCAGTAAAATGTCTACTAGCCTATTGGATTCTTAATATTTCCAAATGTTCATTGTTAGACCATTGTGGATGAGCAGAAACTAATTTAAGAATTTTTCCATGATAAGGGACAATCTTTATTTCAGTATAAAATAGTTTGATGGATGACTTCATTTAAACTATCTAAGAGGTGCCATTGGGAATCAATCATTTCATAAGACAGATAAAGGGTTTGATGGGAAAATGCAAACTGCAGTACGAGCAAAACTTTTCAGCTCATATGTTCCAAGTGTTAGTCCAAGACTTCTCAGGAAAAGTGCATTTTGAAAGCTTGTGATCTTTAGGTATATGTAAAAATATATTTTGTAATTATTTATCTATAGTTTTACTGCCATCACACTTCAGAATTTTTAATAACACAAATATAATGCTCTAGAAATCTGTTAAAAGTGATACTGAGAATCCCTAAACATGCACATATAAATAACTGGGGCATACAACACCACATCTAAACACAGATTTATGCCATCTCTAGCATGATTGATTAGGTTTTGAGTTGCACACATTTATATGTACCCTATAGTAACCAGACATGTGCATTTCTTTTCACAGATTTTTGTTAGCAAACTAATCTGCTCATATTATATAGCATAAAATATATGTTTTCATATTATGTAAAAAGGCTAAATATTGTAATGCTTCTTTGCAGTTACATCTATGAATGCTTATTCAGATGTTGTGTATGTGTTTGCAATGTGCTGTTCTGCTGCAACGGTGTGTCTGTGATTGTCTATATTTCATTGTCCTTGGCCCCATGCTTGAGTATACGGGTGAACTCAGCATAGTTAAAGTTGCCCTTTTTGCCAATGGGAGCCTCTCTGAAAAGCTCGTCCACCTCTTCATCTGTGAAACGATCTCCCATGGTGGTTAACAGCTCTCTAAGATGATCTTCATGAATGAAACCTGTACAAGTATCGATGAAAGACAGTTATCATACACACAGGAAGGGTTAGAGAATCTGTTGCTGGTTCGACAATCTGTTTTTTGATTTGTCTTGAATAGTTCTGAAAAATCTGATTGGGAAATCAGTATTGGCACCAGCCCTAGTTAGGATGCTGTCTTAAGCCCGCTATTAACTGTAGGATTTTGACAGTCTTTTAAGATTGTTTCTTGTCAGACTGTATGATATGAAGGCATTGATATCACCATGGCACATTGTGCAACAATATGTCAGACTGTACAATACACATCATTGCCGACTGTGGTCCCAATTGTCCCAATTAATGAACGTGACTCACGGGAGTAGAATAGAAGCGAAACGGCAAGATATGTTGGTGGGGTTGTTGGTGGAATGTCATTTGCTTGGTGCAGTGCGAAGCAAGGGCGATAGTCTATGTTCCGCGACTGCTACCTGGTCCTTGAATAAAGTGTAATGTGCGAGCAAGGGCAGCCGGTGGAGTTTCTGGTGCCCCCCTAAGGAGTTGGTTCCCTACACAGACTGCATAACATGTGTTTAGGGAGCAGACAGCCTGATCACAACTACATACAAAAAATGCAGATGATGAGAATTAATGCGGTTGGGGAAGGTAGCCTACAGTAATAATGATCTATCTCAAGCAAAGATTAATTGTGGAAATAAAAAGATTTATGGCCTGAAAAATGACAAACTTCTGTGTATAGGCTGATAATATATCATGCTTGCAAATTTCCTATGTATACTGCACACATATGACATATATAATTGTATCCATAATTTTGATGCTGATTTTGATTAAAACATCCCATTTTTGATGCCATAAATTGAGCCGGAACATCACCTTCGATTCTAAAAAGAAATGCATGTTTGTCAATCCATTCAGTTCCTTGTATTCTCCCATGCGCTTTTTGTTTGATCCATTTGACTCATGCCGTCGCCATTTAATGAGTGTACGTGTTAAAAAATATTTCTAGTTCATTATGCTTCGCTCTAGTCAGTTGCGGACTCTGGAGTATACAAGAGCGGCATGACACCGTGTGCCCTACATACAGATGCTTGTTCTGCTTCTGTATCGCACACCAGCTAACAATTTTTGATTCCCAGAACGTTCTGGGAATGTTAGCTCCTGGTTCCCAGAAAAGATATTCTAATGTTCCCTGTTGGTTAGCCAGGAACATTTTCTTTACGTAAATAGAACGTTCACTTTAGGTTAGGAAAATGTTCCCAGAACATTAGGGGAATGTTATGTGTTTGCTGGGACCGTGGTCCGATGCAATAATTTCTTTATTTTCATTTTGTAAGCTCTGTATTTATTTAATTTGGGGAATAATGCTTTCATTTTGCAGAAGTGTTACACTTTCTTCCAAGTGTTTTCATCTTATTTATTCAATATTTATATATGGGGTGTGAGCAGGGCTGGACTGGGAAGAGAAATTGGCCTGGGATTTTACATGGAAACTGGCCCAACTGTTGCCATGTGTTGGCTGTCTTTTTCTGCATATAGCAGCACCGTTTTGTGGTCTGTTCTGCATAATGTGGTGGCTTATATTTGCTTATCATGGTCCATTCGGCATGTTTGGCTAGGTTCGCCCCTGATCAGCCAAAAAGTGTGTTGGCCCACCGGGAAAATGCCCGGTATACCAGATTACCAGTCCAGCCCTGGGTGCGAGAGAGCAGCGGACTATCTCATCTGGCCGTCCTAATAGCAGTCACACTATATGGCTGCAATGCAAGATTTCTGACACTGCCAGAACTTCATCAGAGACTAAAGATCATTGCAAAGGCTATTAATCGCTATTAATGTAACAATGAATATTGTAAGACTGCCGATTTTACCCTATGATGACTGAAATCCTGTGCACCAAGCTTTTGAAATGAGCTGCCTATGTAAACAGCAAGGCAGGTCATAGGTTTTAGGCCGATACTATGTGTCTAATCAGCCAAACTCTCTTTCATGGAGGTAGGTTTTTTTTTTTTTTTTTTACCAGATCCTTCATCATCAAAACAGGCGAATGCATTCCTGATGACGTCCTCTGGGTCAGTTCCGTTGAGACGTTCTCCAAACATGGTGAGGAACATGGTGAAGTTGATAGGGCCTGGTGCTTCACTCATCATACCCTCAAGATATTCATCTGATGGGTCCTTACCTGCACACAGGTACCACACACACAAACTCAAGGGAAATATCAGCAGCTCTGATAAAAATTTCTTCAGCCAAATACATAGTTTACAGGACTACTTTCTGGACGATTGATTGACTAGATCATTTCGCATGCCCTACAGTGTCTTCATAGAGTACAAAGTAATATCATGCAATTTTTTTGTCAAAACCTCAAAGTTTCCGGTCATGTTCTCCACCAGACTTACCTAAAGAGGCAAGCATGTCATGAAGATCCTCTATATCGATGAATCCATCTCTGTTCTGATCAATCATGTTAAACGCCTCCTTGAACTCTTGGATCTGTGACTGATCAAACATGGCAAACACGTTTGATGTGGCCCTCTGAGGGCGCTTCTTAGTGGTCTTCCCCTTTGCACGCTTGCTTGACATGATGGCGGTGTTTGGGTCTAGAGAATGAGCAGAAAATGTTTGTGAATAGAACTGCATCTTATAATGTGCATACCACTGGGGTGTCTAACCCCATCAGGAGTATATTTGTTTGGGTCAAGATTAAACGTCAGAGAGAGTGCAAGCAAGTAGCGAGCGAGCAATTTAAAGCAGATCAAAAGCCTATTGAAGGTTTGTTTTCATTAGAATTTTTGACAGTCTGAGTTTGAATTAACGAGCATTCTGAGTTCTGTTTGAACATTGTCCAAAATATGTTTGCGATTTTTCAGATTTTTAAATGTACTCTGTGTGAAAATTGTAAGTGAAATTAGTTAGAAAAATGCTGCACACTATTCCAGAACAGTCTGAATGTCTGTACCAAGTTTGGTGGATGTAGCATGAATGCTCTGGGAAGAGTTAGTGTTAGAAATTTTGGTCTTATGGATTTTGAAGCCAACATATAATGACCTTTGTCCATATTAGTGCTGTTTAACTGACCTCTCATCCAGGGAATCTGTGTTTTATCTGTCTTTACATAACTTTTGAGCACTGTTACCAAATTGATGTGCTGTTATCAGGGCATTGTGGTAATGATACGTGCAAAATTTTATGCAAATATGAAAAATGTATTGTGTTCTTTGCCAGGAAATTTGTTAACGTGTTACAGTCAAACATTTTTGAAAATACAAAATCAATTGGTCAAGATTGTGCAGGTTTATCAAGATGATCTGCACCAATTTTGGTGAAGATAGGGCAAACTGTGTTGGAATGAATTTGTGAAAAATGGCAAAGATTGGCTTTCCCAATTTGTGGATGAAATATGAAAAATCTATATGATGAAGCTGGAATTAGCCTGTCTTTTGTCTGCCTGTGAGATGCTGCTCAAACCTCATCAAATGATGCATGTTGACTACATGAATAATTTCACCAATTAAGTTTCTTTTTGTCATACAAAACAGATTTAGTCACATTTATTGTGACACTCCATTCATTCATGGTCTCTATAGTTGCTGTTGTCAAGTTCGGTGTATTCCTGTTTTTTGTAACTGGGTGAAATATATTGAAATCGTCAGCTATATCAATAAAATGCATGAATTTATGGAAGTCGCTATCAACTAAAGTTCTGTCTTTGTGTTCACGTGTGCATGTGTGAATGACATCATTCGGACATTGACTTACAACTGTCACTACAGGAAGGAATTCTGTATGTGACTGTCCAAAACACTATGCAAGTATTCATAGTCGCTCAATATCTGTTTACTACATTAACCAAATACGGTTGACTGATCAGTTTCAATTACACTTCATCGTTCTAACAGCCCTGGTCTGTATGCAAACTACCTGTTCTTTACCACCTTCATTTTACATTTATCATCTAAATAATAAATAAATGTTCTTCATGTAGAACATCATTAAAACAGGCAATTGTGTGTGACTAAATTCTATTACATTTTCCAGTTATTCCTTTCTAATTTTGTTCATAATTTGGACTATGCTTTATTTTAAACTGTCTAACTAAATATATTCTTTCTCGTATTACAGATTATCTAACTGTTTTTATTTTCAGGCCGCGTGTATGTGTTCCACAGTCAGCACAACACAATGTCCAGTTCGTCTTCAGGAATTTAGAAATTGTCCAGACCAGATAGCAAAGGACATCAAACACTGTCAAATTCTTCCTCACATTTGTGGAGATTGTTTTGGCAAGCACATACTTCCTGTTATCAAGTGAAGTCCTGAGTGACTCTTTTCAGTAAGACATTGGACAGTTTATTGGAGTCTTAATTGAAACGCATATTTCTGGTCCTGGATGCTGATTGGTCAATTCAGTGTTCCAGACATGCTAAAATAAAGCGTGTTACAGTAAACCATATCGACATATCTTGAATGGTTTATTTATATTACCTTATTGGCAAATTTATTTTTTCTTGTTTAAAGCATAAATCTAACACAAAGTTGTCATTATAAGTTTAAAACAAGAAAAATGGGCTAAGAAAAAAACTTAATTCAAGATATATTCTCTGAAAACAACATCATCTCTACAGCAACTTTTGCTGAAGATACAGAAAAAACTGCCAACCCTTAAACTACCAAAAATAATGTACTATTTTTTTTTTGTTTTGGCCTTTTTCAGTAACAATATCTAAAACATCTGTAAACAAGGTAAATTTACTTGAGTCAAATTGTGATAGATAATAAGGCTTGTTTTCAAAGAATATATCTTAAAAAAGTTTATACCTTTATACAGAGGTTTGTCCTACCTCGTTGCCAATAAATAGTACTAAAAAATTATGAGGTTTCTGCTTAAAAGGTTTTTTCAAATGGGGTTAAAAAAAAAAAAAGATATTAAGTGTTTTAAAGTTACATAATTTTGCTTCAAGTAACTTGATGTTGTTTTAAGCATGTTTAGATATTTTACTAGAAAACAATACAAAAGTACCCATTAAGGAAAGTATGTTTTTGCAATTGTAAGACTTCAGGAATGGGTATATTTTAATAAGGAGTAAGCAAAACGAATATAACAAGTTTTATGAGCTCTCTAGGACAGTGCCTGTGGTTTCCAAAAGCTTGTAGTTTAAGAAGCAAAGTGTATATTAAGATATATTATATGGGTCATAGAACTAAATATTTCCTTTCTCAAATCCACCTTCATGGAAACACAACCCCATTAAACTCCAGAGGGGCATTTGTCCCAAAACAGCTGGTCCCAAATCAGCCAGAGTGGCTGTAATCATTGCTCAGAAGTGTGAAAGTAGATCCTGGATCAATTCTGGATCAGTTTTAGCTCCATGACCCAAAAATAGAGTGGTGGTGGCGTAGTGGCTAGAGCACAGGGCTGCTAATCAGAAGGTCGCTGGTTCAAACCCCACGGCCACCACCATTGTGCAAGGCACTTAACTCCAGGTTGCTCTGGGGGGATTGTCCCTGTAATAAGTGCTCTGTAAGTCGCTTTGGATAAAAGCGTCTGCCAAATGCATAAATGTAAATGTAAATATGTCACCACCTTCATCCAGATCTTTCCTCAGAGCCCCAAACTCAGCCAACACTTCTGTATTATGCCATTATAACACATTAATTAGAGAACAATAACACAATACTACTCACCTTGGTTACAGCTGATGGAATGTACTGTCCACTAGAACTTGTCTTTGTCCTGGAGAGTGACACCAGTTGCGGGACACAAAAGTTTCTCCAGAGCATCAGCTTCTGTAATACACCCCTCCCATTTTCCTCTCAGCAAATCAGGAGTCTGTACTCTCCCAAATAGAGTTGGCCCACAGCAGGGATTTAGCCATATAAGGGCAAAGTATGTTCAGTCTGTCCTCAGCACACTGAGGAGAAACCCTGAGGAATCAACTTGAAATGACAGGAAAAGAGATGAGCTGCCTTTTTTAGAATAGTGAGCGAGACTCTGCCTATAGGATGAAGCTGTTTAGGGTTATTCCATACACACACATTTTTTTTTCTTTTTTCTTATGTAGATAGTTTTTGAGAAAATATTTGGGGATTATGAAACTGAATACTGTTTCCACCTGTAAAGATGTTAGACAACTGTTTACATATGAAATTACTCTCTCATTTTCTTATTAAATTTGTGTGATTATAGTATTTCAAAGCCATTGAAAGTGTTTAAAAAATAAATAAAAAAATGCAAGTTTTCAGCTACAGATACCATTGTAGAAATTCACTATTAACAGTCAGCCAAGATTAATTGAATACATTATTGAAAGTGTCCAATAACAGGGTGGGTCCTGAGATTAAACGAGAAGTATTTGGTTGGTCATTTGATCCTATGGCCACCCCATTCAGGGACCCTCTCCAATAAAACAGCTTTTAATCTTCATCTCATATGAGTGCTCATGATTTTATACTTATGTTTTAAAATTACTGTTAATTTCTTCAAGAAGTGCAACTTTTGTTTACTACAGAAAAAAAAATACTAAGTGCACCTTTTAAGATTCAGTTTTTATGTCATCACATTATGTTGGAATAGTTCTCCTTCATTAGAGATATTGAGCTGTTTTACATTTGCAACGCATTTTTATGTCTCCATAGATGCTTCCATATTAAAGCTTGAAAGATGTGTTATAAGGAGTTCATTAACTTTCATTGAGTTCATTGACTATCAATCTTTTATGTTTTGTCAAATCAATATGCTGGGTTGCCTAATTTGGAATCAAATCTGGGTTCAATATGCCAGCAGTGATGGACAGCAGATAATAGTGAGATTTATTAAACTTTACATTGGGAAAATAAATAAATAAATATCATGTAGTAAAATAATAATAATTTTCGCTTATTAGCTCTTATTTACATCGTCTGTCTGTTTTAAAAAATAAAAGCTTGAACTAAATGTCATATAAACTATTACAGACAATGAACAGGCTATTAGAAGAATTCTGTATGTTTATATGATCAAAAATAAACCAGGCAAACGTCAACAGAAGCCACCTAAAAGAGGGCGTATCCTGAGACCAGTGCCAGCTTTTTACTGGTCTGAGAGTGTTTAGCCTGGTGACGTGTGCTCTTTGCGTGTGAGTGCCGGAAGTTTTTAAAGAATCGCTGGCGTCTGAGGTAAGTGCATTTACAGTTCCATTAAAGTTCAATTAATTTCAGGTCAATAAATCAGTTTACTTAACGGCTGAGACGCTTTCTGCTGAAATTAATGTCTTGTGTTTACAAGTAGAGTTACTTTGTATCGCTGTTTTTGACGAATGTAACAAATAATGATTCTGACGTGTTTGAGAGGTTCTGAAGTCTAATATTATACTTTGATGATTATAATAAGAATAAAGATATGTATATATATTTAAACTAAGTTTTTTAAAATAAAAGATATTTAGGACTTTGATGTTTGTTTTTGTTCGGTTGACAGTCGACATAGTGCTATGCGCAAATGTTTTATAAAAATAGAATGTATATTTTATACCAAGTTAAGTTACACCAATGAATGGGTATTTTTGCATTATCTTGAAGACTGTCTAACATTAATTTCATGTGTTTTTGTTGTTTGCTTTGCTGAATAATTGTAAATTGGTTACAATCTCTCTTTCTGAGTTTAAAATTTTTTACTGGATTTTTATTTTTTATTTTTATTTTTTTACTGTAAATTATCACAACACAAGAATAATAATCACTCATTCATACAATTTTATTTAGCATCTACAGTTGAAGTCAGAAGTTCACATATACTTTAGCCAAATACATTTAAACTCAGTTTTTCACAATTCCTTACGTTTAATCATAGAAAACATTCCATGTCTTAGGTTAGTTAGGTCACTACTTTATTTAAAAAATGTGAAATGTCAGAATAATAGTAGAATGATTTATTTCAGCTTTTATTTCTTGAATCACATTCCCAGTGGGTCAGAAGTTTGCATACACTTTGTTAGTATTTGGTAGCATCGCCTTTAAATTGTTTAACTTGGGTCAATCATTTTGGGTAGACTTCCACAAGCTTCTCACAATAAGTTGCTGGAATTCTGGCCCATTCCTCCAGATAGAACTGCTGTAACTGAGTCAGGTTTGTAGGCCTTTTGCTTGCACATGCTTTTTCAGTTCTGTCCACAAATTTTCAGATTAAGAACAAATCGGATTGAGGTCAGGGCTTTGTGATGGCCACTCCAATACCTTGACTTTGTTGTCCTTTTGCCATTTTGCCACAACTTTGGAGGTATGCTTGAGGTCATTGTCCATTTGGAAGACCCATTTGCGACAGAGCTTTAACTTCCTGGCTGATGTCTTGAGATGTTGCTGCAATATATCCACATAATTTTCCTTCCTCGTGAGGCCATCTATTTTGTATTAACTCTGTTAAAATGTAACACAGCCAGTACAGTATTTACCAAATTAAACTTCTTATAACCTATACATTCACCAGATGAAGATGAATATATAGGTTCATTCACTTCAATTTAGAACACTGGGTTTAAAAAAAATGATCATTAACTATCGACATTGATTTTTGCAGATAACCGATAGTTCCAAAAAGCAACCCTCAGCACCAATTAATCAGTAAAACCGATATATCAGTGACTGAGTCTATCTCTGTTATGCAGTGACATAGCTTATAAACCATTATAAACAATATATACGTTTTATTGATTAAACCGTGCCAATAGTTGCTTATTGGAACTATCGGTTATAGGCAAAAACTATGCGATTTGTTCTAAGTTGAAGTGAGGACATACAAAAAAAATTTAATTATATGAAAAAGTGCCCCGTTAGTACATACAGTGTATAGGCTAGCTTAATTTGGCAAATAATTAATATAGATAACTGAAACAGAGCCAAGTTGCCATTTCAAAATAAGTGTTTTTTGGTCTTGTTAAAAATGAAAAGTTCCACGTTATGCAACATATCTTAATTTCTTTCTGGTTATTATTTGGATTTTGGTTGAACGATAACCTGCATCTTTGAACTGATCATTTTTGGACTCTTCTTGTAGCCTATACCTGTGCTTGTCACAGCAACAAGTCTATTTTATTATTTAACATTTCTATAAATCGATTTTAAGGTCTATCAGCTGATTAATCATTTTACACAACTTTAGTTATCGGCAAAATCCATCGGATGACCTCTATTATAAACCTAATCCAGTATAAAATTGTTTTGTAAAGGACTAGTAGTACTAATGTTTCGTAGGGAAGAGGTTGGAGAGGCTCTTTCGTCTTAAAGTGTTGTTTGAATACTACTTTGTCACTGTATTAGTTATTCTTTTAGCTGTTTCCTTAAGAATTTTTGTGTATTTCTTGTGTGTATGTTTCCTTGGGTTAAAGCCATTTACACGAATACATCAGTTCGAACATTAAAATGTATTTTTGTGACATTACAGATGTTAACCAGCAGGTGGCTGGAAATACAATTTTTGTGTGTAATATAAGCCAGTTCAGGTGACGTGAAGTGAGTCAATGTCAGTCAGTGTTTTCATTCATCAGCACTACGTGATCGTTCTGATTACTATTAAACTACTACAGCTAGGAAATAGTTTTAAACAGCTTTAAACGAACAACTTCAGCATTAAGGCTCATCACAGCTGTGAGACACAACAGACTGATTAATTATACAAACTCAAGGCACAGACCTCTTACCAGAGTTTCCACAATGGAGAGGACATACTGTTCAAAATGGTGAAGGAGATTGCGGTTTCTAATAGTGAAATATTTTTGCGCACCCGCTACCGTAACAAAGGGAGGAGTACCCCTTCTTCGATGGCTATTTTTCCACTGAGAAAATAGAATGCATTTGAAAAAAATTACATTAACATCAGAAAGTTGACCATCACACTACAGCATCTCTGCTTGGGAGAGAGACTCTCCATCTCTCTCTCTCTCACACACACACACACACACACACACACACACACACACACAAACACCCCTCCTTGTGTCTCCAATAACTTGTTAGAAACATCCCTAGCCGTGATACTAGTTGTAAAGTGACATTTTTAATTTAGAGGCTTGGACACATCATTTGATTTGAACCAGTAACGGCAGATTCTGCTATGTGACGTAAGAAAGAGTTCCATGCACCAATGCATTTTTTATGACCGTACTCGTAATTTTTTTATTGTTCATTTATCGGTTGTATGTAAGCAATATCACACTCACAATCGTGCTATATGGCCAAAAATCAGCACTGCTGTGATTGTCTGTTGCCGAATCAAAGCAGTGCTGATGTAGGGCCATATCGCACGATTGTGAGTGTGATATTGCTCAAGTATATTCCACACAGGCAAAATATGATACATATTTTGTCACTTCTTTGTATAAGTTATTATCATTAATGAATTCTGCAATCAGTTTTTTTTTATTAAAAATAATATAATATTTAATAAATGAAATAATAATAATAATAATATTTCAAATGAAAATTTAGAACAAAGGGATAGTTCACCCAAAAATTTTAATTCTCTCAGCATTTGCTCACCCTCATGCCATCCCAGATGTGTATGACTTTATTTTTCTGCAGAACACAAATGAAGATTTTTAGAAGAATATTTCAGCTCTTTAGGTCAATACAATTTTGATTTGATTTCAATTACATTAAAAAAAAAATAAAAATGCCCATACATGTAGTCTTCTTGTACTCTTTCTATCTAAAACTGAATTTCTTCACATTCCATGGCTACATAACAATGCATTTCTTTCCCAAACCATTCTCAGAAATGTCTGAAATAGTTAATTACAACAAAATACATATCTCATATAAGTGTCTCAAAAAATACATATAAGTGATAGTTATCTTGATATTTTATATTCTTATATTTGGCATACAGTGAAACTATAGTTGTGGGATCCAGGCAAAATTGGTTTGTCATAAAAAAACTAAATTCTCATTCATATCACTCCTTATTGTTCAGGACAAAGTGACGTCACATATGACAATTTTTTCTTTCCTGTACATTTATTCAGCCATTTACTATTAATAAAAAGAAAAAACTGTCGGATTTTAACTGTCGGAATGGCAAAGTGTCAGAAGTTAGAATCATCCCAATGCCTTGTCTTGAAGTTGGATAAGATAACCATCCAATCAGAAGACGTCGTCAAGCTGGTGACGTAGGCTATAGACAACTTTCGTCCAATTATTTGATGTCTAATTATATCAATAGAGAATGTGAAGCTAACGTCATGCTGTTGAATTCTGGGTAACTGTTTAGTATAGCGATGCCATATTAGGAGGATCGAGATTCTTTCTGCGTGCGTTTACTGCAGTGTTTTGATTTTCTTTTTGATTTTGGAAAACATCACCATGGTATGTCATTCCTGCTCCATTAAAAACTGCAATAGCAAGTCACATGATCATTAGGGAAATAAACTGAACAATGGGATACGTTTTCCCCTTTTCCGACGTGTAAACAACACGAAGGAAAGCATGCTGAGGGGTAACGAGAAGATTGCGCATGGTGTGGATAGTGGGAGCAAGACAAAAAGACATTAGTTATTGCAACATCTCTTCGTCAATAGCTTCCATCCACCTTTCGCTCTATTTTGTTAGCGCCCGTTTCCATTCAAATGGCCTTTTATCTATAAAAATGGTGTGCGTGATGACGTCATGCCTAAAAAAAAAAAAATAATAATTTTTCGCATTGGTTTGGGTTTAGCATAAAATAAATCTCCCCTGAAGTTCATTCAGAAATGTGTTTATCGCTAATTCTCCCAGATGGCCCTCATTTTTTTCCTCTGAAGTTTGGGTAAAATGGGGAGATTATTGAGACAATTCATTGAAATTTGCCAGTTTACTATGATTTTAATTTCACAAATAAAAGCAACCAGAAGAGGAGGAATTGCAATCAAAAGGCCCTTCTGATACTACTGTAATATTGGTCCTGATGTTGCACCTATTGCACGTTGGCACAGGTTCCAACCCGAAAGCGGATTGTCGTGGCTCTGTTCAAGCTGGCAACCTGCACCAAGTAGTGGTGGAAACTTTCTGTCTCAGTATAAGGACCAGCAATCAATGTGTATATGCAGTGTGCACAGCTATTTAAGAAAAGAAAATGATGCAGTGTTATATCAGGGTTTACATATGATACATTCCTGATATTCAATATTTTGAACAATAATCTAATCAAAAGCATTGCCATCACATCTGTGTTATGTCCCGCATATTTCTCCAGCAACGTTTAAAAAGCTTGTTTTCTTGGACAAACAGTTTTGATAGTTTATAGTCTTGAAAAAAGTGCAGGACATTCTGAGAATGTCATTCAGCCGACTTTATTCATCTACAGAACAGGGTAAAGCTAATTTAAGTTTGAGAAAAGAAAAGGAATATATAGGTCTAAAAAGTTTCATTTGGTAATTTATATTTTAATTTAATGCTTTTTTCGTTTGGTAACGAATTATTTTAATTTAATGCTTTTTTCGTTTGGTAATTTATTTATTTTAATACAGGGGATTTTGCCGGCATTTTTTCAAAAGTAGACTAAACATTAATTTAATAGAATTGGGCTGTGTTAAAAAAAAAAAAAAAGCATGCCGAAGCTTTTCACCTAGTATTGTGTATTTATTCTTAATTTAACATCTTTATGCACAGAAATTATATGTTTTTGTACTGTGGGCTAATTCCGTGACTGCCATATATTACTTTGAATGGTGTGGAAAAGAAACTTTAATAAGTAAATGGATGGATACTGCGATTTAATTAATCGCAAACAGTGGCCATTCATTTGTTCAATGTGCACGAGATATTTGTGTTGGCACTCCTGGAAGTGTCACGTTTGCAGATTGGATCTATATGCCATAAAGATCAATCCATAATCACTTACAATAAACTGGCTTTCTATACTGTCATCATGATAACACAGGCTAACGATTGGGGCAAACTCTGTCATGTGACACTACATTTTTGCATTAATGCCAATTTTATCAACAAAAAGTGTTTCCAAACCATTTTATCATGACATTTGATGTATCGACATAGAGTTTATATGCTTGAGTAAAACAGAAATATATTTTGTCAACATTTGTGACATTTTAGCGATAATGTGCGTTTCCATTTTGATGCACTAAAACTTTTTTCGCAAAAATTCCTTGGATGTAAACGTAGTTAATGAGAGTGTGTTCTTGACATTTTCAATCAGGTCAGTCCCTTGGTGTGTAACTTTGACCTTAATTGTACAATGTTTCTTCAAAAACATGTTATGATGGCATGCATAGTGTAAACATAGGGTTGTGTGTGTATTATGCACATAGCTGAGTATTTTTTTAAAGTTTTTTTTCTATGGTTTGATTTAATAATTAAGACAAATCTGAGGAGTGACACCTTACCTTTGCAAATACGACTGTGCTTTCACAGTTTCCAGGCTTCTGGCTCAGGAGATCTTGCCCCCAGCCACAGCAAAATTGTTTGTGTGCTTCTAGGGATTTGTAGCATTTAAACTCACGCAGAGTGTACGCACTTTGTCCAAAAACATGGTAGTTCACCATGTCCAAGTATGTCAGTGGAGGTAGTGCTTAGGTCATCAGAAATCCTTTCTTGGGATGCCAACTCATGGATCTATGTCGTTAATTGTGTTTAATGTCTCCAAATACCTTTGCTTGGCGTTGGCATTCAGTTTGTCCCAGAAGGGCCCACTTTCTTTTTGTTTTCCCTTCTCCATATAATTCCGGTATTAACACTAGCATAGCATGAGGAGGGTCCAAGATGGCGACCGAGACAATCTGTTTTCTCTGCTTAGAAAGTAATATTCTTTTTACGCCATATGAACAATGATAACTTTCATCGTTTAATGGTGTGCAATGTAAATTTTTGAGACGTTGCAGGGAAAAAGTCTTATGCTTCAAGTTTTCTTCTGTATTTGATATATTCGTTTAAACAATGGCAGAGAAGAGACATGCGAACAGCAAAGATAATGCGGCATTTGGGCGCATAAAGGACTCTCCTGATCAGATGTAGCAATGAATCGATCTGATACTTGGATCGGAATCGGCTCCGATACTGAAGCTTTTAGACCGATCGTGTATCGGTGTGACGAGCCCAATCCATATCTGACACTGTGTGTTAGTCATATTCGTTACTGTCAAGCTAAAATAAAAATGACAAAAGAACCATTAAAGTAGTTCATATGTCTCGTGCATTTTATTCAAAGTCACTTGAAGACAAGCAATAGCTCTGTGAATCACAAATGGCTGTGTTTAATATATAATTAAATTAAAGTAAATATATAAAATGCAAGTGCAGCGCTTTAGTGAATGGAGCTGCTTTACTACAATTTAATTACAACTAAAATATATTTAGTACAAAATTAGTTGTTCCAAAATAGCACACTAACTAAGTTAACTAATCATTAACACACTTGAAGCATACTGATAATTAGTCTGGCTTCAAGTATACTTAGCATATTTTTTTTTCACCAGGGTTGATTAGAGGGAGTGTTTTATTTTTGTCGCGTTGCTCATTTGCAGTTTACTTAACATCTACGTTCAAAGCGAGTGGTGCAACATGCAATGAATCCTTCCAATGAAGTGCTTTTCGCTCTTGTTCTACAGCTTATTTTCGTGTGTCAGGTTTCTTCAGTATTAATTGTTGTGTTCCACCACGAACATCTGGGCATTCATAGCTTAAATTGACATGAGTATCTAGCAGTTTTCAGAAATAAAATCGGTGATTGGACGGCGAAGACACTGGGAATAATTGTTCCCAAATTTGAACGCTCCGGCTGGAAAGGTTCTAATCTGTCCATATAAAACAATATGTTTTAAATAACAAAGATTGCATCCGCACCTCATTTGATGTATATATTGAGTGGGGACACTCATGTTGTGTGCATTTTTCTATGGGATTTGATGAGAAAAGTGCTCAAACTTAAACGCTGGGTTAGATGTTTATTTTTCGAAGATCTCATGCAAGGTTGCCAGATTGCTTAAATTATGTTTGACAAAAGGCGAAATATGTTTTATTTGTGCAAATATAAATGTCTGCTTGCGGTGTTATCTGGCAACCCTGAGCGAGAGCTCAGTGTTTGGAAATCATTCAACAATGGAGCTCTGATTCCCTCTATTGGACATTTCTTGTAATTGCCAGTCAGAGAATTAACAGACAGTGGATTGGACATGGGTTATCTTGTATTTTTACTAGGGCTGTCAATCGATTAAAATGTTTAATCAAATTAATTACATGGTGTCCCAATTAATTAATCGCATATACAAATATTTTCTGAGAAAGCCCCTCATATAACAATAATTCAATATATAATGATGAAATAAATGTACATAGTTATCTTTAAATATTATATAATACAAAATGTTCAGATAATTAATATGCACTACATTCTTGTGGCAGAAGAGTTAATCATTGATAAGACAATACAAAAAGCGGTTTAAGAATACAATGTATTGTTTACTACCATATTATTGAACATAAGCCAATCATTGGCATACAGTTCACAGCAATCCATTTCGCAAGTGAATTTGTCAATCAGTTTGAGATTTATTATGAGGGCTTTTTTAAGGACCTGTCATACCTGCATCCGACATGCTTGTGTAGTGTCTTGGGTGCGTTGCGTAATAAACATACATTTTTAGCTCACTGTGTCAAGTTAAATATCTAATACTTAGAACACATCTTGAGATCTCTTAGTTCAAATTTGCGCTCCAAGTGTTTTGAATGCAAGAACATAACACATGTTTGTGTTGTGCTGCTGCTGGATAGTTGTTTTGTTCACTGTATAAACTGCGTGTTGCCCATACAGCTGAAGTTTCACTTACTGCCCTCTGGAGTAAACCGGTGGTATTACAAGCTTGCATTTCACAGGAATCTTTCTTAATACGGTCCGGGGGCATTGTGATTAATTGTGTAAATTTAACGTGTTCTTTTTTATAAAATTAAACGCACGGAATTAACGCGTTAAATCGACAAAGCCCTAATTTTTAAATATCAGTTGATATTTTTACTCTATTTTATTTAGATAATATGTAATAAATATGTTTATTAACTTTAAACTTTAAAATTAAGTTATGCCAAATACCTCAAAACATGTGAATATGCACAAAAAGGAATCATGACACTTAATGCGTTGCCATGCCAAAAGTATTTAAGATATTTAGAAACCCTTCAGAATTTAAAACGTGCAATGCCTTGACATTAATCTATAATTTTTTAAGCAATTCAGGCGAACATAATAGGGATTTTTCAACGTCTGTTAAAAGTGACATCCTTCCTTCAGCCAGTTGGTGGCGCTATGACCGTGACCCACATTAGTCACATCAAAGTGATCAGCCCGCAAGGACAAACATTTGGCTTAATTTTGATGTTTTTTATTTTCTGCACACAGAAGATATGAGACTTTTCCTTGTTCCATTTTTTTATGTTATTTTGTCGCTTCACCATGGCAACACCATTTGATATATCAAAAATCCCTTCGCAATTTACCATCTTCAATGTCTTGGCATGATGTCGCCCACATTTGGATTCTGAACACTTAAATCCCTGGGAGGATTATATCAAATTCCTCAGTATGCATTTTTCAAACAATCCAAAATGACCAACTTACTTTTGGCCAGAGCTTATGACAGTCAGCACGAAAGTTGTCCGGCTTGATGAGATCTATATGTGTACAACGTTTGGTGACTGTACCTCAAAAGGGATGTGTTAGCATGCCTAGAGCTTGTAACACTTAGCCGCCCCCCCTCCCATGGCCAGCGACTCTGATGTGTGTGCAAACTTTCAAGAGTTTTTACATATGCTATGTACCCCAAAAGTACTGAAAACTTTGAAAAGATGATTTAATCCAGACCGTGCGTTCAGACCAGAGGCGTCGAGAGCGTCAAATCGACCGGAAGTCATTTATTTTCAAATATCTCAAATATCTATTCTCGGCAGCGAGAAGCGGCGCGGTGAGTCTGGGGCAGTGTGGGCGTCAGAGGAAAGTTCAAGTGCAGCCAACATTATGGTAATTAGCTTTGACGCGGTTCAGCGGCAACCTATTGGAATATAGAAGGGCTCCGCTCTAGCGAAGTCTAGAGAACACAACCGTGTAAACTTTGGTTCCCACCAAACATTAGTTCCGAAGACAAAATGGAGGAGAAACTGATTATTGCCGAGGGGGGTTTTCCCGTAATATTTGATCTGTCCCTGTTTGCTTACAGGGATATAAATAAAATAAAGAAACGATGCGTGGACAAAGGTGTCTGAAATTGTTGGTGTGCCAGGTGAGTTGATGAAGTGGATATTATGGTTTATATAATATGATATAATAATATATTAAAATATTTCATGAGGATATACGCTACTTGTGATATGTCATCAAAAAGATACCGGTCGACATTTGTGGATGTTTTGTGGCCCCTTTAAATGTAGTTCATAAAACCAAGCATTCTCAACGAATGTTGCCGCCTATTTCAAATACGTCAGAGCGTCCACAAATCTTTGATAGCTTTGTTGGCAGGGCAGCCAGACGAATTTTGATCTCTGGTCTGAACGCACAGTTAGAAGAAAAAGCAGACCTTAAATTTGAAACACCGGCACTACAACCAAAATTAACATCAACAGAGATGTGAGTGGAAAGAATAACAGATATTACCCTCTGTCACCACAGCCACAAAACTATAAACAGCAAAGCAACAGAGTTCCCTGCATTCACAGTTCAAATGCAAGCTGGTAACCGCTTTTAGCTTTATTAACCAACAAGTAGGCTACGGCATCTTCATCAGTGCAGGCAAAATCACAACATCATTACTGAGACACAAACCACTGTACAATACACTAAACTGTATATAAAACAAAGCCATAATAAAAACAGCAGCAGCACATAATAAATATGTACATATTGTTGCATATTCCTACCTTTCGATTTTTTTTCTTTTTTGATTTTCTGGCAGAGAAGTGCTTAATGAGGCTGGTAAAATCCAAATTGTACAGAACGTAATTTTCAATGGACATCAGAGACAGGTGATTCAATCGGCTTTAGCCCATCGTGGATCTCAGTCTATTTTCAATTAGTCCCAGTTTTGAAATAGAGCGCTCCGCGCTGGCGTTGGTTACAGGCAAAGTCATAAATGGCCTGAGTGCTATATCAACAATTGGAAACACTGATTGTAGTTTCCTTACGCTTATAAGTTGCAGCAGTGACCTTGCCTGAGGAGTGCAGATTAGCTGCTCCTGTGCAAAGATCTTTTTGAGTGATGGATGGGATCTCGTTAAAAAATCCAAATGTCTGCTGAAAATCTTTGTAGGAGTGATACCTCCTATCCAGCTCGGCAACGAGACGGTCTATGATGGGACGATTCGTACTTTCTTTCTGACATTTTGCTGCTATGCTGTCTAGCAATAACAGTGATGTAAATGAAAATAATTGACATGATTTGACCAGCAGCTGATTGGACAGATGTGACCCCAGTCACATCTATCCAATCACCTGCTTATTTAATTTTTTTTAATGTTTCTTATGGGCCAATGAGGGTCTTTTTTTGTTCGCGCTGAAGTAAATTTAAAATAATGGAGAAAAAATTGTCTGGCAAATCCGGGGCCCCTGCACACGTGGGGCCGCTAGGCTGCAGCCTATTTGTATCGCTTCTAGACTTGGTCTGCTCTGCTGGCTCATACCTCTAACTGTAAAGACTCCCCCTATAGAGTGGTGGTGGTGTAGTGGTCTAAAGCACATAACTGGTAATCTGGTAATCAGAAGGTCGCTGGTTCGATCCCCACAGCCACCACCATTGTGTCCTTGAGCAAGGCACTTAACTCCAGGTTGCTTCGGAGGGATTGTCCCTGTAATAAGGGCTCTGTAAGTCGCTTTGGATAAAAGCGTCTGCCAAATGCATAAATGTAAATGTAATGCTCCAGGGGCTGGTTGCACCAGCAATACATATGTTAGAACTTAGCCTAGTTGGTAGGACATAACCCTACGTATCAACAAAATATTCACGGCAGACTCCAACCAGGAGTAACGGTTGGAATAAAAAAGCAGAATGATATTTAATGACATCAGTGAGCTCATGTGACAGACTTCAGTTCTTTCAACATATATAATGGTGTTGGCATTAACACTTGTGTACATTTACGAGAGAGAAAAACATCATTTTAAGCAGCTCTTCAGCATGAAAGCTTTCTAACGGTGCAGTTTTCAGGGTTGCATCACCCGGTGTAAAGTTTCAACTCATTCAAAATATATATAGGATATTAAAATGAATAAATGTCTGTTTTTCCAGTCTATTGTATTAGTATTTATTTTAGATACAGTTCCTATATATTATGTACTGTTGTGTGATACAATCTTAATCTGTATATATGTGTGTGACAAATCTTAAACAATGTATGCCTGCTAACAAATGATTTATGTTAAAACCAAAAACGCTAAAATGATAATTGAATGTGACCCTTGAAAATGGCTGATGGAGTGGCAAGTAGAACCAGAAGGAAATTAAGGGAAAGGAGGGGTTATAGTCAGATGCCTCCGATACCTGCACATCTATCAGCCCTGGGGACACCAGGACCTGAAGCGCTGGTGGGAAAGCTGCCTCCCTTAGCAAATGGAGGACAGAAGTGGATAATAGCTGTAGAAAAATTTACATCTGGAGAACGCTTGTGTCTGGGAGATTTAAGGGCATTACTGGGAAGAGTCTAGGGACAATTAAAGATGCAAAGAATTGAAATTATGGCAGCATGCACCAAACTGGCTGATGACATCCCTTTTAATAACTTAAGGAGAGCATATTGGAATGCTGTGAGAACCACCTATCCCACCACACGCTCAATGACTGCTTTAAACAGCTTGAAGAAGGGACTAGATGAAGAAATGCACACGTTTCTGAAACGCTGTGAAGAAGCATGGCTAGAAAGCACTGGTGATTTGCACAACAAGAGCGAAAGCACCGGTATGCTTTGGAGGGCTGCCGTTGTGAAGTCGCTGCCCCAAGCTGTCCAACAAAAACTGGAAGATATAGTTGGGCTGAATGAAATGGATGAGAAAGTATAGCAGACGCATCTGACACATTATGACAACAAACACCGCCAGACACAGAGTGAAGGAGACGAGGAACTGAAAACCCTTACCAAAAGGTTACTGAAGATGCAAGTTGCAGAAAAGGATAATGAAGCAAATAAGAATAAAAAAGAGAAACGCCAGAAGGCAATGAACACGCCCCAGAGCTATAACCAAGGACCCGGTGTCCAAATACAAACTTCACCCCCTATACAACAGGATGAATGGCAAACCCCCTATACAACAGGATGAATGGCAAACATGCTGGAAGTGGGCCCCCTTACCTTCCCCAACCAATAACTCCCAGCAACCTACACAATATCTATAGAGGGCAATACAGATCAAGAAGAGGGAGTATAATGCAAAATGGCTGTTTCAATTGTGGGGACCCTGGACTTTGGGCCAGAGAATGCCCGGGAGGAAACAAGCAGTTCAATAAACATCAAAGAGGTGGTTTTAGGGGAAGAGAAAGAGGAGGAGGAAGAGGAAGCCTTCACATTTTCAACTGTAAGAATACTAAAGATTGCTGAAATGTTGAAACAACCTCATATTACCTACACCACCACAGGGGTAAACATGACAACAGGAATGAACTCTGAAGGACAAGAGCCACATGACTGTGAATTCAGGGCAGCAAAAGATCTGAAGATAAGAATGGAACTACACACAGAACCCCTGGAGGAACCAGACTTAACCCTGTACAGCGACGGATGTTGTTATAAGGGAAATCATGGGAATATGGCCTCCTATGCACTGGTTTAACATGAAGGGAAAAATATCACCACAATGGACGCTCAGGTTATCTCACAACCGGCCTCAGCTCAGCTGGCCGAAATCACCGCACTCACCAAAGCACTCGAAATAAGTGAGGGCAAAAGAGTAAATATCTACACTGACTCTGCCTATGCCTTCGGAGCAGTACATGTTGATGGGCCACAATGGATGAGAAGAGGATTCATAACCACGCAAAAGATCCCTGTGAAGCATGCTGAACAGTTAAAAACATTACTAAGAGGCGTACTAATGCCAAAAGAGGTGAAAAATGCAGAGGGACCCGAGGAAGAGACCACGGAGCCTCCTGTCAAGCCTGGTGACTGGGTACGGGTGAAGGAACACAAGAGAAAGTGGTCTGAACCCAGGTGGACAGGGCCGTGGGAAGTGGTGGAGTGCACCCCCCATGCCCTAAAAGTAAGGGGTAAGACAGTAGCTAATTGGCACCACCTGACACACTGTGTACACTCACTGCGGAGGTTAGAACTGATTTGGCTAAGCTGCATGAAAAAGATAAATGTCTAGAATCTGCCAAAATACTTTAGAAGAAATAGGAGTGGCAATAGGGGACAATTCAGAATCCCCATTTACTACAAAGTGGGAGGACAAATTCCCTTATCCGAGGTACCACTCCTTAAGGAAGAGAACGAAGCGGAAGAAGAAAGAGAAAAATCCAGCACATGTAATACTGTAAATAATTACATGTTCTAGCCTTATGCCTTACAGGTGATCGCCGGTGCAGCAGGGTCATGGAAGAGATTCCTGTCAAGAACAGTTACTTGCATTAGAACCGTATTACACTCAACGACAGGTTTTCCTCTTCACGCAGCAGATACGATAGCATTAAGTTTTTCCTTGTATTTTGTTGCAAAGTTTGATCCCAGGACCGAGGGGCCAGCTTAATGCCTGTATAGGCGCAGTAGATGGCCCTAAGGGAATGAGAGACCAGTGCAGGTTTAAGAGAGAAAAGTGCTGGAACAAGTATCACACCTAGCAAGGTTTAAGAGAGAAACAATCGGCACAGAGTATCACACCTGACAAAGCATCAAATGGACAGTGTTTACACCATGAATGGTGTAAAAGGAGGGAATTGTTGTGTGATACAATCTTAATCAGTATATATGTGTGTGACAAATCTTAAACAATGTATGCCTGCTAACAAATGATGAATGATGTATGTAACTAACTAGAAAATATATGTTAAATCCAAAAACGCTAAAATGATAATTGAATGTGAAGGTGGGATAAACTGCAGCTGCATTTCTGACACAGGATATGGGCAGAACCTAGACACAGTTTCTACACTGGAAATTCTTTAGACAGGGAACTGATAAGAGCAAACCAATAGAAGGCAAAACTAGTAATCCCGCTGCGGCAAAAATAAACCAATCAAAAGAGTAAAAAATGAGAACAAAGGAATACACCCTGGGTCAGAAATGTAGAAAAGAAGGAGACGGGACAGACGGGGTCTTTTTGAGCAGAGCTTACGGGTGAAGCAGACAAGATCCCCAGCTGGGCGAATGGTTTCTGTACTTATTCTATCTTGTTAATAAATAAAATTTTTACCTTGAAAACTTGACTTCGTCTCCTGAAAAACGAACACAGTACACAGGGCAAATATACTATTTCTTAAATATATTTTTATTACGTAAAATATTTTAAAATATATTTAGTGTACTTTTGTGTGCTAAAGTGGAACAACTTCAAGTATACTTGGTACACTTTAAGCATATGCTTGTGTTGGGACTAATTACGTGCTTGATTAGTGAAATTAAAGTGTACCTTAATTGTGTTAAAAGTACATAACAAATGTATTATTAGTGTCTTCCAAACATACTAGCAATATACCATGAATATATTATTTTTGCGATTAGTATATGCCCTGTTACCTTTGACTAATTCCAAATACTAAAAAAATGCACACCTAGTAGTCAATAACAGTATAGTTTGTTATTACTTCGCTATACTACTTTGTATATTATACTTTCAATATTACATACTCTTACACAGTACAGTATTTTAAATGTGTTATCACTATACTAAAGGCTGAATTACTTAGGGGACTTTTTCCCAATGCTGAATGCACTTGTTTTAAAGACCATTAAAATATATAACATGTAACAACATCACTAATGAAGACAAATATTTCAATAACTAGTCCAATGGTTTTAAAAACTTTGCATTGGTTATTTAAACTTTGCATGGTTTCAGCATTTTAAAACCGAACAAAATGTACTGACCATGCATTAAAAGAAAACATTGCACTGATCCTCTATATACAAACTACACATTGTTCCTTTTTCTAGCTGAATTGCTCATTATTACACTTGCGTCTGATGGCCGCTTGAACATCTGAGGCAGTTGTCTGTGGAAACTCGTGAAGGATAGCATCTGTTAACAGAATATAAGGTCAGACAGCATGTTCATACAACAGTAAAGAGTAAAGATTAGCAGTGAGGAATTGTATCAGAATGACATGTCAATATTGCTTTCATTACATAGTTGAACATATACAGTATGCAACAGAAGTGAGTACACCCCTGTGCAACATCACAATTTAACTTAAAATCAAATTATTAAAATCTCTTTATGGGGATGATATGGGGCTGCACGAGAGCCAAAAGTGTTGGGATGACATTTATAGATGGCACTATGACTATATTTTCAACTCTGAGATAAATTTTTTTCTTTAAATACTTTTTACATCCACCTTTATTTTTAATGATTGACTCAATCGTCCTCGGCATGGACGATACCAGTGTTGCACAAATTTCTGGAGAGATTTTCTGCCATTCTTCAATTAGCAAATTAATACATAGTTGGGAGATTTCTACCTACCCATGAGGAATGAATATATTATCCTAATATGAAAACGATGTATTTAATTCAAGTTTTTGAACATTGAGTGGTATGACCTGTGGTGTGGAGGTTCACCTTAACAACAAGATAATTTACATGATGTGTGACACATGTAACCTAATAAACCCTACCACATTAATACTGAACCATTTTACAATGAACACCAACAGATGCTCTCAAATACAAAAGGTACATGGTGCAAATTCAGCATTCTATACATCGATGAATTAACTATGGCTGTTAAATAATACATTCATCTCTTAATTGTAACATACCATTTCAATTTCACTGACCACACTAATAGATGTGGATGAGGTGGTCCCCCCAGGTGAGGGCAACAATGCCCAGACTCACTGCACACACTCCTTCATTACTTTAATAGTTTTCAGGAGGTCTAGTTGAAAAAAGTTTATGTTGTTTAATTAGTATGAACTCTGAATCTGTGGCATAGGACAGATGGATGAAATGTAGAAGCTGTCCAGTATTACAGGGATAATGGTACTTAAGTTTAGTACACGGCAATCATGCCTAATGTGGAACATATTGTGTTCTCTAATGTCAACCCCAACAATGCCAACTTGAACACCTTCCACGAAGGGATGCCATGGTTTCATCCATTCGGGGTGCCGTTTCTTGACCAGTGTTATCATACATTATCTGCTATAATGAACGATGACATAACAGGCATACTGAAACTTTTTATTTATTACAGTCACATTATACCACATTAACTTGTATGTGATGTTCAGAAGTGGATGCCAGGGGTCTAGCAGCCTTCAAAATCTTTGCTTGCTTTGCATGGATAAAAACGTTTCTAAGGTAAAAATAAGAAAATGGTTAGAAATCTAATAAAATTTGAAATTGGAATTGTACTAGAGACAACATAATTGAATAAAAAAAAGTTAAATATGACACCAGTTTATGTTTGCATTAACGATTATAATCTGTGCTCAACTTGTTTAAAAAATGCTAGATTCACAAAGGGAATGGATTCTGTCCAATTATTTTTCAAATCAAGCCCTGTTTATAAAGCACTCTACAACAAAATGTAGCCAATTCCTCAGGAAAATATTATGCCTTACACCATGGAGACGTTGTGGAAATTCATCCTCAGAACTGGTGTGGTGATCTTGTGTGGCTAGGGCCCTATTCTGAGAAAACAAAGTCTTTAGGTTTGTAACATCTGGTCCCTGGCTTGCAAGTCTTTGATCTTGGTTTGCTTTGCCTGAATAAAATGTAAGGAATTTTTATTTTTTTTAATTTATGACATTCTCACAAAGTCACATTCACGTTGACTTACTGGAGCTTTATGAAATCCAAGATAAATTTATACTAGACAAAGTACTATTAATATACAGACAATCTTGCGATGGGATCACACAACATGTTGACGTTCCAACCCATATTAACTACATGAGCACGGAGTACATGAGTACAGACAGAGAATGTTAAGTCCTCTGCCAAAGCCTACAAGGAACTAGCTGGATGTTTAGCCAGAGACCTCTTTTTGAGCTAGCATATAAGCAAGCAGACTACACATTTAATCTTAAAACCAGTTAAAACGCACATTTTTTTCAAAACTTATCTATATCCAGCCTGGCTTTTTTATCCTCCACCATAACCTCCACCATGTTGGTCTTCAAAATTTTCTTTTTCATGCGCACACCCCTGCTTTCCTCCTCGGTCCATATATCTTTACCCAAAACTAATAAATTCTTCTTTGTGTCGAGGTCTTTGAACGAATCTGATATAACGAGAGAAGTAAAGAAGTTTAGCCTACAACTGCTACCAATAAAACTAAACAATTAAGCAATGAGGATCTGAAAGGCTATATGGGAAATATATGTTACAATCCAAACTTACCTCCAAAGGTTATCCGGCTCATATTCGCTCTTTTACTCTGAAATCATCATGGTATCAAAGTCAAAATGGAAGAAACATTTGAATTCTGATGAGACTCAACCAGAGACGCAAAGAACAACAAAACACAGAAGACTTCAACAAAAACAGGAAAAAAAGACAATTGTTGAAATGCAGTGAGCTACAATATGAAAAAGCTTCACCATCCAGCTATCTTTGTGGTCACATACCCCATACACTCTTGAAAGGCTTTTATTGTGTACATGCTGTCTGCCTTTCTACTCTGAGAACTATTTGAAAAATAGGATAATCAACTTATCAACATGTAATATTCCCTCAAAAAAAAAAATCACAATATATCTTTAGGCTATTATAGTGTAATGCCTGTTTCACACATGGTCCGTTTGCAGTATGTATGCAGTAGGTATTGTAGTACTGTAACACCCTTCAAAGACAGGGCGGGAAGGAGGACAGCGGAACAGGTTTCTCTACACAAGGTATGCTTTTAATTAGTGATATCCTCAGCGCTTTTACTGTTTTAACCTTAACAAATACTTTTAAACAATGTCTCAGCTCCACAAGCTAGTTGTGTCGGTCTCTCTCTCCCCGGACTGCAGGTTCTGAGGCTCTTTTATGCCGCTCTCCCCCGTACTCACTGAAATTAGAGACAGGTGTTAGACATAATTTAGCTCAGGTGCAAGAGCCCTTACCGCTTTCTCTCCCCGGATGGGAGCTTGACCACGCCCCCGCTGCCACAAGTACGTATGCGGTGCGGAAGCAAGGGCTTTCAACACATTAGCCATACATTTTAACACTTTCTAAAGAAAATGTCCAAATAATTAAGTGAATTCCAAGCATGAACAGATAAACTTAAAAAGTTTGCTCAACTATAACTTCAAATATACTACAACTTCAGGATATTAAATAATGTATTTTTAAAATATGCTTTCAGTGCATTGCTACAATGATAATTTTAAGCAAACATTTTAAAATATACCTAAAATATATTTTAAAATAAAGTTTAAATAAGTACACTTTAAAAATGATATGAAACTTTCACTTTAAGTATATTTTTCTAAAACATATTTTTGGAAAATATACTACATTACAATTATTTTAAAGTGTGTTAAAAGTTTTATTGTGAAAATAGGTAAAAGCATGATGTTAATATACTTTTTCTATATTTAAAGAGGCTACAATTCTTTATTAATATATTTGCAATGTACTATTGAAAAAGCTAATATATTTGAAATACAATAAAGCATATTTTTTTTCACCAGTGTAGCCTAACGGCATTCCATCGGCACTCAGCAAATACACAGTTAAACACGTCTTTGAATATCTAATAAACATTTAATTCCACGAATCTTGCAAACTTCAGCAAATCCAGCTATTAGATCTGATGAAGTGTGCATCATATCAGCCTGCATGAAAAAAAGTGTAGGCTACTCTGTGTGTCTCTGACTTATGTTATGTGACGGTCCGCAGTGCTAATGATCCAAGGTGTGAATTAGATGCGTTCAGATTTTTTATACCTGTTTATATATATATATATATATATATATATATATATATATATATATAAAACAAAGTCTTTTGTTTGCCTGTTTAATTGTGTGATGATGATGCAGGAATGTTACATCTAGATGTGTTTTTGTTCATGTTTTGTTTATGTCCTTTATTTTGAAAAGTTTCTTCATGTTCCATGCCATGTTTTGTTCCTGTTTCCTTGTCATGTGACCGTCCGGTTTCCCTCCATGTTCATGTGTCTTGTTTTCATTGGTTTATTGTTTGATTACTTTGTTATCTGTTCTAGTTTGTCATTGGTTTTAGTTTATTGTCTTGTTATCTTGTTTAGAGTTCTGATTGTTCATTGGCATATGTTTCCCCATGTCCATGTATTTAAGCCCTCATGTTTGCCATTGTCTCTTGTCTAGTATTGATGTAAGTTTGTGTAGCACTGTTCAAGTTCATGTCAAGTTTAAGCCTTGCCTACCATGTTCATGTTTAAGATTCAAGTTTATGTTATGTTTTAGTCATGTTTATAGTTAGGGTTTTTGATTTTCACTTTGATTATTAAACTGCCCTTCTTAATTTCATCGTCTTCATCATTGCCATTGCCAGCTACAACCGTTACAGAATACTAGACCGCCCATTATGGACCCAGCAGTTTGGCTCTGGCATCTTCGTCAGGGGAATCAACCACTGAAGAAATACGTGGAGGATTTTTGTGCTCTGGCAGACCAAGTGGACTTTAATGAGGTTGCCCTCAAAGATATTATTTGCTTTGGACTGAGTGAGCCAATCTCCACTTTGATGCCTGGCGGTCGCAGTCCCCTCAACCTGGCTCAATATATCGACCTCGCCCTACAGATCCCTGGTTCCACATTTACTGTGGCCGCCGCGCCAGAGTTCCACGTCATGGCTACCAAGCCAGCATCCCACTTTATTACCAATGAGCCCATGCCTGCCATGTCCAACGAGTCAACGGCCATGTCTGCCATGGCCAACAAGCCAACATTGCCAGCATCATCTGTCCCAGAGACTGCACTGCCAACTTCGTCCTCACGGAGGAGGAGGAGAAGAGATTTCGTCTCTGAGTCTCAGTCCATGCCTTCGACCACAGAGGTCGCTCCCGAGACTCAGTCCATGCCCACGACCACAAAGGTCGCTCCCAAGACTATGCCCAAGCCCACGACCACAGAGGTCGCTTTTGAGACTCTACCCATGTTCCTGACCACAGGGACCATCTCCGAGTCTCTGCCCATGTACATGACCACGGTGGTCGTTTCCCAGTTATCAACGGTTTCACCTTCCACGACCTTGCCCCATGTCATGGCAGCCAAGCCAGAGTCAGCTCCAGGCCATGTCACAGCCAAGCCAGAGTCAGCTCCAGGCCATGTCACAGCCGAACCCCAGACTGCTCCACGCCATGACTTAGCCGAACTCCGGTCGGCTCCATATAATTGTGGCTGGTGAGGTGGTTACCAGTAGAGGGCGTGGCCAGGTAGGCAATGAGAGGGTTTTTAAGCAGGCGCCCGAAAGGAGATATTGAGATGGGGTCCGCTTTTATGTATTGAAGCGTGCTGTCTGATAGCACTTCATTGTTTGCTTTTGCGTGGACATGATCTGGGTGAGCAGATGCAAACACAGGGTCATGCCCAATCTCATTTCATCTTGGCAGTTAAATATGGAGATAGCTGTGTTTCAGGTTTAAGTTGATCGCTGTTCTTCCTCTGTTTTTTTTTTGTTTGTTCAATTTCCTCGCCAGCCTGTCCTTGTATGTGCGCGCTGTGCCTCCAGCACTAGAATCTTTAATGGTTGTTGTAAACGGGACTGGCTTGTGGGGTGTTTGATGTTTTTGTTTGTTTGTTAGTCTATACCTTCCCAGCCTCATATTGCCAGCCAACTGCCATACTCTCGATGCTTCCAAACACGTGAACTTTTCATTTGTATGGGGTTTATGTTTGCTGTGGAATTAATTTGGTTTGGAATAGGTGTTTTGGTAAGCCTGTGTTATATGTTTGATGTGATTTTGATTTTGTTGTTTTAATTTGCATGAAGAAGCTTGGGTTTTGTTGAGGTTTATGGAGTGTTGGTTGGCTATTAATATTTGAGTGGGAAAGAATTCTTGTTGTTTGTTTGTTTATTACATGTGTTTATTGGTATCTTAGGTTTATTTATAAATATTAATAAATTACTATTTTTGTGATAAACCTGAGTGTCAAGTAAGATGTGTGTTTGGGTCACCTTGGCTTAAGGAATAATCCTTGAGTTACAATTTGGAGTAGTTGACAGGGTCGACCCCCAATTTTTTTTATTTATTTATTTATTTTATTTTTTTTTTGTGATTATTTAAGACTGGGAAGTGGATAGTTGTTTCTGTTTTTTGTGGTAGGGGGAACAGCGATCAGCTTTGAGGATGACTGCTTTTGACGACAGTGTATTGGCCTGCTGCTGTTATGGTGGAGGAGCTGTGGTAACTACAAGTGCAGTTGGAGCAACTGCATGTAGAAAATGAAAGACTAAGACGGCAGTCACAAATTGGAGGTCTGGGGGGTGTTGTATCAAGTTCAGCCTCAGAAGGTAATGGACAACGGAGAGAACCAGCTATATATTTGCCTAGAGAAAGAAAATGTTTTAAATTCTCTGGTAAAGTGTCCCCTGGCTCTCCTCTTTTGGAAGATTGGATTGAGGAGGTAGAGAGTTGTATTAGGGGGAGACACATGTCTGAACTGGATAAAGCCATGTTTGTTTATGATCATTTAGAGGGGGAGGCTCGGACTGAAATTAAGTTTAGGCCTAGGGAAGTTAAAGAGGATTCTGCTCAGGTGTTTTTGGTGTTGCGTGAACTGTATTGCTCTTCTTCTTCTTATGTTATCTTGCAACAGCAGTTTTTTGATAGAAAACAGAAGGAGGGGGAATCTTTTCAAGAGTTTTCCCATGCACTAATGGATCTTATGGACTTACAAAAAGGTACAAAAAGCTAATCCTAATGCTGTGTCTGACTATCAGGTGGTTTTGCAAGATCAGTTCTGTGAAAATGTTCAAGACCATACCTTCATAGAGAACTAAAAAGGTTGGTGAGGCAGAATTCTTTGTTAACTCTCCTTGACCTACACAAAGAGGCGATGCGTTGGGTGGAGGAGGGACAGCCACAAAGAAATAGGCCTGGTCGAGTAGTAGCCCCTCACTCATTTGAAACTCAGGTTATTGATACGTGTGAAGAGAATCGAGTGATTAGTTCTGAATTTGCGGAGTTGAAAGATATGGTCCTACGACAGCAAGCACAATTGGATTTGATTCTTAAAACTTTAAATACTGCAGAAGGGGTTGCAAGTAATGTTACTAGAATCCCCAGAAATAATAGATTTCACCGAACACCTGATGGCCAACCTATTTGTATTAAATGTAATCAAACTGGTCATATAGCTAGATATTGTGCTTCTAATATTCAAATCAGGTCTTTGCCTGCTTTGGGTTCTAGTGTTCAGGCAGGTGCGGAATCTGTCTCATTTGCGGAAAACTAGAACCCTCCAGGGTGCAGAGCCAAACACTGGAGATGGGGATATTGGGCTCAGAAGTTGATTCTCAAGCTTTTTCTTGTCTGGTAGGGTCTTGTCCAACAGTGAATGTTAAAATGGGAACAGTTGATGTGCTATGCTTATTAGACACAGGCTCTATGGTGACCACTATAACGGAGAGTTATTTTAACCATAATTTTTTGATTTTGGTAAAGGGGGTCTCTCTCTGACTGTGCATGGTTGGCATTGAAAGCTTCCAATGGGATGGATATACCATGTATGGGGTATGTAGAACTTGATGTTAGCCTTTTTGGGGTTTCGTTATCCAGGAAAGGGATCTTAATTGTAAAAGATACCTGTTCTCCCAGTATGAATGCTCAGAAGGATAAGATCCCTGCTGTGTTGGGTATGAATATTATCCGGGACTGTTATGCTACTTTATTTAATGAACATGGTGCTGAGCTTTTTCAGATTCCCCAAATGCGATCATTAGCCCCGGCATGGAAACAGGCACTCCGTTGTTGTAAAAAAATTGAGGCTGTGTCGAGTTCCCCTTCTGTATTTAAGGTGAGAGTGCAGGGGAAGACCCCTATTTGTGTTGCTGCTGGTACCATGACTATGGTTCCGGTTACCTGTCCCCAAGTTTCAGGTGCTGTGATAGAATTTCTCCTAGAACCATTGGGGCCAGAAGAAAACTCTCTCCCAGAAGGTTTGCTGTTGTCTCCCTCCTTGGTATATGCAGAGAGGGGGTTAGTATATGCACCCATTGTTAATGTAGGTAGTACAGAGGTATGGGTGGCACCACGTCGCATTATAGGTACAGTTGAGGTAGTGAAAGTGGTAACTACTCGAGGGCCTAGGTTACAAATATGTCCAGAAAATGCTTACAGTGCTCAAGTGTCCGTTCAGTTGGCTGAGCAGCTGTCTAGTTGCAATACTGACCTTCCTACTTTTGTAGGACTTTCTGATCAGGAATTAGAACAGGCCAAGCAGCTATTGAATAAATATCAGTCCATTTTTTCCACCACTGAGGGTGATCTTGGTTGTACGGCGCTGATTAAACATGAGATTCCACTAATTGATGATAAACCATGTCGACAGCCATATAGGCGAATTCCTCCTTCACAGTATGAGTCAGTAAGGGCTCACATTCAACAGCTTTTGGATAGTAAGGTGATAAGGGAGAGTAGTAGTCCTTACTCTTCTTCGATTGTCCTGGTACAGAAGAGGGATGGAACTATTAGGATGTGTGTTGACTATCGTCAATTGAATGTGAAAACTAGAAAGGACGCTTACACATTGCCAAGAATTTAAGAGTTTTTGGATGCCCTGACTGGGGCAAGGTGGTTTTCCATATTAGATCTAGCAAGTGGGTACAATCAGGTCCAGGTAGTTGAGGCTGATAAGGTAAAGACTGCTTTCTGTTCTCCATTTGGCCTGTTTGAATTCAATCGATATTTGGGGATAAGCAGTTCTCTTCTTTGCTTCTATATCTGGACGACATCATTGTGTTTTCCTCTTCTGTAGGTGAACATTTGTTACGGTTGGAGGAGGTTTTTATGCGGTTGCAGCAGGAAGGCCTTAAGGTTAAACTAAACAAGTGTAGTTTTTTTCAGAAGAAGGTGAAGTATTTGGGTCACCTAGTGTCTGAGCAGGGGATGGCCACTGATCCTGAAAAAGTGGCCGCAGTAAAAGAATGGAGTCGCCCAGTACATCTGGCAGAGCTTCGTTCATTTTTAGGTTTTGCCAGCTATTATCGCAGGTTTATGGATGGATTTGCAAAGCTGGCTAGGCCTCTTCATGAATTGGTAGCAAGATTGAGTGGTTCTGTGAGGAAAGGTAAGACCCCACGTTTGCCTTTAGCCTCTGTATGGGATCGAGAGTGTGAGGAAAGTTTCCAAGCACTAAAGAGGAAGCTAGTTACTACACCCGTGCTTGCTTATGCGGATTTCCAGAAGCCTTTTGTGTTGGAGATAGATGCGAGTCACCAGGTCTTAGGGGCAGTTTTGTCCCAGGAGCAGGGTGGTAGGCTTCGTCCCATTGCCTATGCCAGCTGGGGTCTGCGGAAGACAGAGCGGAATATGGAGAATTATAGCTCCATGAAATTGGAGTGTTTGGCTCTAAAATGGGCTGTATGTGATAAGTTCAGGGAGTATTTGATAGGAAATTAGTTGGTCTATACTGATAATTAGTGGTCAACCGATATGGGATTTTTAATGGGCGATGCCGATATTGAGAAAGCAATCTGGCCAATTGGCCAATATGAGGCCGATACACTACATGTGAATACAGTAAATGAGAGACAAAGAATATTGGTGAAACTAAATGAACATTTATTGTACATATTTTTAATTGCAAAAACTATATTGCATAAATATTATTTACTAATTAAGTAATTAAAATGTAAACAAATAAGGTAAGGTAACACTTCAATAAAGTTTTAGTGCAGCTTCTTGTCTGCTTAAACATTTACAGAAATAAAATGTTGAAAAACTTAAACAAACAAAATGTAAACAAATGCAATGAATGAGGTACTGTAACACTTCAATAAATAAAGTTTTTTTTTTTAGTGCAATTGAAAGCAGCCTTGTGTTTTTTACAAAGTGCACTTATTTGGTTTACACACACACAACTATTTTTACAAAAAGAAAATGTTAAGACTAAAGTGCTTACAGCATTACCTCCAGTCCCTTTAGTTAGTAGTTCCAGTTAAACAGTGGCAAGTTGTAATGCAGGAAACAAAGTTTCTCTGCATTTACTCCAGTGAGCCTGTTCCTCTTCTTCTCATAAATTTCCCCAACCTCACTAAATACTCTCTCACTTGGAACAGTTGATTTAACAGGTTGTTTTACTTTAAGTATATTTAAATAATAATGATTTATGTCTGTTTAGTTTTGCTTGTTTGTTTCTTTGAAACTTTGTAAGCCATCACATGTATTTGCATGCTCGATTAGCATCAAATCCGACCAGAACATATGAAAAGGTATACTACACACAATATTACGCCAATCATGGATAATTAAATACAGCAGATAGAGATAGTGAATAACTTAATTCAGATTAAGGAATATTTTTTTTTTCAAACGTATTATTACTTACCATACAGTGTTCTCTTCTCATCCACCTCACGCGATCCCTGATCTGTAGTGCACGCGATCCAGCTTTTCAGTCCGTGGGAAATCAGCGTCTAGTTTAAACGTAACCGAGAACAGCGCGTGGGCATCTGAGGAACAGCCAGTCACAGGATTTTTGACTATTTGTTAAATGTTTTCAGTTTTGTTTGAATTTGTTTATATCACATCTGTGACCCCCACTGGAGCTACCGCTGGGCTGCGGATCTGACATATCAAGGTACTGTTTAAATAGACTTCGCTGCACGCCGCAGTGTTTTTGTAGCGTCAGGTTAGAAGGCGAATGCTGATTGGTCATTTACTGTGTCTGTCAGATGTCTGCTTCACTTCTGAGTGGCTTGTCTTACGGTGCTGGGCGGAGCAGAGCAAGCGTATTCAGTTCATTCATGCTCGCTCTGCTCGCGCCAGTGGAAAAAAGCGCTAATGCACTGTCACAAACTGTTTTGAAATATATCGGCTAAATGGAAATATTTATCGGTCGATGCCGATATCTAAAAAATTCCAAACATCGGCCGATATATCGGCCTCGCCGATATATCGGTCGACCACTACTGATAATAATCCTCTTTGTCACCTGCAGACCTCAAAGATGGGTGCTTTGGAGCAGCGATAGTTATCACAGTTGGCTTCTTTCAATTTTGTTATTAAGTACCGCCCTGGAAAAGTTAATCAAAATGCTAATGCACTATCTCGACAGGCCATGAATGATGTGTTTCCAGGAACAGAAGTTCCTCAAGTTTTATGGCAGCAGTTGAGGGAGAGGGCTCCAGAGTGTGCAGTGGTGAGTGTCAATGAAATTGCTGCATTCCCTGGATGTTCACAGGTAGATCTTTCTTGTTTGCAGAGGGCAGATCCGGTTATTGGCCCTATTATGAAGGCCTGGTGTGTGGGCAGCATTTTACGTTCTTCGGAATTAATTGGTGTGGATCGGGCTGTAAAAGATATGGCTAGGCAGTGGGACCAATTGTGTGAGAAGGAGGGGTGTCTCTATCGTTTAGCTTAGATCTCTCGGTGACCATCAGGTGTATATCAGCTACTGTTACCTAAAAAACTTCAAAGGGAGGTGTTTAGTAGTTTGCATGATGGCCATGGACACCAAGGGAAAGATTGAACTGTAGAATTGGTGAAGCGTCGCTGTTACTGGCCAGGAATGGTGAGAGATGTGGAACAGTGGTGTCGGGAGTGTCAGCGGTGTATTCTTGCTAAAGCGGTTCAGCCAAAGGTGAGGTCTTTTATGGGAACGCTACAAGCATCCCGGCCTCATGAAATTTTAGCGGTTGATTTTACAGTGTTGGAGCCGGCAAGTGATGGGAGGGAGAATGTTTTGGTGCTTACTGATGTTTTCTCTAAGTTCACTCAGGCCATCCCCACTCGGGATCAGCTAGCAAGCACTGTGGCAGAGGTTTTGGTCCGCCATTGGTTTCATTTGTTTGGGGTCCCTTGTCATCTGCATTCAGACCAAGGACGGAATTTTGAAAGTAACCTTATTAGCCAGTTATGCAAGGTTTATGGTGTACAGAAGAGTTGCACTACCCTGTACCATCCACAGGGTAATGGGCAATGCGAACGTTTTAATCGGACTCTCCATGACTTGTTGCGGACTTTGCCCCCCAAGAAAAAGAAGCGTTGGCCTCAACATCTGCCACAGCTTGTCTATGCTTATAACACCACAGTGCATTATTCTACTGGTATGCAGTGTTTCCCCTAGGTTCCCCTAGGTTGGGGAAAATTGACACAGACACAAACACGGTGTTCATGGTTTTATGTAATTTATGCACAAAGTGTGCAGCTTTTGTCACTGCAGTGTATCTTTCTGGGCTTCTGGAAGAACATTTCCAGAGCCTCTTGATATGGGAAGTCAGAAACGTCTGGCCCATTTATTGAGATCCGCATGCATGCTGCAAGATGGTCTCCTTTTGCGGATGTTTGTCTTGACCTGCAAATGCATTAACTGTTAAATGTGATAGCTTAACATATAGCTAAAAGCAGCAAACCCTATTGTGAAAAGTTTGTATTGCCCTGTTCATGGTTGAGAAGTCCCTTTCACAGTTTACACTACTGACTGGGACCGTCAGAGCAATAGAAGCCAGCAGGCTGTTAGTCTGAGCAGACAGTCAGAACAAATATGTGTGTGACTGAGCATTAAGGCCTATATTATTTTATTTTTTATAATAAAATTATATTAATTTAAATCTTTTGATTGTTCATATCTTATAATAGATCCGGCTCTTCTGATATGCGAGCCGGCTCCCAACGTTCACCTACAAGAGAGAGCCGACTCGTTCGTGAACAACCCATCACTAGTTACTGGACTTTTGCTGCTTGTCAGGGAAAGGGCGTGCAGCACTTGGGTTCTTTTCTGTACTTGGACTCGGAGCAGTAGCGCTACTCCGGGTGCTACTTACAGGAGAGTGAGTGTTGCCATCTTCACCACCCTGGGAGCGTTTAAAAAACACAGATATTTTTGTCTTCTTTTCAGGTGATTGACGCAAAATATTTCCTACACACGCTTTCTGTCCGCTGGTGGGAGTGTGTGATGGGGAGTCGACTCCAAAGAGTCGATTCCTCGACTCTGAATAGCCCCAGACTCGGGGTTGACTCCATCACAGGAATCGACTCTTCTTGGTGTCGACTCTGTTACTGTGTCCGAAATCACTCACTTGTGTGTGTCTAATCCCTATAAAAATTCTATTTTTGCAGTAAAGTCGAGTAGATTGTATATTTTTTACATTTTGAGTGTATTACTATTTGTTATATGTTGAATTAATGTGACGTCTTATCACGACCGTAGTCTCAAAGTGTAGTGTATCCGTGGCATTACACCATGCCAGAGAGCTGTCATAGAAACTTTGTATTTATCCTACACGTAGCTTGTAGCTTATCTCTTTAGAAATAGATAACAGTCATAGTGACTCTAGTTTGTAATTATGCATACCTCCGTACCAGAAAACCTTGAATCGAACAACCCTATGCTCACCTGTGTGCGCGCGAACGTGTCTGTGTGTGTGTGCAGGCGTGTGTGTGTGCGCATAGGGGCGGAACTCCGCCGTGCGCGATACAGAGAGCTGAGGAGAATAGTAAACGTGCGACCATGTAGAGACAGAAATGACATGCCGTCGTGTAAATAAGATAAATAACTTAAGGGCTATTTAGTTTGTTTAATAAAAGAACAAGGTATAGACCTGTTCTATTGGAAAGGTAACCTTAAATTACTTCTGTTGTGATCTGGCGCTATATAGAAAATATAATTAACATTACCTTCAAGGGGGGCGGAGGGTGCCGTTGGGGGGGCGGGGCGCCCCCCTAATATAATGGCAGGGGAAACACTGGGTATGAGTCCATATTTCCTAATGTTTGGGTGTGAGCCCAAATTACCAGTTGATTTTTTGTTAAATAATCAGTTGGAAGTGACCACAGAGACGCCTGAACAGTGGATTGTGGAACACCAAGGTAGGCTTCGGGCAGCATATGGGAAGGTACAGGAGAGATTGAGAGACAAGGTCGCTCGGCGTAATAGGCGATATGAGGGTAAGGTGAATGACCAGGGTTTTAGAAAGGGTGTGTTGGTCTACCTTAGAAACCATCATCAGGGATGAAATAAAATCCAGGATGTGTATGACTCCTGCTTGTATAAGGTGGTTCGTGAACCAGGAGAGCAGGGGGTTGTGTACTCTGTGGCTCCAGTGTCTCAGGTAGGGCCTGTGAAGCAGGTACATCGGACGGAAATACGTAAAGCATTTGTGGACCCTGTATTAAGTGATGTAGACTGCGGTGTCTGATAGACCGGCTAGCTTGAGTAGTGGGTCTACTACTGATTCCGATAGTGACTCGGCCTCCTGTGTATTAGTGCATGGTGATTGTGATTTGTCTCCTAGTACAGTTGAGGGTGGTGCTCTGGAGGGTCACCCAGTATCAGAGGTCCGACCCTTAGGGTTGAGGATTTCTAAAAGAAGTACAGCGGGCAAGCACTCAAATCCACATCGATTAACTAGGGCAGTAGCTGCACCAGTAGTTAGAGAGGAGCTGGAGGCTTGGGAATAGAGTTAATGCTGTTTTTAGTGATGAGGGATTTTTTTTTGTTTGTTTTTTTTGTTTTTGTTTTTGTTTTTTTTGTTTGTTAGCTCATCGGCTGGTCGCCGATTTAGTTCTGGGGGGAAGAATGTGGCCGGTGAGGTGGTTACCCGTAGAGGGCGTGGCCAGGTAGGCAATGAGAGGGTTTTTAAGCAGGCACCCGAAAGGAGATATTGAGATGGGGTCCGCTATTATGTATTGAAGTGTGCTGTCTGATAGCACTTCATTGTTTGCTTTTGTGTGGACATGATGTGGGTTAGCAGGTGCAAACACAGGGTCATGCCCAATCTCATTTCATCTTGGCAGTTAAATATGGAGATAGCTGTGTTTCAGGTTTAAGTTGATCGCTGTTCTTCCTGTGTTTTTTTTTTTTTGTTTGTTCAATTTCCTCGCCAGCCCGTCCTTGTATGTGCGCGCTGTGTGCCTCCAGTGCTAGAATCTTTAATGGTTGTTGTAAACGGGACTGGCTTGTGGGGTGTTTGATGTTTTTGTTTGTTTGTTAGTCTATACCTTCACAGCCTCGTGTTGCCAGCCAACCTCCATACTCTCGATGCTTCCAAACACGTGAACTTTTCATTTATATGAGGTTTATGTTTGCTGTGGAATTCATTTGGTTTGGAATAGGTGTTTTGGTAAGCCTGTTTTATATGTTTGATGTGATTTTGATTTTGTTGCTTTAATTTGCATGAAGAAGCTTGGGTTTTGTTGAGGTTTATGGAGTGTTGGTTGGCTATTAATATTTGAGTGGGAAAGAATTCTTGTTGTTTGTTTGTTTATTACATGTGTTTATTGGTATCTTAGGTTTATTTATAAATATTAATAAATTACTATTTTTGTGATAAACCTGAGTGTCAAGTAAGATGTGTGTTTGGGTCACCTTGGCTTAAGGAATAATCCTTGAGTTACATAATGTTACAAACAAGCCTCTGCTCCAAGGTCCAGGCCCGCCTCTGCTCCACGTTCCAGCATTTTAGCAGGGGCTGTCTCAGGGGTAGTTTCTTTGTGGCATACTCCACAGCCCTCACCAGAAATACCAGTACTGCCTGTTGGAACCTCTCAACTTGCTGCAATGTAATGTCTCCTGCATCAGAGAGCCTGTTGAGTGTAGCTTGAATTGTAAAACCGATATTCAGCTTTTCTTCTGCCAGAGAGATACAATAAATCAACTACTTTAGCCTTGGGAGCAGGTAAGTAATAGTAACAATCATCAACAACCACAATCGTTAGCCTGTGTTAATCATGATGACAGTATACATCCCTGAAAGCTAATTTATTGTAAGTGATTATGGATTGATCTTAACACATATAGATCTAATGCTGCAATCATGACACTTCCAGGAGTGCCAACACAAATATCTTGTATCATGCACATCGACAAGTGCAAAGAGAACAAATTAATGGCCACTCGTTGTGATTAATTTAATTGTGGTAGACATCCGTTTATTTATTAAAGTTGCTTTTACACACCATTCAAAATAATAGACGGCAGTACCGCAATACAAAAAAACATATAATTTCTGTGCACAAAGATGTTCCACAAAGAATAAAATAAATACACAATACTAGGAGAAAAACATCAATGTGCTTTTTTGGAACACCAACAAATAGCCCAATTCTGTTAAATTATTGTGTAGTTTACTTTTGAAAAAATGCCGGCAAAATTCCCTGTATGAAATTAAATAAATTGCCAAACGAAAAAAGCATTAAGTTAAAAAAAATTATTACCAAACGAAACACTATATTTTTAGACCTATATAGGCCTTTTCTTTACACAAACTTAAATTAGCTTTACCCTGTTCTGTAGATAAAAAAAGTCAGCTGAATGACACTTTTTTCAAGACTTTAAATTATCAGAACTATTTGTCCAATGCTGAGTTAACTTTCAGTGAGTGAATAGAGTATGTGTATGTGCTTGTGTGAAACTTGGAGAATGACCTGGCAGTTGGTTTGATGGGTCCTTGTAGAGGATTTCATATGAATCCTGGCTCTGAAGTGCTATGGGCTTCAGAAACTTTGAGCACAACTTACGGATGAAATTTGTCATCTACAAAATTGTATTTCAGAAAAGATTTTCAAAATGACATTTGACCTAAGAAGTTGTACTTAATGAAAAAAGGAACAAACATAGCACATTATTGACAGAAGCTTATACCAACCCTCACATTTTACCTCATCATGTAAAAGGAAGATGGAGGACTTCTCTCTCTAGAGGTGGAGGTTGAAGGTGGAGAAGACTGGCAATGTTGTTTGATAGAAAAGCAGGTACACCTCCATTACTGGGTTAGAGAATGCTTCCAACAGCTTTCTGAACCCCGGTTGTTTCTCATCTGTGAATAAAAAAAGCACAGGTTATGCATACTATATAAGTTTACATTTCAGTATCTTGTAATAATCTTGCATTCATATAATTGAAATGAGGCCTACTTGATTACTTGAAGTAGCTGGAGAGTGGCTCATACTGCCGCAGAATGTGAGTCAAACACCTCTTCAGGCGCAACCATCGAATGGAAATGTGCTGGGGTATTTCCATACACTCACTTCCATGGAACTCACAAAACTCTATGAAAATATTGTTACATTTTAATTTCAACCCAATCAAAATCTTCTGCATTTCATTTGTACTACATTGGGACTGATTAAAGCACATACCTGTCAGGTAACCTTCATGTAATTGGTGTTACCTCTAAACCAGTATCCCACATCCACAGTAAGATCCTCTGGATCAGGGGTTTTCAAATTGGGTGAAAGTGTCAACTTTGAAAACATCAACATCAGCTATGGACAGCGCTGTTTTTTCACAGTATCAAATGCGGAAAAATCACTTCCATATAGGCCTACGTTAAGCAAAAAGAAAAAAGAAAAAAAATCTGATTGCCGATTTTACCTCATCATTTTCATCACCCCCTACATAAGAGAAAAAAATTTGTCCGACATTTTGATGCGCACAGGTGATCGATGCGGGGCTGCACGGTAGAAAGGAATATAAAGGAAAATCATCCTCCACTTGCGGCCTTGATCGGCATTTGCTTTTAAGCAGGGTCAAAGCGGAAAACACACACTCACATAAGTAAGTGGAGGTGCAGGGGGTGAGGACTTTCATAGCCTTTCGAGAGAGGTGGGGAAACTCAGTCCAATCCACAGGGATGATTCACAAATCATATCAGAATGTTTTCACACAAATGTGCTTGCCACTTCCCACCGTAGTTTGCAGGGATGTTACATAGTATGTTGTTTCCGTGTGATGTGTTCAATAAGAATGATTCTTACAAATAAAAAGAGGAAAGCTCTCGTGGATTGAGGTGAGTATCCACACCACCACAAGGACCTAGTAAGCAGTGGGAATTGGGCATGCAAAATTGGGGAGAAAAAGGTGATGTAATTAATTTAAAAAAGAAGTAGATCTAGTACTTTCATGTACAAGTAACACTCGACTACTAGCACCCTTGAGATTTGCGTTGGAGGGAACAGCTTATCAATTCAGAGTTCTTCCCTGGGTCCCTGCACACTTGAAGTGTATCTATGCAGTGCTTGCACCATTGAAGCTGAGTAGCGTGTGATATATATATATATATATTTTTTTAAACTAATGGATAGCTTTCCATCTGGTTTTCACCATGTGGGTTTATTTAATAATTTATACACTTGAAGACATGTCTTGATAAGTCACCATCCTTTTGGCCTGTGACTATATGCAGTTGTAGGATGTTCAAGGGAAGGAGTGCCCAGGACACAGGTTCTCTCCTTCAAGGTCAGACTTTTATTCTCTCACAAACACGTGCTTCAGAGCAACACAGTGAATACGTTTTAGGCAGTCGATACAACAGTCAGCCGCGTTCTGGCTTGCTCTCTCTCTCCCGTCTGGGTGGTGGCATGGCCGATTATATGCCGCTCTCCCCATGCTCACTGGAATTAGAGACAGGTGTTAGACATAATTTAGCTCAGGTGTAAACGCCCTTATCACTTTCTCTCTCTCCAGACAGGCGCTCGACCATGCCCCCGCTGCCACATATTCCCACCGCCCGACTCAGGCCAGGGAGCCATCTGGGCAAAACCCAAAGATTTACAGGAACTGTGGGATGTAGGTCGTTCATCCTGGGCTGAAATACCTTTTTCTAGGTGCCAGAAGTGAATATGTTTTAGAAAATTACGTTTCTAGGACCACACAGTAAATACGTTTTAGGCAGTCGGCTGCGTTCTGGCTTGCTCGCTCTCTCCCATTTGGTGGTGGTGTGGCTGTTGATATGCTGCTCTCCCCATGCTCACTGGAATTACACACAGGTGTTAGACATAATTTAGCTCACGTGGAACCGCCCTTACCGCTTTCTCTCTACGAATGGAGTGTTGGTTCGACCATGCCCCCGCTGCCACAAAATATACAAATATACGTGTATACATACATGACCAGCCACAACATTAAAACCACCTGCCTAATATTGTGTAGGTCCCCCTAGTGCCACCAAATTAGCGCCAGCCTCATTGGATGTTTTTTGTTTTTGGCACCATTCAGCGTAAATTATGCGTCCAGCGCAGGCTGAGGCGCACTGTGCAGCAGACGCCTGGTTACAGGTGTTCTGACAATCTGACCTACCGCTCAGAATGTACTACCCACACGCACTGCGCATGCACAAGACGTTTTCTAGCTTGGAAATTGCATATCAGAAGACACGCCTATATTCTGAGCTACCTTGCCTTTAAAATCACGAGTTTGGTGAAAAATGTAAGTAAAATCTTGCTGAATAATAAAACAATTACTTATAGTATTTTATGGTAAATACTACAGAGCCCCTGAACTGACCTGTGCAAAAAAAAAAAAAAACATCACAGAGGCTTTCCTGTGCGCACGAGAAACCGTTCGCGTGCGCACGCGCTACAGTTTCCGGTGTGTGTATAGCGCTTTTCGGATTGCGTCATTGCCATCATTCATTTACTCAAAGATACCTAGAGCATGGATGCGCATGAATTTATAGAGATATATTTTATACTTGACCTTCAATACAAAGACAATACTTCTATTCTTGCTTCCCGACATGGGTATTTAATCACAGAGCGACATTTAAAACGCTTTTTGCGGTCAAGAGGTCTGTTCCGACGAAAGGACTATTCAAGCATTGAAGAAGCCGTCGAATATATTCAGCATCAACTCCAAACATCAGGCCAGCTCCATGGAAACAGGTGGATGTATACAACATGTAAAGAAAACAATTTGCAAGTTCAAAAATAAGATGTACGTTTAATTTTGAGTTTATTAGATCCTAGTGGTGTAGAACACAGAAAAGCTCGACGTCTCCATTGGCGCCACTATTTCTCAAAAGGACCCAATTACATCTGGCACATTGATTCTTATGACAAACTGAAGCCATATGGTATTTGCGTAAACGGCTGTATTGACGGCTTTTCAAGAAATATAATTTGTCTGAATGCATACAAAACAAGCAGTGACCCGAAGGTCATCGGAGGATACTACATAGAAACAGTGGATGACTTAGGTGACTGCTCTAGAACAGAGAATGGACATGAGGGACTTCCAGCGTTTCCTCCGAGGCAACAACATTCAGCAGGATTTCAACATTGACAGCTACCTGGAAGGTGCAAGCACAGCAAATCAACGAATAGAAAGTTGGTGGGGATTCCTGAGAAAAGAGTGCATGGAATTTTTCATCTCTTTGTTTGTCGACCTTAAGGACAGAGGATTGTTCGATGGAGAATTTTTGGATAAAAATCATGCAGGTAATTGTGATCTATTAAAACTTAAATGTGAAATGTGCAGCCTCGTTTTTGTCTTTGATAAAATATGTCCTATAGTATAATGTGCAAAGACAACTGTGCCCAATAGGTTGATGTCCCCCTACCAACCCAAGAGAGAAACATTTGCTCAACCAATTGCTATGAGTTTGGGACAGGACTGACCTATTAACTGTTTTGCAGATTATGAAATTTAATAGAACCTATTTATTTTCTAGTGAAAATTCTACATTTCAATTAAAGGCAATCTTGACACTCTCAGTTGTACAATGAAAGACATTTTTTTATTTTTTAGGGAACGTTTTAACTAAACCAACCTATGTATTTTTCCTTACAGGATGAATTGGACAAGATTGCGCATGTAATTAGACCTTCCAAGAACAATCGTGTGCCAAGCTGTAGACCTTATATCATGTACTTGTTCCCAGAGCTGTATGGAGCAGAAAACTACCTGTCGCTGGTGGACAGTGATGACCTACAGCTGTGCAAGACAGAATGCACATTTCGATCATCAATACCATGTGACAGTGATGTCTACGACATTTGTAATACCGTCATGGCTGAGACATGCTTTGATCTTCCAAAGGACTCTTATCAAGCAATAGACTTGTACTTGCATTTAAGGAATGATATATTAACCTCATTATAACCTGTACTTGGCATGTTTCTTTTATCTGAGATCCAGATATAAAAATGTAGATATTCATACTTATGTAATATTATTGTGAAAGTGTTCACATCAAAGCTTAAAATTGAAGAAACCACGCCTCTTTCTTTGTGAATATTTACATATTACATTGTTCCTGTGAGCAAGGCCCCTTGTTTGTTACTTCAACAGTCATAAACTATTAAATTAATAATTCACCCAAAAATCTAAATTCTGCCATTTACTCACCCTCACGTTGTTCCTAAATCACATTAATTTCTTTATTGTGTAGGGCACAAAAGGATATGTAAGGCAGAATGTTAGGGACTGACAGTCTCAGTCACCATTCACATTCCTTGTAAAGGATATTGATGCAGTGAATGTGAATGGTGACTGAGGCTGTCAGTTCCTAACATTCTGCCTTACATATAGTGCCCTACACAATAAAGAAAGTCATGTGATTTAGGAACAACATAGGGGTGTGTAAATGGCAGAATTTTAATTTCTGGATACTGTGTTTTCTTTGGATGTAGGCTATTTAATAATATGTTTCAAATCCCATGTGAAAACAGTAAGGGAATTGTGGATTATGAACAAAATGGTGTAATTTTATTGACCAGTATAGTGTTAAAACAGACAATACACTGCTTGCATCAACTGACAGCATTTACAAACATCGTTACTCAGACCTGACCATGTGTTTACTGCATTACAGTAAATTCTAATAACATAAAATAAATGACAAGTATACACAGTATGAATTAAAATCAAAGTGCATCAGAAACTTGTCTGAGTCTTAAATTGCATTATAATTGAACAGGCTTAGCTTTTCATAGCTGAAAAACTGTTTGGCTAAAACATTAAAAACTTTTGATATATAAAACACTTCTGCAAAACAGCAGACTTAAATACAACATCTCATGAACTTCATACAGTGAAACAAAATGATAGTACTCTCCATGTCTATGTATACAAACAAAACTGTCCAACGGATGTGAGTATTTGATATGATTCTGACTTGTAACCAATAAAGATTGACTTACAAAACATATGTAACTGTACTCATTTCAAACACAGTAGTATTTTCTCAGAAAACATTCAGTTGAATTGAGTTTCAGGTTTTATATAAACAGGCCAATTTTGATTCCTTATCCTTAGGATGGAAATGGAAACTCTTTGAAATGAAAGCTTTACTTTTCATAAAAATAATGAAAGGTAGTAAAAAAACATAAATTTACAGTGCATCAATACGCTTAATTGACTAAATTAGCTACAGTCATTGATTTTCTTCAATTACAGTTTGTCCATTGCAAAGCAATCTCCAGTTAGCACATGGTCAAACTCTGCACAAAATTCTGGGTATGAGTTGTAGGTTAGGTACATGGTAAGTCGAGAACTGCTCCGCATGTGTGTGCAACAGGCCTCCGTCCAAGACCACATAATCCATTAAACATGACTTCAATTTTGTCTTTACACATGACAGTAGATCCTTTACAGAACCGTAAAAAGGTCTTGAGCTTTCTTTGGTCTAGGCTTCTCACATAGCGTTGCAAATGATTAAGGGTAAGTTGCTCATGCTGGTTCAGAAAATCTTTTGATGGCTTAAACATTTGTGCCACTTTCTTGTTTGTAGCTTTCTTTGAATTATAAGCTTCCAGAATGCTTTGTGTGGTTAGATTCAGAATGCCACTTGGCATAATGGAGCGGAAGCAGTCAATTATAAATTTGGGCTTTTGAAGCAGGACTTTGTGAGCCATTGTCAAAATAGCAGAATGCATGTTCTGTTTTGGAGGCAAGCAGTGTGAGCCCATCCATGAGAAGAGGTCAAGTAAATCACTTTCAACCACGGATTGCTCTGAGATAGACAAATATTTTAAAAAGGAGGACATCAGAAGCTCTTCACCCACAGTGTCAACACCCTGATTACATGCCAATATAAATGCTGGAGACAACCTGACAGGAATCAAACCATGATCCGCATATCCTTTTACCCACACTCTTCCAAAAGCTTGCCACTCTCTCTCAGAGTAGTCTGGCTGCAGTTTTGGAACTCGTTCTTCCTCACCCTCACACTGAGCAAGGAAATCTTCCCAGAATGCTGTGTACAGTTCCCGTGACACTCCATCGTCATCAAGAGCGTTTTCATTTGTGAATTAAATTTGCTGGGCTTTTTCAGTATTTGGGGGTTCATGAAGATCTCCAAAACATCTTTTACATCATTGACCCGTCTTATCTTGTCATATCTAATCTATTTCACTCCCTCGGATACTTCTAATGCTGTTATAAGGTGGTGTTCAGAGATTGCTCCATCTAATTGTGGGGGTTGATAATTTAATGGTGGATACTATAGGATTAAACATTTGAAAATTTGTATTACGTGTGTAAATCATTAAAGAACACAGTGCCAGTGTGACTGTGGGCTTTTATTTCAACCACCTAGAAACACATCCAATGCATCTCATGAGTCATGTTAATACTAAAACTATTACTATACATTTATTGTGTCAGTTGATATAAAGCCTAAATACATAGTTGTAGTAAAGCATCAGGCCACATTGGCACTAAACTAAAAAAAAAATTTGGCATTATAAGATATACAGTTATGTTTAACAAGTAATATAGTTCACCCAAAAAATAAAAATTCTGTCATCATTCTCATGTTATTGCCTTCTTATGTTAAATTGCTTATTGTTCTCATATGTAAGTCGCTTTGGATAAAAGTGACTGCTAAATTATAAATGTAAATCATTTATTCGTTCTAATGTTGTTTTAAACCTGTTTGACTTCCTTATTCCCATGACCACAAAATGGTAATTTTGGAAGAAATCTTGATTGTTCTTTTCCATATAATGAAAGCGAACGGGGACTCGGTCTGTCAAAACAAATTGAATGATAAAAGCACCAAAAATTTTGTTCTATTTTCCAAGTTGTCTGAAGTGGTACAATAGTTTGTGAGGAATAGACTCAAATTTAAGTCGTTATTCACTGATAATCGTAGGATCTTGACAGACCAAGTCCACATTCACTTTCATTATATGACAAGGTGCAACCAAGATTGTGCTCTACAGAAAAAAAATTAAAATACAAGTTTGAGTAAATTATGAAAGAATTTTCATTTTGGTTAAACCATTCCTTTAAAGTTTTTTCTTTATATTTATTATAAATATAACTATCTGTCTAGGACCCCCACCATCCTCTGTAGTCCAGGGAAGAGTGGTTTCCAGAATGTGATAATGATCATGAACAATTCCAAACTGAATCTCTGAGTCCTCCAGGGATAGATCAATGGAAACAGCAACAGATGGCCCTGAATCTTCATTAAAATCATCCAAACTGTCAGTATCTTGGTGATACAGAGAGGCTCCACCATTTTCTCTTCAGAAATTTGATTGGCAGAATTGCTATCCTCCTGTTCAGAGGGTGTTGAATGACTGATAGGCACAGGGTAACTTGTTTGAAGAAGGGCTTGTCTTGTTATTTTTGCTGTTCTTCTGGTTCTTTTAGTCTGTTAAAAGAATCAATGTAAAACAATATTATAAAAACACATAAGCTGTACATCGCTCAAAACAGTCTACATGTAGGAATGCAACACATCATAAGAGAATTTTGAAAGAGAATGTTCAAACACTCCACAAATCACATACTATATATAAATACAATTTTCCGACTGAACATAATAAATATTAAATTAAACAAATGACAATACATTTCTAAGTAAACCCTTCAAGTAATTTAAATACTGCAAACTGATGTAAGTGAAGCCTTTATTCTTCCCATGAACAATTATACAAATATAGTAAAAAAAAAAAAAAAGAAACTATCTCATAATAATGACTTAGTATCTCATAATAATTAGAAACTATCTCATAATAATGACTTAGTATCTCATAATTATGAGAAATTATCTCATAATAATGACTTAGTATCTCATAATAATGAGAAACTATCTCATAATAATGACATAGTATCTCACAATAATGAGAAACTATCTCATAATAATGACTTAGTATCTCATAATAATGAGAAATTATCTCATAATAATGACTTAGTATCTCATAATAATGAGAAACTATCTCATAACAATGACTTAGTATCTCATTATAATGACTTAGTATCTCATAATAATGAGAAACTATCTCATAATAATGACTTAGTATCTCATAATAATGAGAAACTATCTCATAATAATGACTTACTTTCTCGTAATAATGAGAAACTATCTCATAATAATGACTTACTATCTCGTAATAATGACTTAGTATCTCATAATAATGACTTAGTATCTCATAATAATTAGAAACTATCTCATAATAATGACTTAGTATCTCATAATTATGAGAAATTATCTCATAATAATGACTTAGTATCTCATAATAATGAGAAACTATCTCATAATAATGACTTAGTATCTCACAATAATGAGAAACTATCTCATAATAATGACTTAGTATCTCATAATAATGAGAAATTATCTCATAATAATGACTTAGTATCTCATAATAATGAGAAACTATCTCATAACAATGACTTAGTATCTCATTATAATGACTTAGTATCTCATAATAATGAGAAACTATCTCATAATAATGACTTAGTATCTCATAATAATGACTTACTTTCTCGTAATAATGAGAAACTATCTCATAATAATGACTTACTATCTCGTAATAATGACTTAGTATCTCATAATAATGACTTAGCATCTCATAATAATGAGAAACTATCTCATAATAATGACTTAGTATCTCATAATAATGAGAAATTATCTCATAATAATGACTTACTACCTCGTAATAATGAGAAACTATCTCATAATAATGACTTACTATCTCGTAATAATGACTTAGTATCTCATAATAATGAGAAACTATCTCATAATAATGACTTACTATCTCGTAATAATGAGAAACTATCTCATAATAATGACTTACTATCTCGTAATAATGACTTAGTATCTCATAATAATGACTTAGTTTCTCATTATGAGATACTATCTCATAATAATGACTTAGTATCTCATAATAATGAGAAACTATCTCATAATAATGACTTAGTATCTCATAATAATGAGAAACTATCTCATAATAATGACTTACTATCTCGTAATAATGAGAAACTTTCTCATAATAATGACTTACTGTGCGCATGCGCAGTCAGACGAACTTGTGCGTTGCAGATTGAGACAGATCACAAAAATGACAACAGCACAACTCTTTTGAAAGTAAGTATAGTTTTATAGCAACCGCTGAAGAGGTTTGCAAATAACAACACTTGTATGTTAAACCGCAGCACATTACGTTTTTCAGCAAACATTTACTTCATCTTAAATATGCCGGATGCGTGAAAGCAAGTTAACAGAGTGCCAAACTGCGATGCAATGGTCGCATTTTGTTCGATAAATCGTCGCTTAAAATAGCAAAGCTGGTTTACTCTGTGCGGTCTTTTTCTGTGGCGTATGATAACGATTAAATGTCAAAACGTTTAGCGCGATGTAAGTGCTGGGCAAGTGTGTTGACTCGAGAATCGGTTTCAACTACGCAGATCTGACGCGCCGCAAGTGAGGTGTGCATTATTTAAAAAAACAAATTCATACCACAGTTGTTACACCTCAAGATATTTTCAGGTTTTAATTATTAAAACGCTCTTGTGACTCTACGGTCTTACGCCAGGGATTCAGGGAGTGAACCTCATTGTGCGCTGTTTTTTGTTCTTCACCCAGGGTCTTGCTTCGATACATACAAAGTCTCCGTTACAGATTCGAAAGCGTCACTTTAGACTTACTAACGGATGTTTATTGGAGTAACGTGTGTGTGTGTGTGTGTGTGTGTGCGTGCGTACGAGCGCTGGAAAGAAAGCGTTCAGACCTGCGTGTGTCTGTGTGTTCGCGCTGTTATGAATCAACTGGATCGTGTTAACTGTGGATGTGCGCTTGCTTGCACACTGTGGTAGCCTAAAGTTAATTTTATGTTGGATATTCGGGTTCATACACATTAAATTCCAAGACCGCTTGACCCAAAGATGTTAAACTAACTGCGGTTTACTCAGAATATTATATCCTCTGTTTCACAAAGCTTATTTTTGAGAGTTTTTCTTAAGTATTTATGTGTGTGACGAGGAGGAGGGCGTGGCCGGGCCATGAGGGTGCATGGCAGGGGTAGAGCAAGATAAAGGGTGGCCGGAGATGCCAGTTAGCGAGAGAGAGAGAGAGAGAGAGAGAGAGAGAGATACGCACGTGGCCACGCTGCATGTGTGTCTGCTCGTTTATGTTTTATATTGTTTTAAATTAATTAATATAATTACATTTAATGTTGAATGTTTAGCCGGTTCCCGCCTCCTCCTTACCCGTCCTTTTACCATTAAAGTGGTGCTGAAACATGGAAGGGAGGAGGGATACGCTGTCGTGGAGTCTTCGCCGCTGACATCTACCAAGGAAGCAGCCGCGATATCTGCCTGGCAGTAGCCGATAGCCGGAGGGTCCTCCCCGAGAAGGGGAGGAACGGATTCATCTGCCGGGGGAGGAGCGGTTGAGGACTGGGCAACAGTGTGTCCGGGAACTGGCGAGCAAGATTCTCTCTCCCTCCCACCGCCCGCCCTTTACCTCTCCCCCACGTCCGGTGGCACCCCTGCCTGAATCGGGCAGAGTAATTTGACATGGAGGAGGGCATAGCTGGGCTGTGAGGTTGCATACCAGGCGCTGAATCAGATGATCAGTGGGAGAGCAAGTTGCTGGGGGGGCCAGTTTGAGAGAGAGAGAGACGCACACAGTCGTGTTGCATGTGTGTCTGTTCGTTTAGGTTGTTTTAAGTTAATTTGCATCATAAAATTTTAATAAAAATGAACTAACATTTATACATGCACTGTTTTAACAAGATGCCCATCCACAAACTTAGGTTTACATTACATGTTTAAAATAAAGTTACTCAGGGGTGCTTTTGGATGTTATTTAAATAAAATACTTGATATTAAATTTGTTATTTAGGTGATGGCTTATATTTCATAACTGACATATGTTTGTCTACAGGATGGAAGATATAAAAGGATTCTTGAGAGGAGGAATGAGGCAGAGGAATGTCCCTGAGGAAACAATAGAGACACTGGAACATGAAACGGTAAAACAGATACAGATTAACACAGATAATGTTCATAAAAGTTTAAAATTATTTTGTTAGAGATTAACATTTTAGCTCCAAACTCAAATATAAGCCGCCAAATCCATTCTTGCACTGGCGGTGATAGTATTACAACATGTTGCACATGTAATTGATTAATCGAGTACTCGTTCAGCTTTAAATATTCAACTAGATAAACTTGATTTTCATTTGTGCCTTTGCCAGCTGTGGGCAACAATGAAACTGCTTTTCTCACTAAATGTACTGAAACCAGGAAATTCACTTATGTAGTCTTACTGTATGCAAATGTAAAACCTTGATAACATTTTCCAAAAATGTCTTCTGGGATGTTTCTTTTTTTGTTTGTTTTCTTAAAAGATTTTTAATTAGTTGGTGATCTTCCACATGCTTAATAACAAGCTCATAAATGGATGCAGGAGTGATAGAGCTGGGAGTGATCTACAATATGCAGTGTTGAGTCCCAAGGTAAAGGAGTGAGAAAATCTGCTACAACGCAATATTACAAAAATCAAAAATGATTAAAATATTAACAAAACACATACAAAATTAACTGAACAAAACTCAATCGACAACTCAAATCTTCCTCCCGGTCTGCATCGACTTAAACTGGGTGCTCCTCTGTGTGTAATCAAACGCATCAAGGGAGACTGATGCTGAGGAAATTTTCATCACATTTTGTGTCTTTGCCTCGGACAGACGACTTCTCGTAGCAGTTTTAATTTGGTTCTGGGGGCTGAAACCAGAATCAAGCACCACATTTCCCTCCACATGACAAGAGTTGCAGAAAGCATCACAGAGGGGCGATTTTACAAGTTTGCCACTTAAAAAAGCATGAGGTGTGCACAATAAACATTGAAAACATGTATTTGGCCGAGAGAAAAAAGCTTGCAGTTGCTTTGATAGCAGAAAGTAATAAAAGGTCTCATTTAAGTGTAGGTCGAAGCGTTTCTTGGTGAATTTAAAGTAGTTCAATAACTGGGGTCTCTGATATTCGTAAACAATAAGGTAATATTTAATTAAAAGAAATCATGAGACATTCAATGTCTATTCACAAATTTGGAAAAAAAAAAAAAACGTGTGAAAAACACTTTGTTGTAAAGTCACTTCATTGACTTCAGTGTATTCTGCAGCGCTGACGCGGTTCATGTGAAAGATAAACGTGTATTAATATCACTCACTTGTGCACATTAATCATTGCTCTTCACAATCACAAAAGTGACAGATTGTGTTTTCATAACGTCGAATTTCTCCGAAAGGTGTGGAGTTTAGATCCCTGAAATTATTATTATTATTATTATTATATTCATGCATTTATTTATTTTGTGGAATTTGATCATTTTCCACGGCTCACCTGACAATCTTTCACGGTGGTTGGGAAACACTGACTTAAGCCAATTCAACTTTGAAAATATCAACACCAGACATCAAACAACATCAGCAAGATGGACAGCGCTGTTTTGTCACAGTATAGGCTTGCATTAAGCAAAAAATAAAAATAAAAATCTGATTGCCGATTTTGCCTCTTCATTTTCATCGCCCCTACATCAGTGGGAACAATGAGTCTGACGTTTTGGAATGCAAAACCCACACGCTGCGCCTCACCAATTGAAAACCTCTGCCTTAGACCTTTGAATAGATGTATAATTTGTTAACATTAATTACATTTATAGATAGTAAATTATATATTACAAGTAAGCAGAGTGACGTCACTCACGGGGGAATTGCGTATCAACAGGTTAAATGTTATATTAATGACAACTTTAGGATTTAGAGAGTAACAGTAAATTAATTTAAACTAGTAAGAATAGTAAAAACTTAAGATTAAGTTGAGTAAACTATTTTATTTTTTATAATATGAGATTACTATTCGTATTTACAGTGTACACTTTGGCTTTTTAATGTTTTGTTGCCTAATAAAATAATTTTAGATTGGAGATTGAGTGCCTTGCTCTTTTTCAACTTTAATTTGATGTTGATTACAATTAATGTATGAAATTAATAAAAATGTAAAACAAATCCACAAACATATTAAACTTAATGTCTTAAGTTTTTTTTTTTTTTTTTTAATCTATGTGCAGGCCTGTATAGGATGTAGGGAACCAGGCTTTGATATCAGCCTGCTGGAGATACCTCACAATATTTATTTAAAAAAATTTACCTGAAAAATTGAATGAAATAGAGACATAAAGAAAAGAAAAAGTTTAAAGAAAGCCCAAATGTTAGCATTTTCGCATCATCAGAATACAGGAAGTACGGTGTCTGGGCAATAACAGGTTGAACTTCACCTCAGTTTGGGATTTTTTTTTTTAAGCATTTACCTCACTGCAACAAGAAATATTTAAAAACTATTTTGAATGTCTCAATTTACATGTATTTTTATCCATTAATAGTTACATAAATGTTTTTGAGTAAAAGACTTCAGTTCTTTAATTTAAACATCTCAAGATATTCCAGGACAGTCACTTTAATACTTTCTGCAAATTCATTCCCAGGGCTTTGTTCTACTCTAAACTCAAACTTTTTTTTGAAAAACAACACTTTTCATGTGTTGGTCAAAGCTCCGCATGAGGCTTGCATGGAGCGGTGTGTTGAAGTTTGTAAAATTAGTAATTATTTCAATGCTTATTAAGAAACACTTTATTATGAACTTGTATACTGCATAATGTAGCAGCAAAACTAACAGGAATTCCAGTCTTCAAGTCTTCAGTAGAAAAGCAACATCGGTCGGTTTTTCCGTATTACAAAGTTCTACCGGCTCGGACCTGTCAAAACACGGGACGATACTGACTCAACCCTGAGGTTGTAGAACCTAGCAAAGGTGTTTGGTGTTGCCCAGCCCGCTGCTCTGCAAATGTATGCTAGGGAGGTGCCATGGGCCAGTGCCCACGAGGATGCCACACTTTTCGTAGAGTGTGCTCGAACCCACACAGGGGGGAGCGTTGGCCTGGGTGTGAAGGGAAATAGCGTCAACAACCCAATGAGCTAACCTCTGTTTGGAAACGACATTCCCTTTCCGCCATCCACCAAAGCAGACAAAGAGCTGCCCAGAGCATCTAAATCCCTGCATGTGGTTCATGTAGATACGCAAAGAACATACCGGACACAGCAACAAAGAAGATGGGTCTGCCTGCTCCTGGGGCAGCGCTTTCAGGTTCACGACCTGGTCCCTGAAGGGGATCGTAGGAACCTTGGGCACGTAGCCCGACAGAGAACGCTTGCAGGTCCCCGTCCCTCTTGATGGAATCAAGCGTGATCAGGAGGGCTGTCTCTGAAGGCCTGAGAGGACCACTGAGAGATCCCAGGAGGGTTCAACCTCCGGGCACCTCAAAAGAACCTGATAATCAAGTCATGCTTTCCAAGGGACTTGCCGTCTACTGCTCGTGGTGGGCTGCGATAGCAGCGACATACACCTTCAAGGTGGAGGGGGACAGCCTCTCCTGCAGGAATGAAAGCTCTGACCGAACTGCGCATCTCTGTGGGTCTTCAGATCTGAAAGAATACCAATTTGCGAATAGACACCACTTGCGGCCGTAAAGCTGCCTGGTAGAAGGAGCTCTGGCTTGGTTGATCGTGTCTACGACTGCAGGTGGTAGACCGCTTAAGTCTTCCATGTCCCGTCCATGGGCCAGACGTGGAGATCCCAGAGGTCTGTGAGCGGGTGCCAGAGGGTGCCCCGTCCCTGAGAAAGAAGGTCCTTCCTCAGGGGAATTTGCCAGGGAGGTGCTGTTGCGAGGAGCGTGAGATCCGAGAACCAGGTCTGGGTGGGCCAATAAGGAGCCACCATAGTGACCTGTTCCTCGTCCTCCCTGACCTTGCACAGCACCAGTGTAAGAAGGTTCACTGGGGGAAATGCGTACTTGCGCAGCCCCCCGGGGCAAGCTGTGTGCCAGCGTGTCTGTGCCAAGAGGGGTCTTCGTTAGGTAGTACCAGAGCAGGCAGTGGGATTTGTCTTGGGAGGCAAAGAGATCTATCTGTGCCCTGCCGAAGCAGCCCCAAATCAAATGGACGACCTTGGGGTGGAACCTCCACTCTCCGCTGAGCGAGACCTGTCACGACAACGCGTCCGCCATCGTGTTGCGGTCACCAGGGTTATGAGTGGCAAGCAGCGACCTGACTCCAAAGGAGAAGAAGGCGGGCGAGTTGTGACATGTGATGGGAGCGTACGCTGCCTTGGCGATTTATGTACGCTACCGTGGCGGTGCTTTCTGAATGGATCAAGATGTGCTTGTCCCAAATTAGCGGGAGAAACCTCCGCAGGGCAAGGAGTACTGTCAACAACTTGAGGCAGTTGATGTGCCAACGCAGGCGGCCCAGTTGAGAGGCGTCTGTGGTGACCACAACACGTCTGGATTGAATCACATAGCCGAGTCGGATGTCCTGGCCAGCCATCGCGATGTACTGGAAAGCGAAAGCCATGCGTCTAAGCTCCGTGCGAGGGGCATTAATGGGACGGTCGTTTTGGACATACCGGGTGGGGCCCCGCGGTGGGGGGGTGCAGGTAATAGTGCGTCGGGAGGCAGAAGAGCGTCCCGAGGCTTGAGTGCTGAGAAAAAACTCAAAGCACTTACCTTGCTCCATGCACCCGGCAGGAGGCGGGTTATAGACAGCGGAGGAGGTCCTGCTGGCACGTCCTCAAGACTCGTCAGCAACGGTTTTGCAGAAGAGACCGAACTGGGAGACTGCTCCGCTGTCCAGGGTAGTGAGAGCGGACGAGCGAAGAGGTCAATTTCAGGCAGTAAAAAGTGTCCTCCACGAACTCGTCAGCTCGTCATACACTTCTTGGAAGAAAGGGGGGCTTGCGCGCCCGGAGCCGAGGTACCAATCGTCAAGCCGCGAGGGTTGGGGGGAGGACAGAGGGTTCCAGTTCAAACTAATGCTCACAGCAGCCGGGGAAGCATGTTGGCAATCTGCACATCAGACTTTGACTGGTCGGGCTGGCCCGAGGACGGGAGTCCGATCAAGTCTTCAGCGTCAGATGCCTGAATGCTCTCCAATGCAGCGGCGATATTGTCATCCAGACCTAGCTCTAGGGATCAAACGGACTGAAGCAAACGAGCGTGCCGGGGGTGGGTGGTTCGTGGGGCCCCAAAGAAGGCTCACTGGGGGGAATGCGTACTTGCGCAGCCCCACCGGCCAGCTGTGTGCTAGTGCATCTGCCCCGAGGGGAGCCTCTGAACGGGCGTACCAGAGCGGGCAGTGGGAGGTCTCTCGGGAGGCAAACAGGTCTACCTGGGCCTTGCCGAACCGTTCCCAAATCAGCTGAACCGAGTGGGGGTGAAGCCTCCACTCTCTGCCAGGCAAGCGTTGTCGTGACAGCGCGTCCGCTATCACATTGAGGTTGCTGGGGATGTGAGTGGCACGCAGCAACTTGAGTCGGTGCTGGCTCCAAAGGAGGAGACGACGGGCGAGTTGTGACATGTGGCGGGAGCGTACACCGCCTTGGCGATTTATGTACGCGACCGCGGTGGTGCTGTCCGACCTGACTAGGATATGTTCGTCCCGAATTAACGGGAGAAACTTCCGCAGGGCCAAAAGGACGGTCAACAACTCGAGGCAGTTGATGTGCCAACGCAGCTGGGCCCCTTTCCAATGGCCTGAGGCTGCGTGCCCATTGCAAACGGCGCCCCAACCCAATCTGGAGGCGTCAGTCGTGACCAGGACGCGTCTGGACACCTGCTGTAGGGGTACTCCAGCCCGTAAGAAACAGAGGTCTGTCCAGGGGTTGAATGTTTGGCGGCAGGCGGGGGTGATTGTTGTGCCGTGGCGCCATGCTCGTCTCGGGACTCTGGTCTGAAGCCAGTGTTGGAGCGGTCTCATATGCATCAACCCCAGCGGCGCGACCGCCACGGAGGACGCCATATGCCCCAGGAGCCTCTGGAAAAGTTTTAAGGGGACCGCTGTGCCCGGCCTGAAGGCGGCGAGGCAGTTCTACACTGACTGGGCACGCTCGTTGGTGAGACGTGCCGACATTGAGACCGAGTCTAACTCCATCCCGAGAAAAGAGATGCTCTGAACTGGAGTAAGCTTGCTCTTTTCCCAGTTGACCTGAAGCCCCAGACGGCTGAGGTGCCTGAGCACCTGGTCTCTGTGGGCGCATAGTAAGTCTCGCGAGTGGGCCAAAATGAGCCAGTCGTCGAGGTAGTTGAGTATGCGGATGCCGGCTTCTCTGGAGCAAGGCAAGAGCTGCCTCTGCGACTTTCGTGAAGACGCGAGGGGACAGAGACAGGCCGAAGGGGAGGACTTTGTACTTATATGCCTGGCCCTCAAATGCAAACCGCAGGTAGGGGCGGTGTCGGGGCAGGATGGAGACGTGGAAGTACGCGTCCTTCAGGTCTATTGCTGCGAACAAATCTAGATGCCGGATGCAGGTTAAGATGTGCTTCTGCGTGAGCATTTTGAACGGGAGTTTGTGCAACGCTTGGTTGAGAACTCGCAGGTCCAAGATTGGTCGTAAGCCGCTGCCTTTCTTGGGTACGATGAAGTAAGGGCTGCAGAAACCCTTCTTCATCTCGGTTGGAGGGACAGGCTCTATCGCGTCTTTGGCCAGAAGAGTCGCGATTTCCACACGCAGGGACTGGGCGTGTTCGCCGTGTACTGCGGAAAAGCGGACGCCCATGAAGGGGGGCGGGTCCAGGCAAACTGAATTGCGTAACCGAGTCGGATGGTCCGAGCCAGCCAGCAAGACAGGTTGGGAAGTGAAAGCCACGCGTCCATCCTCTGCTGCAAAGGGACGATCAATTTGGACGTACCCGGCGGGGCTTCGCAGCGGGGCAGAGCAGGTAGAGCAGCGTTGGGTGGCAATGAGGCGACCCGTGGCTGAGGTGCTGAGAAAAGACTCAAAGCACTTACCTTGCTCCGCACACACGGCAGGGGGCGGGTTGGTGACTGAGGAGGAGGTCCTGGGTAGGCGTCCTCTAGACTCGTCGGAACCGGCCGGCCGGGGGACAGTCGTGGGGCTGAAGACGGGTGGTCCGTGTCCAGGAAGCCAGGACCGTTGAGATCTGAGGGCAAAGTGGCGTGAGAACGGCATTTGGGGGCCAGGTGACCCAGAGACATAGGAAATAGCTCTTTTATTGAGAATGTGGGTACCGCAACCCCATCTAAGGGGGAGCGGCAAATGAAATTGTTTAAATACAAAAGATTCTCCTCCCAGCCCTCCACCGGGGGACGGAGCGGCGCCCAGACCCCAGGAACCAGTCATCCAACCATGACGGGTGTGGGGAGGGTGGAGGTTTCCAGTCCAACCCCACCCCGGCGGCGGCCCGGGCAAGCATGTCGGACATCTGCGCATCTGCCTCAGCCTGGGCGTCAGATGCCCGGCGGGGTATGCAAATACTGTTCGCCAACTCTCATTGGCCTTTTTTCATAGATCAGAGGCATCTTTCGGCGCTCAAGAGAGACCCCTAGTGTCGCTTCTTCGACACGTCGTCGAAGTGAGTGACAGACGGTGAACCAGTGTTTTATTTGTGCCTCTTTTTTTATTTTTTCCCCCAAAAATGTTGGATCTGGACTTTAAAGGATTCAGATGTCTTTTTTTGATCAGTTTAGTTGTAAAAGACATCAGTCCACTTTTCATTTACACCAATTCAACTTAAATATTGTTATAAATTGTATACAAATACTAATGATGACAATAATAATAATAATACATTTGTAATAATATTATTATTATTGACTTTTAATTTTAAATGCAACTGTAATATATTTCAAATGTGCACTTTTTAAACCCTCACGCTTTTATTTTGACATTCTGAACTCTCCAGGAAGTCCTGTATGTGTCTGTTTGTAGGCAAGTTCACAGTAGTTTAATTCGCATCTTATAATTAAAATTCTGTTAAAATGCACCTCTGTTGCCGCTCGAAATGCATGAATGTGAACCAAACTATTGAGCATCTACATCTGAGATGCTGTTCTTGAGTAGCGCTCAAATATTGCGCACCGCTGTGAAGGCTAAAAATAGCCGCGAGTGCATCACCAGCCTATGGGTGAGTTTGTGTCAACAGAGCAGCACCATTCACTAATGCGCTGGTGCTGCGCATACTATATATTTACTTTTGTGGTCACAGAGCTATCGCACGTCTTTTAGTGGCTTTGAATAAAATGCACGAGTCATATAAACTGTTTAATGGTATTTTTATGATACTTTTATGTAATTTTTTCAGCTTGACAGTAATGAACATGACTAACACACAGTATCGGATTTGGATCGGGCTCGTCGGACCGATACTCAATCTGTCTAAAAGCTTCAGTATTGGAGCCGATACCAATCCAGGTATCGGATCAGTGCATCCCTAGTCTTAACCACAAATCATTGGTCTGGAAATTAGCAAGAATTTAACTAATTGATGTAGTAACTTGGTATGGGATAGTTTTTCCCTATTATTTATTTAAATGTTTAAGCCTTGTGGACAGCTTTTTAAAGAAAGAAGAATAAATGTAGTTCCACTCAATGTTGATGGCTTCAAAAAGTTGAGTAGTTGAAAAATGTTTCCTGGTTAGTTTGAGTTTAATGTGAGACCAAATATTCTCTATAGGGTTCAAATCTGGGGTTACAGGGTTATATAGGGTTCAAGTATTTAATGACAGCAATGGCATTTTAACACATCTTCTAGAAAGAATCTTGTTTCCTGAGGCTGACAGTGTTTTTGGGTGAAAAAGGGATCTTCTCTGCCTTTACGGTCTTGTAAAATTCAGAATAACTACAGTTTCCCTGACACAGACAAGTAATTATTTTTCTGACAGCAACCCCTGCATGATATTTAGCTTTTTTTGTAGCAGATTTTCTCACTCCTTTACCTTGGGACTCAACACTGCATATTGTAGATCACTCCCGGCTCTATCACTCCTGCTTCCATTTATGAGCTTGTTATTAAGCATGTGGCAGATCACCAACTAATGATAAATCTTTTAAGAAAACAAACAAAAAAAGAAACATCCCAGAAGACATTTTTGGAAAATGTTATCAAGGTTTTACATTTGCATACAATAAGACTACATAAGTGAATTTCCTGGTTTCAATACATTTAGTTGTAACTGCAAGATTTTAGTGAGAAAAGCAGTTTCATTGTTGCCCACAGCTGGCAAAGGCACAAATGAAAATCAAGTTTATCTAGTCGAATATTTAAAGCTGAACGAGTACTCGATTAATTAATTACTTGTGCAACATGTTGTAATACTACCACCACCAGTGCAAGAATGGATTTTGCGGCTTATATTTGAGTTTGGATCTAAAATGTTAATCTCTAGCAAAATACTTTTAAACTTTTATGAACATTATCTGTGTTAATCTGTATCTGTTTACCGTTTCATGTTCCAGTGTCTCTATGGTTTCCTCAGGGATATTCCTCTGTCTCAAGAATCCCTTTAGATCTTCCATCCTGTAGACAAACATATGTCAGTTATGAAATTTAAGCCATCACCTAAATAACAAATTTAAAATCAAGTATTTTATTTAAATAACGTCCAAAAGCACCCCAGAGTAACTTTATTTTAAACATGTAATGTAAACCTAAGTTTGTGGATGGGCATCTTGTTAAAACAGTGCATGTATAAATGTTAGGTTCATTTTTCCAAGATGTATTGCTTGTCACATTGTTTTATTATTTATTTTATATATCACATTGCAACAGTATAAGGATGGGCAAGGAGGAGGCGGGAACCGGCTGAACAGTCAACGTATGATACAATTTTATGATACAAATTAACTTAAAACAACATAAACGAACAGACACACATGCAACACGACTGTGTGCGTCTCTCTCTCTCGAACTGGCCCCCCCAGCAACTTGCTCTCCCACTGATCATCTGATTCAGCGCTTGGTATGCACCCTCACAGCCCAGCTATGCCCTCCTCCCTGTCACATCACTCTGCCCGATTCAGGCAGGGGTGCCACCGGATGTGGGGGAGAGGGAAAGGGCGGGCGGTAGGAGAGAGAGAGAATCTTGCTCGCCAGTTCCCGGACACACTGTTGCCCGGTCCTCCACCGCTCCTCCCCCCCGGCAGATGAATCTGCTCCTCCCCTTCTCAGGGAGGATCCTCCGGCTGCTGCCTTGCAGACATCGTGGCTACTTCCTATGCAGATGGCAGCGGCGAGGACTCCATGACAGCGTATCCCTCCTCCCTTCCGTGTTTCGGCACCACTTTAATGGTAAAAGGACGGGCAAGGAGGAGGCGGGAACCGGCTAAACATTCAACATTAAATGTAATTATATTAATTAATTTAAAACAACATAAAACATAAACGAGCAGACACACATGCAGCGTGGCCACGTGCGTCTCTCTCTCTCTCTAACTGGCATCTCCGGCCACCCTTTATCTTGCTCTACCCCTGCCATGCACCCTCATGGCCCGGCCACACCCTCCTCCTCGTCACACACATAAATACTTAAGAAAAACTCTCAAAAATAAGCTTTGTGCAACAGAGGATATAATATTCTGAGTAAACCGCAGTTAGTTTGACATCTTTGGGTCAAGCGGTCTTGGAATTTAATGTGTATGAATATCCAACGAATGTTAAACGTAAAATTAACTTTACCACAGTGTGCAAGCAAGGGCACATCCACAGTTAACACGATCCCCAGTTGATTCATAACAGCGCGAACACACAGGTACACATGCAGGTCTGAACGCTTTCTTTCCAGCGCTCATACGCACGCACACACACACACACACACACGTTACTCCAATAAACCTCCATTAGTAACGTAGTTATAGTCACAAGAGCGTTTTAATAATCAAAACCTGAAAATGTCTTGAGGTGTAACAACTGTTGTATGAATTAGTTTTTTTAAAATAATGCACACCTCGCTTGCTCTGCGTAGTTGAAACCGATTCGCGAGTCAACACACTTGCCCAGCACTTACATCGCGCTAAACGGTTTGACATTTAATCTTTCTCATACGCCACAGAAAAAGACCTCACATAATCGGAGAGTATAGTACGGAAGCTAAAAGAGGCCTTGCGTTATTATTTTTTTTCTGTCTCGTTTTCTCGTGATCTCGACATAACTAAGGTTGTTTTCTCGTGATCACGACAATTTTCTCGTGATCTCGACATAACAAAAAGTTGTTTTCTCGTGATCACGACTTAATTTTCTCGTGATCACGACATAACAAAAAGTTGTTTTCTCGTGATCTCGACATAACAAAAAGTTGTTTTTCCCTTTAATTTTCTATACAGTTTTTAATTGACCTACAAGGTATGAAGGACAATGAGATATCCTTGGCAGAAAAGTACAATTTATTATATATAAATGTAAAGTTAGGCACCTTTCACATAGGCTAAATCAAACATATTACTAAACGCCAGGCTGCACATCACAAACACTTAATAAACGCGTTTTCGTCAATATAGCAAGACTTGCTTTCTTCTGCACTCAACAGGTGTCAAGAACTGCAATAGGCCTATGCGCGCACTCGGATCTAAATCGCGGCTGGCTTGACCGCAGTCATGCAGACCTCCCGGTTCATCAAGTTGGCTTGCAATGAAATTGACCAAACGTTCAGGGTCACTTTATTGTCTACGGCAAAGTTGTAGACGTGATAGTCTTCTAAGGTGTCTGACACTAATCTGGAAGTTGTCAATGACAACCAGATAACCTTATTGAAAACAACTTTTTGTTATGTCGTGATCACGAGAAAATTAAGTCGTGATCACGAGAAAACAACTTTTTGTTATGTCGTGATCACGAGAAACAACTTTTTGTTATGTCGTGATCACGAGAAAATTAAGTCGTGATCACGAGAAAACAACTTTTTGTTATGTCGAGATCACGAGAAAATTAAGTCGTGATCACGAGAAAACAACCTTAGTTATGTCGAGATCACGAGAAAACGAGACAGAAAAAAAAATAATAACGCAAGGCCTCTTTTAGCTTCCGTAGTATAGCAACTTTGCTATTTTAAGCGACCATTTATCGAACAAAATGCGACCATTGCATTGCAGTTTGGCACTCTGTTAACTTGCTTTCACGCATCCGGCACATTTAAGATGAAGTAAATGTTTGCTGGAAAAACGTGATGTGCTGTGGTTTAACATACAAGTGTTGTTATTTGCAAACTTCTTCAGCAGTTGCTATGAAACTATACTTACTTTCAAAAGAGTTGTGCTGTTGTCATTTGTGTGATCCGTCTCAGTCTGCAAGGCACAAGTTCGTCTGACTGCGCACATTGCGCATGTGCACAGTAAGTCATTATTATGAGAACTTTTCTCATTATTATGAGATACTAAGTCATTATTACGAGATACTATGTCATTATTATGAGATAGTTTCTCATTATTATGAGATAGTTTCTCATTATTACGAGATAGTAAGTCATTATTATGAGATAGTTTCTCATTATTATGAGATACTAAGTCATTATTATGAGATAGTTTCTCATTATTATGAGATACTAAGTCATTATTATGAGATAGTTTCTCATTATTATGAGATACTAAGTCATTATTATGAGATAATTTCTCATTATTATGAGATACTAAGTCATTATTATGAGATAGTTTCTCATTATGAGATACTAAGTGTAATGATGATGCAGAGGCAGAGTGCGAATCCATTTGCAGAAGTTATTGGAGATCTTCACCTTTAACAATCGTAAGAATGCTGGTAATGGGTATAAACCAAAGTAGTAGTCTGAACGATTCACATCCAGTGGGGAGATCCAAAAGGCATAAGTCAGTAAGCAGGCAAGGGGTCCAAGCAGTAACATCAGTCCAAACAGGCAACCAAAACAAAGGGATAATACAGGAATCGTGAAACAGAGAATCAGGCAAGATAATACACAGGCAGGCAGGCAGGTAGGTAGGTAATAGAGAGCTGGCAAAAACGCTTGGTAAGGCAGGATTAACTGGCAATACTTCGCGAAGAGTGCAAGCATGGTCACTGAATATAAAGGCAGACAAACAGGAAATTAGTGTAGAGGAAGCAGAGGGCGTGGATCACAGTCAGTACTCTGGTGAGAGCTCCCTCTGCTGGTTAGGCATTACAGAACCCCTCCCTCTAGGAGCGACTCCTGGAGCTCGACGTGGCCGTCCCCGTGGTCTAGGTGCTGGTCGGTCAGGTCTGGCTCGATGATAGTCCTCGATGAGGGAAGGGTCCAAAATGTCCCGGGCGGCTACCCACGATCTTTCCTCAGGTCCATAACCCTCCCAGTCCACCAGATATTGGAGCCGACCCCCTCTTCCTCTTGAGTCTAGTAACTCGTTGACTTGATACGCAGGAGTTCCATCAATGTCCAGTGGAGGTGGTGGTTCTGGGTTCTCATGGCCCGGGTCAGCATTCGGGTGGACCGGTTTGAGGAGGGAAACATGGAAGGAGGGAGATATACGGTAGTTAGTAGGAAGCTCTAATTGGTAAGTGACGTCATTTATTCTTTTAAGAATCTTGAAAGGGCCAACATACCTAGGACTGAGCTTCCTACTGGGCAGCTTTAGCTTGATGTTCTTCGTTGAGAGCCAGACCTGTTGTCCTGGTTGGTAGTGAGGATGTGGGCGACGTCGTCTGTTGGCCTGGAACTCCTGTGTTCTGACGGCCCGTTGGAGACGGACGTGTGCACTGTCCCACACCCTTTCACTACGTTGAATCCATTCATCCACAGCTGGGACTGAAGAGGGTTCACCTGACCACGGGAACAAGGGGGGTTGGAACCCTAGGACGCACTGGAAGGGGGTCAAGCCTGTAGATGTGTGTGTGAGGGAGTTCTGAGCATATTCAGCCCAGGGTAGGAATTCAGACCAGCGGTGTTGCTCTCGACTGCAGTAGGTTCGTAAGTACCTGCCGATTTCCTGGTTAAGGCATTCAACTTGGCCGTTGGCTTGTGGGTGATAACCTGATGTGAGACTAACATTGATATCCAACTGTTTGCAGAAAGCTCTCCAGACCTGGGAAGTGAATTGTGTGCCTCTATCGCTGACAATATCCTCCGGAAGACCATATACCCTGAAGACGTGGTTGAACAAGGCTTGGGCTGTTTCCATGGCCGTGGGTAGTCCCTTTAGTGGTATTAAACGGCAAGATTTGGAGAACCGGTCTATGATAACTAGAATAGTGGTGAAATGGTCGGATGGAGGGAGATCAGTCACAAAGTCTATGGATAGGTGGGACCATGGTCGTTGGGGAATGGGTAGTGGTTGCAGAAGACCTGAGGGTAATTCCTTGGGGGTTTTAGACTGGGCGCTTCTTAAGTCTAATTTTGTAAAAATGGTGGCTTCCCGCAGCTGTTCCAGGGCTGAGGGTACTAAAGGTAGGGGATAACGAAATTTAACAGTTACATTATTGAGTCCACGGTAGTCAATACAGGGTCTTAATCCTCCATCCTTCTTTTCAATGAAGAAGAATCCAGCAGCGGCTGGAGAGGTAGATGGACGGATGAAACCAGAGTCCAGAGCCTCGGCGATGTACTCCTCCATTGATTCACTTTCGGTTCGAGAAAGAGGATAAACTTTGCAGGTGGGTGGCATGGCATGGGGAAGGAGATTGATGGCGCAGTCACATGGTCGGTGTGGTGGTAACTGAGTAGCTTTGGTTTTGCTGAAAACTTCAGAGAGATGGTGATAAACAGCTGGGATGTTCACAGTTTTCATGGTGTCAGGGCTTTCAACACTGGTGGTGAGACATGGCAGTGGCTTCATAGGGAGACAGTTATTTAAACAAAACGGGGACCAATGAGTCAACTCACCATGGTGCCAGGAAATGTCAGGGTCGTGAATGGATAGCCAGGGATGTCCCAGAATGACTTGGAGTTTGGGAGAGTCAACGACGTATAGTGAAATGGACTCCTGATGGAGCAAGCCAACTTTGAGAGTGATTGTTTCGGTTTGGTGAGTGATCCCCTCTCTGATGAGCGTATCGTCGATGGCCTTGATCTTAATGGAAGGTGTGCATGGTTGAACAGGGATGTTGTACTTTGTGATAATGTCTTTATTTATTAGATTCAGAGCGGCTCCGGAGTCTATCATCGCTGTCAATTCAAAGGACAATGTGTCAATCTTGAGAGTGATCGGTAAGGTAAGTGATTTGTTACTGAGCAGGGAGAAATGTTCAATATTTACCCTGGGAGTGGTGACGGATTTATGTGGACATCCGAGATTGCGATGACCTGCTTCACCGCAGTAAAAACACAGCTGATGTTGCCGGCGTCTCTCCCTCTCTCCTTCAGAGAGCCGTGAGACGTTAAGTTGCATAGGTTCGTCACATGGAAAATGTCCTGCTGTGTTGGGGGTCAGGAAGTGGGGTGGCTCTCCCCTGCTTTTCTTGCGTGTGGGGGCTTGTCTCATGAGATTATCAATTTTTATGGCAAGAGTGACAAATTCTGAAAAGGAGGTTTCTTCTCCTTTACAGGCGAGTTCAGTTTGTAACTCGGAATTGAGACTGCGTTGAAACATGACCTTTAGAGCAACATCATTCCAGCCACTCTGTGCAGCTAATGTCCTGAACTCAATAGCGTAGTCAGCGGCGGTGCGGTTACCTTGCATGATGTGAATTATTTGTGTGGATATATCTTTACCTCCAGCGGGGTATTCAAATACATCACGGAGTTGTTGAATGAAATAATCCATTGAACCTCGGAATCTTGAATCAGAGTCCCAAACAGCTGCAGCCCAGTCAATAGCTCTTCCTGTTAACAGTGTCATTAAAAACGCACATTTCTTACCTTCAGATTCAAATTTCTCCCCTTGGTGATCAAAGTAAATCTTGACTTGACGAACAAAGCCTTTACATTGTTCGGCAGAACCATCAAATTTTTCAGGAAGTGCAAAATTGACCGTCTTCGGTGTGGATAGTGTAAGAGAGTGGATGTAATGAGTCAGGTGTTCGTTGATCAACTGGAGTTTAGTTAATTGTTCCTGGTAGCCCTTTAATACCTCGCTCTGATAAGCAAATGCTGCTTGCATGTTAGAAACTTCCGCTGGACTCAAAGGAGGCGAAGTATTCTGTAATGATGATGCAGAGGCAGAGTGCGAATCCATTTGCAGAAGTTTATTGGAGATCTTCACCTTTAACAATGGTAAGAATGCTGGTAATGGGTATAAACCAAAGTAGTAGTCTGAACGATTCACATCCAGTGGGGAGATCCAAAAGGCATAAGTCAGTAAGCAGGCAAGGGGTCCAAGCAGTAACATCAGTCCAAACAGGCAACCAAAACAAAGGGATAATCCAGGAATCATGAAACAGAGAATCAGGCAAGATAATACACAGGCAGGCAGGCAGGTAGGTAGGTAATAGAGAGCTGGCAAAAACGCTTGGTAAGGCAGGATTAACTGGCAATACTTCACGAAGAGTGCAAGCATGGTCACTGAATATAAAGGCAGACAAACAGGAAATTAGTGTATAGGAAGCAGAGGGCGTGGATCACAGTCAGTACTCTGGTGAGAGCTCCCTCTGCTGGTTAGGCATTACACTAAGTCATTATTATGAGATCATTTCTCATTATTATGAGATACTAAGTCATTATTATGAGATAATTTCTCATTATTATGAGATACTAAGTCATTATTATGAGATAATTTCTCATTATTATGAGATACTAAGTCATTATTATGAGATAGTTTCTCATTATTATGAGATACTAAGTCATTACGAGATAGTAAGTCATTATTATGAGATAGTTTCTCATTATGAGATACTAAGTCATTATTATGAGATAGTTTCTCATTATTATGAGAAACTAAGTCATTATTATGAGATACTTTCTCATTATTATGAGATACTAAGTCATTATTATGAGATAATTTCTCATTATTATGAGATACTAAGTCATTATTACGAGATAGTTTCTCATTATTATGAGATACTAAGTCATTATTATGAGATAGTTTCTCATTATTATGAGATACTAAGTCATTATTATGAGACACTAAGTCATTATGAGATAGTTTCTCATTATTATGAGATACTAAGTCATTACGAGATAGTAAGTCATTATTATGAGATAGTTTCTCATTATTATGAGATACTAAGTCATTATTATGAGATAGTTTCTCATTATTATGAGATACTAAGTCATTATTATGAGATAATTTCTCATTAGTATGAGATACTTTCTCATTATTATGATATACTAAGTCATTATTATGAGATAGTTTCTCATTATTATGAGATACTAAGTCATTACGAGATAGTAAGTCATTATTATGATATAGTTTCTCATTATTATGAGATACTAAGTCATTATTATGAGATAGTTTCTCATTATTATAAGATACGAAGTCATTATTATGAGATAGTTTCTCATTATTATGAGAAACTAAGTCATTATTATGAGATACTTTCTCATTATTATGAGATACTAAGTCATTATTATCATATACTAAGTCATTATTATGAGATAGTACGTCATTATTATGAGATAGTTTCTCATTATTACGAGATAGTAAGTCATTATTATGAGATAGATTCTCATTATTATGAGATACTAAGTCATTATTATGAGATAGTTTCTCATTATGAGATACTATGTCATTATTATGAGATCATTTCTCATTATTATGAGATACTAAGTCATTATTATGAGATAGTTTCTCATTATTATGAGATACTAAGTCATTATTATGAGATACTAAGTCATTATTTTGAGATAGTTTCTCATTATTATGAGATACTAAGTCATTATTATGAGATAGTTTCTCATTATTATTTTTTTAACTGGCGGAAACCGGCTTCCATACAACACAGACCTACATGCCTTTTTAAATTATGTTTTCATATTGCCAACTTACCATTCTTGGCTCTCTCTCCAGTTCTTCAGGCATCAAATCTGAGGACGATGAGTCTGATGAAATCACTTGAGGAGCACCCTCTAGGTCTACGTCCGTCGTGCAAACGTACAATCGTAGCATTCTGAGTTTACTCTGCTCGTACAGTTCATTTACTGTATTGCTTAATGGAATTGTTTTTGACTGAAATCACGCATATCAAAAGAGTACTTTTCAGCGGGGCCTTTTGAAGAAATCCCTGTAGGAAAAAAATGATCTTTCCCCATCTCATCATCATGAGAAGTAGGGTTAAACCATTTCTGTAAACCTGGGGGGTTTGCCTGCCACTATTTAACATGCTAAGGATCCTCTAATTTCTCTTCCTTTTTTTCCTTTTGTGTGTAGCCTATAACAATTTTATATTTGGATTGCAGTTTTAAGGCTTAAAATAAATTATTATTATTTTCATCAAGATAAATTGCCTAATTTTGCTCCTTTACTGCCTATTTTTGTAAACAAACACATCAAGTCAAGTCAAGTCAAGTGGTTTTTATTGTCGTTTCAACCATATACAGTTAGTACAGTACACAGTGAAACGAGACAACGTTCCTCCAGGACCATGGTGCTACATAAAATAACATAGGACAAACACAGAACCACATGAGACTACAGACTAAATAAAATACCTATATAAAATACCTATATAAAATGCACGTGCAAAAACGTGTGCAAAAGTACGGGACAGTACAATAAATTTCTAACAATGAACAGGACAATAGGCACAGTGATAGACAGTGCAGCGCCGACCAGTACACATTAGTGCAAAAAGATGACAGTTACTAAATGCCAAATGTAAACATAACATACTATGAGATAGTGTTCTATGCACATAGCAGTTATTGAGGTAGCAGACAGTTATAAAGTGGCAGTTATTAAAGTGCAACTCAGGACATGTGTGTGTGTGCGTCAAACCAGTCTCTGAGTATTGAGGAGTCTGATGGCTTGGGGGAAGAAGCTGTTACACAGTCTGGTCGTGAGGGCCCGAATGCTTCGGTACCTCTTGCCGGACGGCTGGGAGATGTGCTTTCCTCAGCCTTCGAAGAAAGTAGAGACGCTGCTGGGCTTTCTTGTTAATAGAGCTGGTGTTGAGGGACCAGGTGAGGTTCTTCGCCAGGTGAACACCAAGGAATTTGGTGCTCTTGACGATCTCCACAGAGGAGCCGTCGATGTTCAGCGGGGAGTGTTCACTTTGTGCTCTCCTAAAGTCAACAACCATCTCTTTTGTTTTGTCGACATTCAGGGACAGGTTATTGACTCTACACCAGTCCGTTAGCCGCTGCACCTCCTCTCTGTATGCTGACTCGTCGTTCTTGCTGATGAGACCCACCACAGTCGTGTCATCGGCGAACTTGATGATGTGATTCGAGCTGTGCATTGCTGCACAGTCGTGAGTCAGCAGAGTGAACAGCAGTGGCCTGAGCACACAGCCCTGGGGGCCCCAGTGCTCAGTGTGGTGGTGGTGGAGATGCTGTTCCCGATCCGGACTGACTGTGGTCTCCCAGTCAGGAAGTCCAGGATCCAGTTGCAGAGGGAGGTGTCCAGGCCCAGCTTTCCAATCAGGTGCTGAGGAATTATTGTGTTGATTGCTGAGCTGAAGTCTATGAACAGCATTCGAACGTATGTGTCCTTTTTGTCTAGGTGGGTGAGGGCCAGATAGAGGGTTGTGGCGATGGCGTCGTCCGTTGAACGGTTTGGACGATACGCAAACTGCAGTGGGTCCAGTGAGGGGGGCAGCTGGGTCTTAATGTGCCTCATGACGAGCCTCTCGAAGCACTTCATGCTGATTGGTGTGAGTGCAACGGGACGGTAGTCATTGAGGCAGGACACTGAAGACTTCTTTGGCATGGGAATGATGGTGGTGGCCTTGAAGCACGTTGGAACGACGGCACTGCTCAGAGAGATGTTGAAGATGTCGGTAAGAACATCTGTCAGCTGGTCTGCACATCCTCTGAGCACTCTGCCAGGAATGTTGTCTGGTCCAGCGGCCTTCTGTGGGTTGACTCTACGTAGAGTTTTCCTCACATCCGCCGTGGTGAGACAGAGCACCTGGACGTTGGGAGGAGTTGTGATCTTCCTCGCCACCACGTCGTTCTGCACTTCAAACTGAGCGTAGAAGTCATTCAGCGCATCTGGAAGGGAGGCATCTTTGTCACAGGCAACGGATGTTGTCCTGTAGTTGGTGATGGCCTGGATGCCCTGCCACATGCGCCACGTGTCAATGCTGTCCTCGAAGTGACTGTGGATTCTCTGGGCGTGTACACGCTTTGCCTCTCTGATGGCCCGGGACAGTTTGGCCCTAGCTGTTCTTAGGGCTGCCTTATCACCTGCTCTGAAGGCGGAGTCTCGGGTCTTCAGCAGCGTGCGCACCTCCGCAGTCATCCACGGCTTCTGGTTGGAGCGTGTTGTGATGGTCTTGGAGAAAGTGACATCATCAATGCACTTGCTGATGTAGCTGGTCACTGATGCTGTGTATTCCTCCAAGTTGGTAGAGTCGCCATATGTTGCAGCCTCCCTAAACATGTGCCAGTCAGTGCACTCAAAACAGTCCTGAAGAGCAGGGATGGCTCCTGCTGGCCAGGTTTTCACCTGCTTCTGAAGCGGTTTTGTGCGTCTGACGAGAGCGGTCTGTATGCTGGAATTAGCATAACAGAGATGTGGTCTGAGTAGCCGAGGTGGGGTGGGGCTCCGCCCGGTACGCGCCTGGGATGTTCGTGTAAACAAGATCAAGCGCGTTCGCCCCTCTCGTTGCAAAGTCCACATATTCATGGAATTTATGGAGCACTGTCTTGAGATTTGCATGATTGAAATCTCCGGCGACAATAAACAGTCCGTCGGGGTGAGCATTCTGCAGTTCGCTCATAGCCCCATACATTTTAATAAATACTGTATATGTCTTTGGAAAAAAAACATGAACCTTTTTCAGCATTTTAATTTAATTTAGTTCTTTGACCAACAGAGGGCACATTGTGACTAATTATGGGGCTTGTTAAAACCTAAACGGACCTCTTTTTAGACATTAAGCACTCAGACATATGTACACAGGTGATATTACCCTTTTTGATGAAATGTACAGCCTTCCAAAGACTGTCAGGATTAGAATGAAAGTTTGTAATTAGGTCAGATAGTAACTGATTTGACTTTCCTGACAGCAGATGTACACTACTGTGCCAAACTCCAAGGTCATCCTTAAAATCCTTATTAAAGCCTAAAACCTGAGAAGTGTTTAGCCAGTTACAGCCTATTATACATAATAAATTATATATATTAATGTGGTTCAACAGTTTTAATTGTGCCCAATATTGTGCAAATGGTCTGATGGCTCTTGTTAAATATCAGCAGACTTCTCATTTTTTGGCAATTAAATCATGAGTCTGGCTATCCATAGCTGCTTTCACACTTTAATATATTTTCTGAGAGTATTGTCTCACTGTATGAAAGGTACAGAGCGTGAAAGGGGGTTCTGATTTGATCCACCTCTGTGCCAGGAACATGGGTAGTAACAGAGATGGAACAATGTCTATGTGAAAAGCCACAGCCAGCATGCTGGTGTTGTGTCTGTTGTGTCGTTTTCTGTCACACCGCTGTTTCCGGAAAATCGCATCACTATGTGAAAGCATGGTTGCGGGATTATGCTGCAAGCTTTTGTTTAGTATGAATGAGCGAATGTGGCATATTGGAGATACTGGGGAAATGAAAAATCTTGTGCATCAAGTCTTATGTTTTTTATAGCTTATATATTAGTGAGAACCCGTAAGACAGAAACTATGCCATGTATTAAGCATGGTGAAAGTAAATCCATCTTGATGCGTCTCCAAGCCTGAAAGCCTTGACAACAGCCATCAAATACATACACTATATCAGTCATAGATAACTATAAATACAAAATAAAAGTTTAAATTGCACTTTAATAAATCAAGCCATGTCTTTTCACTCTGTTTTATTTTTTATTAATTCTGTTTTATTTTCAGAGACAGAAATAAAGCAGGATAACCACTGCTCCACCCAGCTTCATTTTTGCTAAGGTGCTGGAAGCAACAATGAGTCTAAACTGATAAAAGAGATATCAGCACACTTAAATCTATGCAGTGTATCAGTTTATTAAGCTTTCGGTCTAACAGACCTTCATCAGAGCATACATAACTCAACATTGGATAGGCAGGCAGAAATAACCAATCACATTCCAGTCACTGGCAGTGCCAACACATCTGTGCACCCCAATAGACTGTAAGTCTATGTGCAAACCCTGATGTCAGAGGCTCCACTTCCTGGGAATTGAGCTTTTGAGTACTGAATGGTGTACTGTGATGCATGCCAATAGAAGCCTTACTTGCCCCTTATAATAGTACAATACAATCTAATCACAAAGTAAATGGGGATTTGAGAGGGATCAGGCTTGAGCCATCATAAATCAGAAGTCCCCAGATCTATAAGAAAAAAGCATCTCAGAAAAAAGGGCTAATGGAGAGTTATCAGGTGTGGGGCACCACAAACCATAGACCCTAAACTGTACATGAGAGATGAAGAAAAGAAACATCTTGGATTACAGCACAACACATCCACGTTGAGGATTTTCCCTTGTTGTTTGGCACTGGGCACAATTGCCAGATGGATTATTCCCATCTTTTAGAGGAGCTAAAATATTCTGTTTAGAACCTGCCTTAATGTTGCCCTGCACCAGCTTGTTGCTTAAGTTAGGACCTCTTCTATAGACAAAGAGGGGAGGATCCTTAAAATGCTGGGTATGCTAATGCTTGTGCCGGATCAGAGGCCAAAATAGGCCAGTTTAAGAATAGTGTTCTGACAGAGTAACTTTTACCCCGTTTGACACTTTTTTGTAAAAGATCAAACTAGAATTGAAATGCACCGTGGTAAGCCTCATCAATACCCTGTAAAGAGTATTCTCTGTCCCGAAAGCTTTGTTTTTCATCGCAGCAGCTTTATCAATTAGTTCCTCATTAGAATGACATCTGAGCCTAAATGACTGTTGGGTAAACTGTATTCCAGAGCTCGATGAGCACTGCTGGCAAGGCAGATTGTAGTCTTATCTGTTTATTTTTGATACAAGGCTGCTATTGCATAATTCGATCCACATATCCAAAAAAGACAAACGTTTATGATCATATTCAACTGAGAACTTAAGGTCAGGAGGTTTCTGTTAGTGTTAGAAACATAACTGTGTAAAAACATATAAATTAGCATATTCCAGTGCAAAAGTAGAACCCATTAATGTTCCTTTACATTGTAGGAAGAAATCTCCAATGAAGGAGAAGTAGTTCAGTTTAAGGACCAAATCAGCTCACAAATAAATGTACAGGGTGTGCTTCCTCGATGCAGTCTTAAATAATACTCAAGAGCCTCAACACCTCTTACAAGGAAGATATTTGTGTAGAGGCTTTCCACATCTAAGGTGGCCAGAATAACATCATTGGGTAACTTTTTTAATGTTGATATCTTGAATAAATCAATCTTTAAAATATGATTGAAGCCTCTGAACAGATGGTTTAAGAAAATTATCAAAATAGTTAATTAATAGATAATGGCTCTAGTAGACAATCATTGATGGCTACAATAGGTTGGCCTTTGGGTTTAACTAACCAAGTAGAGCAACTGTTGCATGCAGCATGATAGGATTGTTAAATGGGGACTATCAGAAGGACCCCATACACTCACTCATTGCCTAGATTAGATCTGCTCATATTTGGCTGCTTCAACTCAGTTTTGATTATACTGAATTCCCAGTAAATTACTATAATTACACAATTTGTGATTATGTCTTACATTTAACTAACTGTGCATCAGAACACTTATAATAAATTAGGTAGCCTATATTCCTATATCCTAGCCTATACTAGAGATTTTGTCAGGACAATCTTGATTGATCTCTGGTTATTTATTCTGGTGGTGTTTTACTGGATTGCATTTTAAACCCATGGGCCAATGATGGGGTGATGGGCAATTGATGGGGTATCTTTAAAATTTTATGTTTATGAAATAAAAAACCTTTCTCATGATTGTCTAGCTCTGTGGGTGTTTTTGATGTAGAGTCAGATGCAGATTGAAACATTGTAACCTTTTCTGTTAATGAAATTGGCAGGCAGCTTCAGCAGTATTCACACTGTGCTTTCTTGTTGCTTTATGATATGATGTATCAAAAAATTATGTTAACAGGGTTTCCCACCCCAAACACCTGGTTAAAATCAGGACATTGTCATTATTTTACCATTTCATCAGGATTAAGGGTATAGGCTAGTCTAGTATGCCCCCTGCTGGTCATAACCTACATTCAATAAAAATGTTCCAAGAGTAAAGTTTCATGTTTTCCAAATACATATTTATTAAAATGGTTTGTATCATACACCAATATTAAATGAGTACCACTGCTGTTAGTTTTTCCCTGCACAACTGTTAATGTTTTTTAATCTATAAAACTAAAGTTGATGAATGGTGTAAAAAGCATGAATTCCCTCTGTTGTGTTTGTGTGGCAATTTATCTTGATGAAAATAATAATAATAATGTATTTTAAGTCTTAAAACTGCAATCCAAATATAAGATTGTTATAGGCTACACAAAAGGAAGAAAAGGAAGAGAAATTAGAGGATCCTTAGTATGTTTAATAGTGGCAGGCAAACCCCCCAGGCTTCCAGAAATGGTTTAACCCTACTTCTCAGCAGCCAATGGGAAAGTACAACCCTCACCCATTCAAACTGGACAAGTGGGCAAATGGCTCAGAATCACATGAAATCAAGGTGTTGTTAACACGTAAACAACGCGTAGACAACACGTTAACAACGTGCAAACAACGTGTTGTTTACGCGTTGTTTACGTGTAAGAAGTCACGTATTTGTGAACTGGATGGCTTTCCATAGTTGACGTGTTGTCTATGCGTTGTCAACGTGTAAGAATATTTATGTTTTCACATATTTATGAATCGGATGGCGTTCCATACACGCGTAAAGTTTCCCGTGCGCACGCGAAAAGATTCTGGTGCTCACGCGAAAAGGTTCTGGTGCACATGCTAAAGGCTCTTTGTTTGTTTTTTGTACAGGTCACTCCAGGGGCTCCGTAAAATACACAAATCTAAATAATTATAATAATTTCTGCATTGTCTGTGATACAAATATACGTGGTAGGGGAAAAAAAATATATATAATCAGAATTTGAAAATTTTTTAAAAATTAAGATATGAACAATCAAAAGATTTAAATTAATATAATTAACTAATTCAAAGAACGAAAAAATAAAATAATATAGGCCTTAATGCTCAGTCACACACATATTTGTTCTGTCTGCTCAGACTAACAGCCTGCTGGCTTCTATTGCTCTGATGGTCCCAGTCAGTAGTGTAAACTGTGAAAGGGACTTCTCTACCATGAAAAGGGCAATTCAAACTTTTCACAATAGGAGTTGCTGCTTTTAGCTATATGTTAAGCTATCACATTTAACAGTTAATGCATTTGCAGGTCAAGACAAACATCCGCAATAGGCTGCAAGGAGACCATCTTGCAGCATGCATGCGGATCTCAATAAATGGGCCAGACGTTTCTGACTTCCCATATCAAGAGGCTCTCGAAATGTTCTTCCAGAAGCCCAGAAAGATACACTGCAGTTGACAAAAGCTGCACACTTTGTGGATAAATTACATAAAACCATGAACACCATGACTCCTTTAAGTGTGACTCCATGACACTCCCCCCAAAGCTGTAAACCTAGGGGAAACACTGAGTTTTATTTCATTTCATTGCCTTTGCTTACTTTACTGTCATTTAATGTTACAATAAATTACCTGGATTCTCAGTGGAAACGCGTCATCCTTTACTCCCTCTACTCAGCCTCTTAGCGGTTACTGGCTGCCGCTATATTTAGTCAACAGAAAAGGCTACTGTTGGATTTTGATTCTCGTGAATTGAAAGGATTTCTTCGCTCACCGCATATGAAACGTTGACGCACACACTGAAGTGAGATCGCGCTTCTGTATCCTGACGGCAGAAGAGGTATGCGAGCGGTTTTGCTATGTTTGGCTGCAGCATTGCTGTTTAATTGAATGAGAAGACGCTATTGTCGCAGGCCGTGCAGTGTTTGTGTGCCGCTTATTGGATGGATTGCAGTTGTGGAATGAACGTGCAAATTTACTATGCATTTGTAATCGCGCTGTGGAGCTGCGCCCATTCATGGAATTGTTGGCTTGATGTATATGGGATTAGAATCCTGCCATGATTCAAAACTGAAAATCAAGAACCGCGTACCTGCGTGAAGTTGGCCCCCCACCCAACGCAAAACGTCGGCAAAATAGTCTCAATCGTTTGTGCTTCGTTTGTGCCGGTAACGTTTTCGTTTGTGCTGCTTTGGTTTTTAAAATATTAGACACTGAATTACAGGCGAATTATAAATGCTTTTATTTATTGAATACAATACTGACATAATAAAATAGATCACTTAATGGTCACAAAAATCAAATATAATTTAGTAGCAGTCTCGGTCATTCTGATTACTATATATTAGTCTAATATATAGTAATCAGAATGACCGAGACTGCTACTAATATATATATATTATATATTTCTAAAATAGATCTATCTTGTTTTGTGTGTAGACAGTACGATTTATGAGCAGTGAGCATTTTATTTTGGGTTTGTCATTAAAATCTCTTGCCAAAATGTTGGATGAAGATGTTTTAATACAACAACATGTTTTTGTAGTCGCTATGGTGTTTATTAAAACCGTATTGGTGTTCAGAAAGCAGCAGCAGCTCAATATTCATCTGGTGTCTGTCGGACTCTTTCTGTCACTCACTTTCAGCTCTGGACACGATAACAAAAGCGCAAATCACCTCGATGTGAACACACTTTTAGAGTCGAATTGTTGAATTTCTGTCAAGACTAATCACATAATTTGTTCAATAAACAATTATCTTTACTTCATTCACTGGTGTTTCCTGATTGAACTTTTTATTTATTTACATGGAGTATCATCTGCTACTTCACTGCCACCACTATGTCAAGTGACACTTCTGTTCAAGATGCTCTTGTGGAAATTAGTGTAGAGTTACTAGGGAAAAAGTAGTTACTAAATTAAATTTCTGTACAATGTTTTAACACTGCCAGTTACAATAGTATTTATTAACTTCAAGAACAATTGTACAACATTCAAGAGCGCTAAGATTGTCAATGTTTTTTGAACAGAATACTCATTGCTAATACAAATACATGCTAAAGTTTTACATGTGACCCGTTATTTTTTTTAATACATTGTGCATCTTGGGTTCAACATTACCATATTGGTCCTAATATAAGATATATTATCCTTATATATTATTACTATATTATCCTTATATTCAGACCATTACAGTAATGAAAACAAGTTTATACTGAACATGACATTTTTGAGTCAGGATTATTTAAGTGGGTAATTATGTTTAGCTTATACCCGATGTCCAAGAAACCAGCAGTTGACAGAGTTTCCATTTTCACAAAACACCATTTTGGTGTTCATCAAAAAATAAGTCCAAAATCCTAATCAAAATCTTAACTACTCATAATCAGAGCATCTGGACAGAGCTTAGTAAGCAGCTAGAAAACAAGATCACTGCAAAGGCTCTATCACTTTTGTTAAATTAAATAGACACAACATCTGGACTGCTTTAGGGTTTACTCATGAAACAAATGGCAGTAATGATGACACTGATTTTGAGCCAGGGTCCCTTTCACCCAGACCAAAAGATTGCGGGACTTTTGATCTTGAAGTTCTATTTCAGCAATGGATTGAATTCATGCCTGAAACGGTTAAATACAGCAAGTTCTCTGAAACATCAAAAAGGGAATACACAATTTTGAAGCCTGGCATCTGGACACATGTGATAAATAATCAGATATTGCAAGAAGTGAAATGCCCCTGCACATTTGCCTTTAAAAGAGCCAAGGTCTATCCAACAGCCACAGAGAAATGCATAGAAATCAGAGGCAACTGTAAGGAATGTCGTGGCCACATTCACAAAAATTTGACAAAGCGCCTGAAATGAACAGCCCAACAGGGCTCAAGTGTTTAATTAAAAACACTGATGACTCCCTGCACACTGGCTGTTCCAAGCGTGCGATGTCTGGTAACTTGCGTGTGCAGATAGCCAAAGAACTGTGTGAGGGTAGAATGGATCCCCATGTATGGAGGGCTTCAGAGGCAACAAAGCTGATGGATTTTGGAGATCCTGAGCCAAGTCATCTGCCTGCCAAGTCATCTGCCTGCACACCCTGCACAAAGCAAAGTAAGAGAGAAATGATTTAGAATTAGGCGACAAGGTTCCCATTGTTTCACTGCAGATGTTAACGCCCCCCCCCCCCCCCCCCCATATCTAGGACAGTGGGTAACAGACATATGTGAGGAGAACAGGTCACTTGCCGTAGGTAATGGGGATCATGATAATATGCACTTCCTCCCTGAAATTATTCCCAATAAAATCTGGCTTGCAAGTTACATACCACTCTGGACAGGGGTAATGATCCCTCACTTTCGAAGCACCAACATCACCGCAAGTTCAGCCAATGTTGAAGCAGAGTTCAAAAACATCAAAGTGGCCTTTTCCAAGCATGAAAACTTGCCTATTCTGGTGGATAGATTCATTGCAACATGCCAATTTGTTCTGCAAAACAAAAAGGTGAGCAAAAAAATGAAGAGGATGCAGCTGTTGCAACAGTAATCATCACAGGAGCCAATCCACTACCCACCACAACTTGCAGCGTAGATGGAAAACCATAAATGGATGCTTCCTGTTCTGGGACATATGAAGACGAATTCATACCTCTCTCCTTGTCCTGAATGGCTCCATGCAGATCCATCTGTGAGGGGAACATGCATGTGTTTCCTTCACAAAACAGTGCTCCTCACAGTATTGTGGTCTCAGCACACAAGTCACCCAGGAAGTTCCATTTGTTTGTACTTCTGTTGCTGTACTGCAGGCTTCTGGCATGGCTCATTTCAGGCCACGGTGGAAGAAGGCCTTACCCTTCTGGAGTCCCCCTGCCTCAGGCCAATACAAAGTCTGTCACAGTGTCCCTCTGCATTCAAGACAGATACCTCAGGAAAAGTGCTCAGTTACAGTCTGGGATAACTTCTGACCTGGTGTCTGATTGACACTGACCTGGGAAGCAACTCCACAGAATTTCCTTTGTGTGAATGTCCCTCCAATCTGATGCTCCAAGGAGAGAGATTTGCTTTAAGGACAATCATTGCCTTCAAAAGAGCCTTAACTCAGGATGCTCTTGGACATTATGTGGCCTACTGCAGGAGGTCTCCATGTGTCTGTTTTCTATCTGAATATGTTATATGTCTTTAATTTATTCCTGTGATCAAAGCTGAATTTTCAGCATCATTACTTCAGTGTCACATGATCTTTCAGAAATCATTCTAATATGCTGCTCAAGAAAAATTCATTATTATTATCAGTTGAAAACAGTTGTGCTTATATATATATATATATATATATATATATATATATATATATATATATAAAATACTTTTATTCAGCAAGGACAAATTAAATTGATCAAAAGAGAAAGTATAAGACATTTATATCAGTAAAAAGATTTCTATTTCAAATAAATGCTGTTCTTTTTACCTTTCTATTCATCAAAGTTTCCACAAAAATATTAAGCATGCAAAAATTGTTTTAAACATTGATAAAAAAATAAGAACCATTCTTAATAATTGAGCACCAATAATAATGATAATAGCTCAAAATCAACATTTTTCTATGATTTCTGAAGGATCTGTGACATTGAAGACTGGATGTTTTTTTTATTATGCCAATCATATTGTATCCAACACATATAAACCTGAGCATATATAGACTACAAATAGGAAAGACAAAACAAAAACGAAATTAAAAACAAACAAACAAACCATTGAACACTGGAGTAATGATGCTGAAAATTCAGCTTTGACGTCACAGAAATAAAATTACATTTTAAATTACATTAAAACTAAAGCTATTTTAATGTGTATTGTTTCACAATATTACTGTTTTTACTTTATTTTTTTTATCAAATAAATACAGCCTTGGTGAGATTACGAGACTTCTTTCAAAAACATTTAAAAATCTTAATGTTTCCAAACTTTTGACCTGTATTGCACACACGCACAGCCAATGTGTGTATAAACACAGAGCTACAGCAAACAGATTATGGTGCCTTTATTTATGACAATGTTAATATTACTATTGTTATTCACATAACTACATACAGTAACAAGTTAAAACACTTACCTTGGAGTTTGTGTTACATTCCACTCATCCTGTGATCCGCTGTGTCCCGTTACAAGTTGAAAACGAACAGTGGATAGGTAACAGTTAAGTGAATTCAACTATTTATGTGATTTGGTTTGCCATTTGGATCTTACCTTCTTTCTTGAACTGTGTTGTTAAAAAAAGACATTTGCAAAACGAAACTTTTACCGGCACAAACCAGCACAAACGATTGAGACTATTTTGGGTGAATTTGGAGCATGTGGGGGGCTGACTGACCTCAGATTGACCTATAAATATTCTTTTAATATCTAAAAAACCGAAGCAGCACAAACGAAGCACAAACGATTGAGACTATTTTGCCGACGTTTTGCGTTGGGTGGGGGGCCAACTTCACGCAGGTACGCGGTTCTTGCAGCTCTAGACGGGACCGCCTTGTGGCCAGAGAGCCGTGCATCCTGTTTGCGTATCCTGTGCGCTTCCGTCATTGGCGGAGCATTCGGTCAATCCCACCTTTCCAGTAAATACGAATTGTGATTGGACTGTACGTCAGCAGACAGCAAAGCATTGGCCAAGAGCAGAAGGCCCTCCCTCCAGGCTTTTTTTTTTTTTTTTTTTAAGTTGCGAGGTTGCGAAGCTTCATTTTCGCTCAGTCTGAGTTTCAGAGCAGAGCTGCGTGACAACGCTGCCACAAATCACGTGAGTCGCAAGCTCGCAACTGTGTGGGCGTATCTCCGCAAAGTGGGTGTTGTAAACTCAGCTCTGAAAAAATAGTTTGCAATAGGAGTGCAAATGTAATGTAATGTAATAATTTTCGCCCTTTCGAACCTCTGTTTTCAGAGTTTCAAAACTTTTTTCACCTATTCGCACACCAGTTTTCAGATCACCATTTACAAGGTTTCAAACCTGGAAAACAAACTAATACAGTGGGAGAACAGTGACAAATTCGAAACTCTGAAAAAATGATTGCGCAACACCGTAAAAAAGAGTGTTGCACTTCTGAAGAAGGAAAACTCAAAAACAAAATTATGTTTGCAGAGATTTTATTTTTTTTTACCACTTTGCAAACATGCAAAACTCTGTTTTCAGAGTTTCAAAACTTTTTTTCACACATTCGCACACCAGTTTTCAGATCACCATTTACAAGGTTTCAAACCTGGAAAACAAACTAATACAGTGGGAGAACACTGACAAATTTGAAACTCTGAAAAGTTGTTTGCGCAACATCGTAAAAAAAAATGTTGCAGTTCTGAAGAAGGAAATCTCAAAAACAACAATGTTTGCAGAGATATTTTTATTTTTTTACATTTTGCAAGCTTGCAAATCTTATTTTTCGATCTTGCAAAACTTTTTTTTGTAAGATTTTGAGTTTTCGAACACTTAGTTTCAACCTTTCAGACCTTGATTTTCAGTTTTGAATCATGGCAGGATTCTAATCCCATAGACGTACGCGTTGAATACGGCGCTGTTTGGATGACTGGGATTGCGTGCTGTGAGAAATGGACGCAGATGAGTTTGTGCACGCTGCTGTGAGCAGCAAAAGAGAGCCTAAGCTTACGGCAAAGGCCTTGGCACTTAAAATTGAGGCATTGCAAAAGGATCGCAAGGCTAAGGTGAATCAAATGAAGAGCTTGATTTTATCAATGAAAGATCTCATGGAATGTGATGAAAATGCTTTTCAATTGTCTTCAATGGTGGGATCTTTAAAATGTTTAAGAGATGATGCATTTGTGTTGCACAAAGAAGTACTTCCTTTCCTTCCTCCTGATGAACAAAACAAACAAAATGGGTGGTTTGATGCAGTTTCTATGCACAATGATGGATTTGTGGAAGATGTTGAACGATGGTTGGATGAAGCTAAAATTCTGAGACAAAATTCTCAAATAACAGAATCAAATTCTACTCAACGTTATGCAAATCTTTGCCCATCACTTTCTGTCATTCATGATTCAAGAGCAATGGATAATGTTGCTGAACCTCAACTGAGTTGTGATTCTAATATTCCATCTTCTGCTGAACCAGTTTCATCATCTCATAATATGCATGTTCCAAGTGAATATCTGAACTGTGATATGGACGATGATGATGTACAGAATCAAATACAGCCAATTGATAGTGTCTCTAACGTGGGCAGGAAAACGACAACAACTCATGGATCTCGAACCAGTCAATCTTCCATTGTATCTGCTCATCTTCAGGTTAAGGCCGAAATGGCAGCCTTTTTGGCACATCAGAAAATGTTATCATGGAAACATGTATTGGAGAAGGAAGAGGAGGATTTGAGGAGGAGAAAATAACAAATGGAACTGGACACTAAAATTGTTGTATCCATGGCCAAGATGAAAGTGTATAGCGACGTGAGATCAGAACGAAGTGATTGTACAAATTCTGCTGATGCCAGTGCGTTAAGGGCAAGAAATACTGGAACCAGTTCTCTTAACCCAAATGTGGATCCATTTTTACCTTCAAGTTCACATTCAATGCCACTACAGCCACCTGTATCTTATACACAGGCTCAAGTAGCACCAGAGAATCCAATGCGTTTTCCAACTCGGTCAGCTCAACAACAGCAACCGATTGTAAATTCTAACACAAGGTTGACACATTCTACATTGCCCAGCATCAGTCAGGATGGTGGACATGGACTTGGAACGCAGGGTGCACATGGATCGAGTTTACAGGATGGTTTGGTAGGAGGAAGCATCTTTAAGCTTCTTGATAAGCAAAATTAAATTGCTGCCCTATTAGTTCAGCAACACAACTTATCTTCACTTCCACCAAGGGAGGTCCTATTCTTTGATGGAGATTCATTGTGTTATCACGACTTTATGCAAACATTCGAAGAGGTGGTAGAAAAGAAAGCAAGTGGCCATGCAGATTGCTTGCATTTCTTGGAGCAGTACACAAGAGGGCAACCTAAGGATCTTGTTCGAAGCTGTCAACTGATGATTCCTTTGCAAGGGTATATAAAGGCTAAGGCTTTGCTCAAGGAGCATTTCGGCAATGAGGTAAGGATAGCCTCGGCTTACATGAAAAGAGCGCTCTCATGGCAAGCGATAAGATCTGAGGATGCTAAGGCTCTGCAGGATTACAGTTTATTTCTCAGGAGTTGCTGCAATGCTATGCAGAATATTAGTGTTACGATCCACACTGTCTTTTTGTTTGTGTACCTTTCATCTAAGTTTTTGGCACCTTTTACCTTCCATATTGTCTTTTGCTTTCTGCACTCTTATTTTGAAATCACTCATGGTCCTGTTTCCCAGTCTTGTCATGTCCTGTTTTCCCTCCATGTCCGGTTTTCATTGGTTTATTGTTTGATTACTTTATTATCAGTTCTAGTTTTGTCATTGGTTTTAGTTAATTGCCTTATTATCTTGTTTTGAGTTCTGTTTTCCTATTGGCTTTTGTTTCCCCTTTGGTTTTGTATTTAAGCCCTCATGTTCACCTTGTCCTTTGTTGGTTGTTGTTTGAAGTTTGCAATTTGATGACGTTCCTTGTAGCTCCAGTATTCTACCGTGTTCCTGCCCGTGCCCTCCTTGGATTATTCCCCGTGTACATTTCTTGTGTTTGCACCTTTGTTTTCCCCTCGTGGATGTTTTGTTTGTCCCAGTGTTCACCGTTTGCTTGACCCCTTGCACCATCCTAATAAAGCTGTACCTGGATCCTCACTCCTCGTCTGCCCGTTTCGTTACAGAACAACCAACCCACAATGGATCCAGCAGCCCTCACTGCCCAGCAGGCGAATTTCCTGCTTCTCGGCCTCAGACAGGAGGACCGCCCGATAGAGGTCCACGTCAGTGAGTTTCTGGAACTGGCAAATTCTTCGGATTTCCCAGAGTTTAGATTGGTGGTTTTCTTCAGGGCTAATCTGTGCAGTTCGCTAAGGGAGCGGTTGCCTCCAGCGACCCCGCGCTGGACGCTCCAGGACTTCTTGGAGGAGACCCTGAAGATCTGTGGCTCGCCTTTCACTGTGGGTGTTGCAGAGGAGGACGCTATCTCTCCTCCCACAGTGGTCACCTCCCAGCCTTCCATGACTCGTTCCTCCACGCCTGGCACGGCCAACGTGCCCCCAGCCTTGTCTGTCCCAGGGCCAGCGTTGACAGCCCCGTCCGCCAGGAGGAGGAGGAGAAGAGGGAAGGCTTCCGCTCTTCAGTCTCCGCCTGCCACGGCCAACGAGCCAACGCCCACGCCTGCCACGGCCAACGAGCCAACGCCCACGCCTGCCACGGCCAACGAGCCAATGCCAGCCTCGTCCGTCCCAGCGCCAGCGTTGCCAGCCTCGTCCGTCCCAGCGCCAGTGTTGCCAGCCTCGTCTGCCAGGAAGAGGAGGAGAAGAGGAAGGGCTTCCGCTCACCAGTCTCCGCCTTCCACGGCTCCGTCCTCCGAGCCAGAGCCAGCGCCTGTAGCCTCGACCGTCCAAGAGCCAGAGCCAGCGCCTGTAGCCTCGACCGTCCAAGAGCCAGAGCCAGTGCCTGTAGCCTCGACCGTCCAAGAGCCAGAGCCAGCACCTGTAGCCTCGACCGTCCAAGAGCCAGAGCCAGCGCCTGTAGCCTCGACCGTCCAAGAGCCAGAGCCAGCGCCAGTAGCCTCGACCGTCCAAGAGCCAGAGCCAGCGCCAGTAGCCTTGACCGTCCAAGAGCCAGCCCCCCTTGAGCCTCCCACGGCTCCGCCCCTTGAGCCTCCCACGGCTCCGCCCCCCGAGCTTCCCAGCGCTCCGCCTCCCGAGCTTCCCAGCGCTCCGCCTCCCGAGCTTCCCAGCGCTCCGCCTCCCGAGCTTCCCAGCGCTCCGCCTCCCGAGCCTCCCAGCGCTCCGCCTCCAGAGCCACCCAGCGCTCCGCCTCCAGAGCCACCCAGCGCTCCGCCTCCAGAGCCACCCAGCACTCCGTCACCAGAGCCACCCACGCCTCCGTCACCAGAGCCTTCCACGCCTCCGTCACCAGAGCCTTCCACGCCTCCGTCACCAGAGCCTTCCACGCCTCCGTCACCAGAGCCAACCACGCCTCCGTCACCAGAGCCAACCACGCCTCCGTCACCTGAGCCTTCCACGCCTCTGTCACCTGAGCCTCCCAGGTCTCCGCCACTCTGAAGACTGCCTTGGCTCCGCCTCCCACGGCTCTGCCTATGCCCGCTCCGCCTCCAGACCCTTCCACAGCTCTGCCTTCCACGGCTCTGCCCGCTCTGCCTTCTACGGCTCTGCCCCAGAGGGCCTTCATGGTTCCGCATTCCACAGCTCTGCCTGCGCCCGCTCCGCCTCCAGACCCTTCCACAGCTCTGCCTTCCACGGCTCTGCCCACTCCGCCTTCTACGGCTCTGCCCCAGAGGGCCTTCATGGTTCCGCCTTCCATGGCTCTGCCTGCGCCTGCTCTGCCCTCCAAGCCTCCAGAGCCTTCAAAGCCTCCAGAGCCTTCAAAGCCTCCAGAGCCTTCCATGGCTCCGCCCCTAGAGTCCTCCTCAGCTCCGCCTTACACAGCTCTGCCATCTGTACCTGCCCTGGACCCTCCTACTGAGCCTTCCGTGGCTCCACCCGCTTCCCCTGAGACTCCTCCCAGGCCTTCTGATCCTGCCTTGTGGCCTCCTCCCAGGCCTTCTGATCCTGCCTTGTGGCCTCCTCCCAGGCCTTCTGATCCTGCCTTGTGGCCTCCTCCCAGGCCTTCTGACCCTGTCCCGTGGCCTCCTCCCAGGTCTTCTGACCCTGCCTTGTGGCCTCCTCCCAGGCCTTCTGACCCTGTCCCATGGCCTCCTCCCAGGCCTTCTGACCCTGTCCCGTGGCCTCCTCCCAGGCCTTCTGACCCTGTCCCGTGGCCTTCTCCTTGGCCTCCTGACCCTGTCCCAGTCCTGTGGCCTTCTCCTTGGCCTCCTGACCCTGTCCCAGTCCTGAGGCCTTCCTCTAAGCCTCCTGACCCTGTCCTAGCCCTGTGGCCATCCCCTAGACCTCCTGAGCCTGTCCCAGTCCTGTGGCCATCCCCTAAGCCTCCTGACCCTGTCCTAGCCCTGTGGCCATCCCCTAGACCTCCTGACCCTGTCCCAGTCCTATGGCCTCCTCCTGACCCGGTCCCTGCCCTACGGCCACCTTCCTGGCCTTCTGACCCAGTCCCTGCCCTACGGTTACCAACCAGGCCCCCTGACCTAGTCCCGATCCTGCAGCTGCCCCCCTGGCCTCCTGACCTAGTCCCTGCTCTATGGCTGCCTCCCTGGCCCCCAGACCCAGTCCTACGGCCATCTATCAGGCCCCCTGTCCCAGTCTCGACCCCGCAGCTGCCTCCCAGACTTCCCGACCCGATCCCCACCTTCAAGTCGTCCCCTTGGTCCCCTGGGCATCTGCCTGGCCTCCTTGGTCTCCTGGCTGCCCTCCTGTTCTGTCATGGTCTCCCTGTCCTAGTCTTGTTCCTCTGTGCCCCTCGTGTCCCCTTGATCTGTCTGTTTGCCCCTGCTCTCCGTTGTCGTTTTGCCCTTCCCTTTTGTTAGGAGCGTCTGGGATCCGCTCCTTAAAGGGGGGGCTCTGTTACGATCCACACTGTCTTTTTGTTTGTGTACCGTTCATCTAAGTTTTTGGCACCTTTTACCTTCCGTATTGTCTTTTGCTTTCTGCACTCTTATTTTTGAAATCACTCATGTTCCTGTTTCCCAGTCTTGTCATGTCCTGTTTTCCCTCCATGTCTATGTGTCTGGTTTTCATTGGTTTATTGTTTGATTACTTTATTATCGGTTCTAGTTTTGTCATTGGTTTTAGTTAATTGCCTTATTATCTTGTTTTGAGTTCTGTTTTCCCATTGGCTTTTGTTTCCCCTTTGGTTTTGTATTTAAGCCCTCATGTTCACCTTGTCCTTTGTTGGTTGTTGTTTGAAGTTTGCAATTTGATGACGTTCCTTGTAGCTCCAGAATTCTACCGTGTTCCTGCCCGTGCCCTCCTTGGTTTATTCCCCGTGTACATTTCTTGTGTTTGCACCTTTGTTTTCCCCTCGTGGATGTTTTGTTTGTCCCAGTGTTCACCGTTTGCTTGACCCCTTGCACCATCCTAATAAAGCTGTACCTGGATCCTCACTCCTCGTCTGCCCGTTTCATTACAATTAGTTACATGAATGAGTTTAAATCTTGCCTCTAATATGCAAATTGTTCTTGCAAAACTTCCTTATAAGCTCAGAGAAAGATGGAGAATGGTGGCATATGATTTACAGGAAAGACGTAACCATCCAGCTTTCTTTTCTGATATTGTGGACTTCATAGAAAGACAGGTGAAAATAGTCACAGATCCGGTATTCGGAAACATTCAAGATGTCCTGCCTATTGGAGGTAGAAACCTGAATACCAAATTGCCTCAAAAACCTAGAAGTAGTTTTGCCACCACAGTCACTGCAACTGGTACAAAGGAGTGTGGTGGGAAGGCTAAAACCTGTCTCTTTTGTGAAGGAGCGCATGCACTGGATTTCTGTAAAAGGCTTGTTGAAAAATCTCATGCAGAAAAGATGAATTTTCTGAAGCAAAAGGGGATTTGTTTCGGTTGCTTATGTACAGGACATTTCAGCCATGATTGTAAAGAGAGAAGCATATGTAAGATATGTCATCTCAAACACCCAAGTCTTCTTCATATTTTTCCATCAGAAAAAAGGGGCATTCAGTGTAAAGATGAGTCAAAGTCAACAGTGGGAAATGCTTTGGTCTCGCTTCAGTCCAGTGCTCTTACTGGGGCTGGTAAAGAAAATTGTGCATTGTCTATCGTTCCTGTATGTGTGAAGTCAAAGAAAGGAAGTAAAGTTGCGACCACCTATGCTTTTCTGGACTCTGGGAGCTCTGCATCTTTCTGCACAGAGAGTTTGATGTCCAAGCTCAATCTCTCAGCAAAGAAAGTTAAAATTCTAATGAGAACCATGAGTCAGGACAAATCCGTTTGCTGTTATGTTCTGAAGGATCTGGAAGGGTAAGGATTGAATCAAGAGCATTACTGTGCTTTGCCAGAGGTATAGACGCAGAAGACCATGCCTGTAAGTAAAATCAACATCGCCACACAAAACGATCTTGCTTGTTGGCCTCATTTAAGTAATCTATGTTTACCTTTAATTGATGCTGATGTGGAGTTGTTGATTGGTGCTAATGTGCCAGAGGCTTTGGAGCCATGGCAGATTATTCGCTGCCAAGACAGTGGCCCATACGCCATTAAGACCATGTTTGGATGGGCAGTTAATGGGCCAATCAAACGACAGGAAGAGTATGCTATTAAGGAACATTCTCACATGACTGTCAATAGGATCACGGTTATGAAACTGGATGAGTTATGGGAGCAATAGTTCAAAGGTGACTTTCCTGAATCGGTTCAGGAGGAACAGCGGGGATTGTCAAAGGAAGATCATCAATTCATGGATTTTGTTTCACAGTCAGCAAGACTGACCAATGGGCATTATTGCATTGGTCTTCCACTTAAAAACGAAAAGGTAGTCATGCCAAGGAATAGAGCAATCGTGGAACAACGTGCTCTGAATCTTCAAAGAAGGCTTCAAAGAAACACTTCTTTTCATGCTGACTATACTACCTTAATGTAGAGTGTCATCGCTAAAGGTCATGCTGAAAAGGTTCCTACAGTTGAACTGGCACGACTTGATGGATGCTTATGGTGTGTATCATCCTAAAAAGCAAAAGATCAGAGTGGTATTTGATTGCGGAGCATCATATCAAGGAACATCATTGAATGAACATCTTTTGCAAGGTCCAGATTTAACAAGTCCGCTGGTGAGTGTTCTTGTGCGATTCAGAATGGAGTATGTTGCCATGATGGCTGACATAGAAACGATGTTTCATCAGGTTAAGGTAAATCCTTATAATTGTGATCTCTTGAGGTTTCTTTGGTGGACTGGTGGAAACATTGATGCCAATTTGGAAGAATACAGAATGGCTGTGCATTTATTTGGAGCAATGTCATCTCCAAGTTGCTCTAGCTATGCACTGAGAAAGTGTGCAGAGGACCATAAGGATCTGTATGATGCCAAGACCGTGGACATTGTCTTTAATAACTTCTATGTAGACGACTGTCTTGTATCTGTGCCTACAGATTCAGAAGCTGTTCTGTTATACAAGAAGCTCACAGAAATGTGCGCTAAAGGTGGATTCCGATTAACCAAATGGATAAGTAACAGCCGCACTGTGTTAAATGCCATCCCTGAGGAAGACAGAGACAAGAAAGTTAAGAACTTGGATTTGGAACATGACACGCTACCTTTGGAAAGAGCATTAGGTGTGCAGTGGTGTGCTGAGTCTGATGTCTTCAATTTCAAGGTGACCATCAAGGATAGACCTCTTACTCGAAGAGGAATTCTTTCTATCATTAGTTCCATCTATGACCCCCTTGGCTTTCTGTCTCCTGTGATTCTATGTGCCAAAATTATACTTCAAGATCTGTGTAGAGAAAAAATTGGATGGGACAGCACTATTCCAACAGTGTACATACAGCGATGGACGAGTTGGTTGGAGAAACTTCATGAATTGGAGATATTCGAGGTCCGCAGGTGTTTAAAGCCAGAAAACTTTGGAGAAGCTATATCTGCTCAATTGCATCACTTTTCGGACACCAGTGAGAAGGGTTATGGAATGGTGTCGTATTTACTACTTCATAATGATCAACAATGTGCCCACTCCTTTCTTTTAATGAGTAAAGCAAGAGTGACTCCTTTAAGACCTATCACTATCCCTCGTCTGGAGCTCACAGCAGCCACACTTGCTGGTCGCAAGTTGTGGAAGAGAGAGCTGAAGATGAAACTTCAGGATTCTGTATTTTGGACCGACAGCACCTCTGTCCTCAAGTACATCCAAAATGAGACTTCTAGATTCAAATGCTTTGTAGACAACCGAGTTGCTGAAATTCGAAGTGTTTCTGAAATCAGAAAATGGAGGTATGTGAATTCTTCCAACAATCCAGCTGACCTAGCATCTAGAGGTCTAAAGGTTGATTCATTCTTAAAGAACCAGATATGGATTTCTGGTCCTCCATTTCTTGTTCAACCACAAGAGTTGTGGCCCGTGGATCCTTCTGATGTAGGTGTGATGTCTTCTTGTGACCCAGAAGTGAAAAGGAGTGTTCTGGTGAATACTGTGCAAATTCATCAAGAGTATGATTTTATGCCATACTTTAAGTACTACACTTCATGGATGCGATTGAAAAAAGGCATAGCTTGGATCCTTCGATTCAGGAATATTCTAATTGATCTCAGCAAGGAAAGGAAAAGGCTGATGACTGTTTACTCTGATATGGACAACTTGCAACGAGAGACTGTTGTTAAGAAAGAGATGGGCAAATTCAGATCCAATGTGTCTGCAAAATTGTTGTCTTCAGATGAGCTGGAAAGAGCTGAATTGGAGATTATCCGTCTTTGCCAAAAGAAGAGATATTCTGAGGAACTGGCTAGTGTACGGAAAAATGGATTGGTAAAATGGAATAGTGAACTCTTATTCTTAATCCTGTGCTTCACTCAGATGTCATCAGAGTTGGTGGGCGTCTGGACAAGGCTATGATGCCTGAAAAAGTTAAGCATCTGGTAATACTGGCCAAGGATCTACACATTTCAGATTTGATTTTGCGGCAAATTCATCATGACATTGGACATTGTGGACTGAATTATATGCTGGCTAATTTGTGGCAGAGATATTGGATCCCTGGTGCTAGCACGGCTATAAGAAGAATTTTGTCCAAGTGTGTGGTCTGCAGACGTCTTCACGCAATCCCGGGTCATCAGCAGATGGCAGATTTGCCACAAGATAGAGTCATACCCGACAAACCGCCATTCACGCATGTTGGATTGGACTGCTTCGGTCCCTTTGAAGTAAAACGAGGAAGGAGTGTTGTAAAACGTTATGGAGTGATATTCACATGTTTGACTATAAGAGCTGTTCACCTTGAAATAGCAAATTCACTTGATACGGACTCTTATCCACGCATTAAGAAAATTTATGGCACGCCGAGGACAAGTTGTCGATCCATTCAGACAATGGTACAAACTTTGTTGCTGCCCAACGTGAACTGCAGGAGGCTATGAAAAACTGGAATCATAATCAGATAAATTCATTTCTGCTTCAAAAAGGAATTAAGTGAAACTTTAATCCCCCGGCTGGTTCGCACTTTGGAGGAATTTGGGAACGGCTTATAAGATCAGTAAGGAAGATTTTAAATTCTATCCTTAGAGGACAAAGTTTAGACGAGGAAGGTTTTTACACACTCCTTTGTGAAGTTGAATCTATCCTTAATAATCGTCCAATATCCAGAGCATCTCTGGATGTTAATGATTTGGAAGCTCTTACGCCAAACCATCTTCTCCTCTTGAAAACACAGCCGTCTTTATCACCTAGACTGTTTAAAAGGGATGATCTGTATTCTCGACGACGTTGGCGACAGGTCCAATACATGGCGGATCTATTTTGGAAGAGATGGATCGGGGAGTACCTACTTCAACTACAAGAACGCCAGAAGTGGCTGGTGAAGAAACGCAATTTTCAAGTGGGAGATATTGTGCTTGTGGTCGATGATACTGCTCCAAGGAGCTCATGGATAATGGGCAAGATTATTCAGATCACCTAGGATAAAAGGGGATTGACACGTCAAGTAAGAATCAAGACCAAGAGTTCCTGCTTGACCAAACCCATTACTAAAGTCTGCCTGACTAATTGATTGACTAATTGACTGACTGACTGACTTATGAGAGCTCTCAAATGACTTAAGACTTTGACTAAAGACTGTTTGATTGACATGTTTACTTCAGTTGATTACCGACAATGTTCACACATTGAAGAATTGGACATTTACAAACATACACACGTGTATACATTGTTTATTTGTGAAATAAGATTTAGCAATTTGTATGTATGTAGGAAAATATTCAGAGACATATAACTTGCATGATTGTGTTGTATTGTTATGATTATTACAATTTTAGGGTGTAATAATCAGGGGCTGGAGTGTAGGTGCCAGGTTTGGGGTGATGTCTTTTACTTTGAAATTTTTACTTTCAGTTTGTTACGTCACTTGAACCAGGTGCATATTACCTGTTAGTTGGCGTTTGGTTAGCATGTAGGAAGGGGGTGAGTAGCTGGGACGCTCACTTTCTGTTGATCGTTTTCATTTCATTTAGTTTTATTTCATTTCATTGCTTTTGCTTACTTTACTGTCATTTAATGTTACAATAAATTACCTGGATTCTCAGTGGAAACGCGTCATCCTGTACTCCCTCTACTCAGCCTCTTAGTGGTTACTGGCTGCCGCTATAAACTTACAGAATTTTGTAACCGACAATACATAATAAATGAAAAAACAACCACGTTTTTATGATAGCGTAATATATTAAATTGGCTAGTAGTCTATGTGGTGATGTTAAATTAATTTTTATGGTCATTGACCAGTGCTTCCCAACACTACATTGTCTCCTTAGTCAAACACACCTGATTAATCTCATCAGTTCTTTAGTAGAAACGAATGTGTAGAAATCACGAGAATAACTTTTCATGCTTTGTGTGCACATATTATATACATGAATATTCTGTAAGTCGTTCGCGAAAGACAAGTTAGTTTCCATCTTTTTGCGGGGTATTAATGTATTAATATTAATGTAAAACCGTCCTCTTCCCAATCTTGTAAAATTAGCCTAAAACGCCTAATCAAAGCATACCCAAAGTAAATTCAAAGCAGTTCTTGAACCTTTTGGAGTACATGCATGGTTTTGGTCACATTGGAAAGGTGACACTCTGAAGTTTCCCCAGCAGTCAGAATTACTGTAAGTGCTACTGATTTTGAGTAATAGAATTTTGAACACAATGAAATAGATGTTTGTTTTTCTGGATTATTTTTTTTAATTTTTTTTTGCATACAGATGCCTACAGATGACTATAACTTGTAGCTATTAGCTTGAAAACACAATGAGATCCTGGGAACACAATGAAGCCTTACCTTGTCCAAGTTCAAATTTTATAACAATACCATAAAAAATGAATTTTACAAAAGTGCCTTTTGGATACTCCAAAGGACCCTTGGTAACCATGGCCATATACCTAGGATAAAAAGGCTACTTCTTTTGAACGCTTCAACGTACAGTCATAATTTTGGGCTCTAATGAAAGATGACACTTAGAGCTATCATATTCCATATCTAAATCCACTATTAGTTTTGCTGACACAGAGTAAATGATGCATAAACACATTAGAGTGCCTTTTCCCTTCTTGAAACTAAACGTTATGCATATAAAGAGTCAAAACTAGTGCTATGGTGGAAAATTTGTTTATATAAAAAATACACATCAATCTATTTACATAAATTTTTACACAAACTATTTACAAACAATTATAACATTTTACATGTTTCTAGCAACATGCCAGTCATTGTAGCAGTCTCTTTTCGGTACAAATCACGAAGGCACATCACAGGAGGAGGACATCACTGGTGTCTTTGCATGACACTGCCTGCACTTCTTACAACCAGCAGTGCTAGATGTGGTGATGTGCACCGGCCTGTGATGTGCTCTTCGTGGAGCAGGAGATACGGGTCTGGCTGTGGAGTGAGACCCCAACTCTGCCAGCTCCTTTGAAAGCCTTCTGATTCATAGGGACCTCTCCTTTACCATTGGTGATATCTTTGTGGAGGAGGAAGGCGTTCACAATTGCAAGTCCATGAAATGGTAGAAGAAAGTCTTTTTACCACCTCTGGGTCTTGTGGAGAACTTCATAGTACCCTATTATGGCGTCAGAATGGTCCACTGCACACATGCACTCGTTGACATCCCAACTTGACTGCTGCTGCCGCCTCTCCTTGGTCCTCTGCCTCTTGGTCTTCTCCTGCTGGCAGAGCCTCTCTTGGGAGTTTGGAGATGGGGCTCCTCTCTTGATGAGGTTCTGTCCTGCTGCTCCACTCTATGTTTCCGCTTGCTGAGTGGAGGAGAAGTGTCTGGCTCCCAATCGCTATCTGATTCATCAGATAATTGCCTGTAGTGAAAATAAAGAAATACATGTAATTTACAAAGCTAGACAAAACTTTTCCATCTTTTCTGTATTCTACCGTTCCTACAGTTCCAAAACGACACTCTTCAGCTTTTACGTACAGACGCACAAAACACTCGGTAATGGAAAGACAACTCTACGCACACACATTATAGAAACAATTCTCTAAACTTCCCACTTAAGCCACATATCATTGTTTTCAGAATTTCATTGGCTATACGATGCGATTATCATCTACACACTCGATTGCAATTGGCTCGATCTTTACACAAAGGAAAGGGGGGAGGCCCTTACATTCGACACAGACTGTGGTTGGCTATTGAAGGCTATGGACAGGACATGGAAGCTCCTATTGGGTCAAATGATGTGTCAATCAACAGGTCAGAGTGCAGCATCCATTTTGATACCAGATATAGGAAATGTTTACATCTGAACTGAAGTTATGACCGAGAATATGTGAAAGATTAGGCACAGCTGCCGGGTACTTTGAAATGATGCAACAAGAGTCTGTGAGTATTTATTGATGTAATAATGTGATTTGGACTAAAAATTTTACTTGAATTGATCATTTGGGCATTTGACAATGTAACAACACCGTTTGTGTCGGGATGTTATGGATCAGTGGACTACTATGAGGCTTCATTGGAGAGTTGCCTAAATTTTGTTATTGTTTGTTTATATCTTGGTGGTCTGACAAAGATATAGATTGTACCTGCTGTTGTGATTGTATCTTAAAATGGTTTATATCAATAGAATCACAATAATTTTAGCTTTCCAAAGATATGTGGCATGTGTACCAATGTACACACAGCAGTTGTGTACATAGCATAGTTATTTTTTACATTCAAGGCCCGTCTGCGGGCTGTTTTCACTAGATGGCGATAACAAACAGTTATATTATAGTGAATGTAAATGAGTGGGACAAAAATTGGATATGCATCTGTCAATGTCAAGTCAAATGTATTTAATGTATCTAATGAATCACATACAATGTAAACCTTCTAAAACCATACAAGGAAGGACACAAAAGAAACGTTAGCTGATCAGCTGCAAGCAGTGCAAGGCCAACTTGAGTAGCACGTTGACCAGGTGAGACTGGATGTGAAGTACAGTGAATTGGAACGGTATCAGTCACATTCAGTGAAAGCGAAGCCATAGAGTTGGAAGTTGACCAGGTGACACTGGAAGATAAGTCCAAAACAGTGGAATGGGAGGGAGGTCAACCTTTTAAGAAAGAAGAAAGTCTACCTCAGAAATGGAAAGCGAGAGGAAAGAAAAAGACAACAGGACAAAAGACAAATGTTTCAGATTCTCAAGTTGTCAGAGAAGGTGATCATGATTGTAGATCCACAAGGCAAAGAAGATGCTTACAAAAGGAAGATACAGAGAAACTGGAGGTCATTGCTCACATTTAAATATTTTTTTTTTTTAAAACATACTACTTTTGATCAATTTAAGAGTGCACCAAATAATTTCACGGTTGTTTTACTGGCCAGTGCAGTGAAAAAATTACTTAGCACTACTTTAAGAAAACATATCACCGTCACTAATGTAATGCATGGCTGACAGCGAATAGAGCAGTACAACAGTGACACTGGTAACCAACCAAAACTCATTTGTGTGATGCTCCACCCACATTTTGTAAGGGATTATGTACCTGCCCATCAGGGTTTATTATGTGATAACAACCTGCTGTCTGTGCATAATCCTGCTTATTACACAGCTACTAACCAAAAAATGAATACATGGACATAAAATATTGATTTGCATTGAAATTATGTAATTATGTTAGAAGAAATAAATCGCTGAACAGCTTAAAGTATATCTGCCTCAGGTTCGTGTCGGAGTTCTGTTTGTGTTTTTTCTGTAAAAATGGCCATCTGACACTGAATTATTCCGTGTATTACAAGACTGCAAATAAACAAATACATGTTCATGAAACATTGATCTGCATTTAAATTATGTGAGAACAAATATGTAGTTGAACTGCTTGAATCCACCTCTGAGTTTTGTTGCTTTTAATTTTATGAAAATGACCTTCTAACTTTTTGAGCCTGTTATAAGACTACTTGCCAAATTAATTAATAAATGCACATGAAACATTAATTTGAGTTGAAAATATTTTATTAGCTTACTTGTAGAGAATGCAAAGATCTGAGAAGCAGTAAAGATGGCGTGCAGTACCCGGGTGACCGGTCTGAAATGTCTTTCTCAGGTTGTTACAAGGAAATATCAGACCACTAGATTGCCATTGACCAATTATAATTGAGGATTTCAGACCGCCATGTAATAATAGGTGTTAGTATAAGTCCAAGACCACTTTCATATTGGTCAATGAAACCTAAACTGTTACTGAGGCAGAAAAATGATTTCTTCTTTAAGATTTACTTTTCATACGCAGTAAAATCATCTATAGGTGTCTATCATAATTTACTTGTGCTCTCAAATATAAAATATTTGCTTATAAAGGTTAAATTCTTAAACATGCAAAGTCACAATCTGATGCTTGTGACTTGGACTACACATGGATGGGAGCAGCTGTGGAGTCTTAGTTTTAAAAGTAGGGAAACAAAGTACTTAAAAATCAGCAAAGATTTGGTTTACATTATGTATAATAATGTTCTTGCTTAACTTTTTTTTTGTTAGCTCGCAGAGGATTACCTAAAGGAACAGCTCTCAATGTCCAGACGGATCCAAAATCTGTGGAAATGTCCAGAAATTGTATAACATGCACATTAATTGAGCGTAGCGGTAAGTTAATTTACCGTTAAATTCACAATCGCCTTTTAAAGTCATTTCTGGAGACTGGTATGATGGTCTGTAGAAGTCCTTTTTGTATTCTTCATCAGCATATACTTGGCCCTCTGCACAGCTTGTAGCAAAATAAACCCATGCAATGACATCTCTGACAGCTTTACCATGATAAATGACACATAAATTCACCATGTTCACAGTATAAACTTGATTTTATGTATTTTTGATTTAATTCACTTGACTCTTTATTGGTGCAGTGCAATTTGTGTTCAAGATGGGAACACTTAACTTGCATCCCTGATGTCACGTCTGCAGAGGAGCTGCCAATATAACATAATTGCACCCATTGCAAATGATAGCGTTTTATTTTTTTCTGCTGATCTGTTGTTTCACTACTTGATTATTGGGTTGCTCTTTGTTATGTCCCTGTTATGTCCCTTGTTTTTTTTTTTTTTGCGATTAATATGTTTTTTATTGATTAATCTATTAAACAAGAAAAGCAAAACATTAATATACAGAATCAATATTTAACTATATTTGGTCACATAATAGTCAAAAAAAACAAAAACAAAATTAAAGCTGAAAGCAGCGATGACGGGCCCAAGCCGGTGGCACCGCAACCCTGGTGCCTTTAGTTACCGGGCTCATTTCCACTTGGTGGCTTTCGGAAAACAAAGGATGATGGACACAGCAACAACTCAAAAATATAGCTGCAAGCAGCAATGCGATTCCTCCTCAAAATGGCAAATCATTTAAAATTGATCAATAGAGGGTTGGGGTTAAACCCTCCCAATGAAAAAATCCAAAAAACATGTCTTTCTGTCTGAATCCTAAACTAAACATTTTCAGTGTACAGGAAAATCCATCATGCCGGACCTTATGGATCCTGTAGGGTTTTTTGTTTACAATGAGAAATGAGGTATGTTCACCAGGTTTCAGAAAAACTAAATAAATGGGGTGGAAATACAATCACTTTGAAAAAATGACATTTGGGCATGGCCTGTAGCGCCCCCTAAGGCGAATGTGAGCCATTCTTGGTTTGTAGGTTCCTGTTGGCCTGTAGTATTAATGTACCAAATTAGAAAGTATTTGACAAAAAAATGTGCAATTTGGGAATGGCCTTTAGCGCCCCCTAAGGGCGAATGTGAGACATTCTTGGTTTGTGGATTTCTGTTGGCCTGTAGTGTCAATATACCAAATTAGAAAATTTTTGACCATAAAATGGGAATTTTGGGCATAGCCTGTAGCGCCCCCTAATGGCGAATATGGGCAATTCTTTGTTTGTGGGTTCCTGTTGGCCTGTAATATCAATGTACCAAATTAGAACATTTTTGACCAGCAAATGGGAATTTAGGGCGTGGCCTGTAGCGCCCCCTAAGGGCGAATGTGGGCCATTCTTGGTTTGTGGATTCCTGTTGGCCTGTAGTATCAATATACAAAATTAGAACATTTTTGACCAGAAAATGGGAATTTTGGGCATGGCCTGTAGCGCCCCCTAAGGGCGAATGTGGGATATTCTTTACGCAGTACTTCAGAGTGATGTCATCTTGAAGTATATATATATATAGGTCTGTTTCTAACCCACACCTATAATATCACTTCTGAAGGCATGGATTAAACCACTGGAGTGGTATGGATTACTTTTATGCTGCATTTATGTGATTTTTGTAGCTTCTGAGTTCTGATCACCATTCAAGTCATTGAAAGGTCCAACAGGGTTGAGATAATCTTCTAAAAAGCTTAATTTGTGTTCACTAGAAGAAAGAAAATAATACACATCTGGGATGGAATGAGGGTGAGTATACGATGAGAGAAAATTATTTTTGGGGTGAAAACCATTTGTAGGCCTACTTTTTATTTACTTGGAAAATTGTTACTGTCTCTTTAAGAGGATTTTAAACGCATTTCATTCAAGGCACAGTCTGTGCGGCTTGTTTTATTGGGTTTAATCTTTTGAGAACTGTGAAGTCTCATTATTTTCGTGCTGTTACATCTGTATTCATTTCAGAGATTAACTGATTGAGATTGTGAAACTACATACAAGCGACAAACCTCCATGAAGATGCGAGTAAAAATGAGATGCCTCGCGCTGTCAGGCACAACGCTGAATCATTCTCGGAAGTGTTGATACTAGATTTAGATTCGCGATTTCTTCATCAACTGTTTATGTTCACTTGAGACAAAACAGACAATATATCATGTATTTTGACATTTTGTTGTATGAAATTGTCTGTTCAAACGCAAGCAGCGAATGCGATCTCTCATCGGGGCTCGTGAGTTAGACGAGACGCTGCTCGCTGTTTCACACAAATATTTATTTGAGTTGTTTTGCCATTTGTTGAGTTGAATGGTGTAAAATCGCTTGAAAGTTCAAACAGGAAAGTGTTAAAAACACATACAACAGACAAACATTGCTCGCACTGAAGATGTGTTCATTGAAGAAAAGTGTTCGCGGAGTTTCACTTGATTTTTCTGACGTGTATCAGACCGCTAAGACAGATTCGGCGCACCTGGTTTATTTTCGTTATTTTACAAAAGCTCAAGGTTTTGTTGTTATTGTAAGTGTACACAAATAAAAGTAGACCTTTTATAGTTTGTAATCATCTCTTCCATGTATCTGAATGGGCAAAAATGACGCAGTATTTTGTTTAAGTTTTTTCCGCTGTTTAGAACAATGCATCTGAAAGGACATTACAGCGCCATTGTTGACCCCCGTAATAATGCCAGAATTCAATAATGGTTCCCGATTTCAGATTCCTCGCAAACATTTATTTGAGTTGTAATGCCATTTGTTGAGTTGAATAGTGTAAAATCGCTTGAATATTCAAACTGGGAAGCAGTAAAACACATCTCACTGACCTTTGTGCAGTAACTCTCATCGGGGCTCGTGCGTTAGCCGCGACGCATCTCGCGGTTTCACACAAAACTGCTCACAAACATTTATTTGAGTTGTTTCGTCATTTTTTTTTTTCCAGAAATAACTAGCAATACTCCTACAAATAAATGCTTCGTAACTAAAACGTTTTGACTTTCAATAGAAAATATAGACAACACATGTTAAATGACGTTCTTACCTTGCAAAAATCGCCTCAGTATTTAATTTGAAGCAGTAAATCCAACACTGGAGTAAATCTCTCGTGATATCACCTTCCCATTGAAATGAAGGAAGACGGTAATGACGATACAGTTATTATTCTTGCCCAGTAACCCCTTAACCAATCACATGTGCCTTTAGCTTTTTTTGTCATGAGTATCTGGGCAGATTTCAGAAATAAAATCGGTGATTGGACGACGATGACACTGAGACAGGAACCATGGGAATAATTGTTCCCAAATTTGAACGCTCTGGCTGTAAATGGTTAAATGTTGTTAAAAATTGCATCCACCACTCAGTTGATGTATATATTGAGTGGGGACACATTGTTTGCCTTTTTTCTGGGATTCGACTGCAAAAGAGCTCAAGCAACTGTTGAACTCAGTCCCTGCCCATTCTGGACTCAGACCTGTTGTAAATCATTGAACAATGAGGCTTGGATGCCCTCTATTGGACATTTCTTGTAATTGCCACTCAGAGAATGAACAGACAGTGGATTAAACATGGGTTTTCTTGTACTTTTCCATTTCAGTTGATATTTTGACTCTATTTTCTTGATCTAAAATGTACTAAATATTTAAGATATCATGGATACCTTCGGAATTGAAAATGTGCAATGCCTTGACATTAGTCTGTATTTTTCGACCATGTTCAGGGTGAAGGCGCTGGCGAAGTTTTGTCACTCTGCCAGCTAGATGCATGATTGTTTCAACAAGGTCCGGTACCCGAACTGGGTGAGGCGGGGCTTTAGTTCTTTGTTGTATTCACCTGCTACGGCGTGTGTAACATTTTTCTGTCAACTCTGCATACAGGTGAAACTCGAAAAATTAGAATATCGTGCAAAAGTTAATGTAAACCATACTATGTTGAACACAAGAGGGCAGTATAGCCCTATGTATTACTTAACAAGACCCAACGTCCCCCCCTCCCCTCCTCACACACAGAGACTAGAGAGTGACTTGCAAAATTCTGACATTTTCTCCACATTCAACCCAAAATATCTGACTTTCTGTTGGTCGGAGCTAATGACTGTAAATTAGAAAGTTGTCCGGCTTGAGGAGAACTATATCAATACCAATTTTTGTACCTGTAGATGAAACTAACCCCCCACTTTTTTGTCAAAAGGTGGCGCTACTGAGCCCCTCACCACACCCATTTCTGAAACTTTGCACATGTCTACTGGCTAATAAACGTGACGTGTCTGTCGAGTTTCATGCAATTTCAATGATGTAAAGAGTCTCAAAAGCATCAATAAAGAAAAGTAAAGTTTGAAGCGTTGCCACGGCAACAGTATCTAAGATATCAATAATCCTTTCACAGGTCTAAATCTGCCGTGTGTTTACATTATACATGTAAAGTTTGAAGCAAATCGGGTAAAAACAAGAGGGTGATTTCAAAGCATTTTGAAAGTCACACACTTCCTGCTGCCAGTTGGTGGCGCTATAACTTTGACTCAAAATAGTCACATCCATGTGATCAGCCTCTTACAACGAACACACTGCTGAAGTTTCATCAAGATCTGTTAATTTATGCAGAAGTTATAACACTTCCTGTCTCACTTTTCTCGCCATAAATTTGTTTCCTCGCCACGGCCAAACCGTTCGAGATATCAAAAATCCGCTGGCAATTTTTCATCCTCAATGTCTTGACTTCATGCTGACTGAGATTCGTGGCGATTAAATGATTTCTCTAGGAGGAGTATTTCAAATTCCATTGTATACGTTTTCCAAACAACCCTAAATAGCCGACTTCCTGTTGGGCTGAGGTAAAAAGTAAGAGCATGAAGGATATATGAAACGATGAGATCTATATGTGTACCGACTTTCATATTATTACATGCAAGTGTGTTTGATTTATGGACCAAGGATTCGGGCCCCGTTCCAGGGGGCGCTGTTAAGCCCCCCTGCCACGCCCGGGTACCATCTTCAGCCCAGCCCTGATGGCCGCGGGTTCTGACCCGTGTGCAAAGTTTCAAGAGTTTTAGAGCACGTTAAGGTCCCCAAAAGTGCCCGAATAGTCGATAAAATAATAATAATAATTAAAGCTGCAAGCAGCGATGAAGGGCCCAAGCCGGTGGCACCGCAACCCTGGTGCCTTTAGCTACCGGGCTCATTTCCACTTGGTGGCTTTCGGAAAACAAAGGATGATGGACACAGCAACAACTCAAAAATATAGCTGCAAGCAGCAATGCGATTCCTCCTCAAAATGGCAAATCATTTAAAATTGATCAATAGAGGGTTGGGGTTAAACCCTCCCAATGAAAAAATCCAAAAAACATGTCTTTCTGTCTGAATCCTAAACTAAACATTTTCAGTGTACAGGAAAATCCATCATGCCGGACCTTATGGATACTGAAGGGTTTTTTGTTTACAATGAGAAATGAGGTATGTTCACCAGGTTTCAGAAAAACTAAAATGGGGTGGAAATACAATCACTTTAAAAAAATGACATTTGGGCATGGACTGTAGCGCCCCCTAAGGGCGAATGTGAGCCATTCTTGGTTTGTAGGTTCCTGTTGGCCTGTAGTATTAATGTACCAAATTAGAAAGTATTTGACAAAAAAAATGTGCAATTTGGGAATGGCCTTTAGCGCCCCCTAAGGGCGAATGTGAGACATTCTTGGTTTGTGGATTTCTGTTGGCCTGTAGTGTCAATGTACCAAATTAGAACATGTTTGACCAGCAAATGGGAATTTAGGGCGTGGCCTGTAGCGCCCCCTAAGGGCGAATGTGGGCCATTCTTGGTTTGTGGGTTCCTGTTGGCCTGTAATATCAATGTACCAAATTATAACATTTATGACCAGCAAATGGGAATTTTGGGAATTGCCTGTAGCGCCCCCTAAGGGCGAATGTGGGATATTCTTTACGCAGTACTTCAGAGTGATGTCATCTTGAAGTATAAATATATAGGTCTGTTTCTAACCCACACCTATAATATCACTTCTGAAGGCATGGATTAAAACACTGGAGTGGTATGGATTACTTTTATGCTGCATTTATGTGATTTTTGTAGCTTCTGAGTTCTGATCACCATTCAAGTCATTGAAAGGTCCAACAGGGTTGAGATAATCTTCTAAAAAGCTTAATTTGTGTTCACTAGAAGAAAGAAAACAATACACATCTGGGATGGAATGAGGGTGAGTATACGATGAGAGAAATTTATTTTTGGGGTGAAAACCATTTGTAGGCCTACTTTTTATTTACTTGGAAAATTGTTACTGTCTCTTTAAGAGGATTTTAAACGCATTTCATTCAAGGCACAGTCTGTGCGGCTTGTTTTATTGAGTTTAATCTTTTGAGAACTGTGAAGTCTCATTATTTTCCTGCTGTTACATCTGTATTCATTTCAGAGATTAATTGATTGAGATTGTGAAACTACATACAACCGACAAACCTCCATGAAGATGCGAGTAAAAATGAGATGCCTCGCGCTGTCAGACACAACGCTGATAATCATTCTCGGAAGTGTTGATACTAGATTTAGATTCGCGATTTCTTCATCAACTGTTTATGTTCACTTGAGACAAAACAGACAATATATCATGTATTTTGACATTTTGTTGTATGAAATTGTCCGTTCAAACGCAAGAAGAAGCGAATGCGATCTCTCATCGGGGCTCGTGAGTTAGACGTGACGCTGCTAGACGTGTGCAGGGAAGCGCATTTCACTGAATTTACGATGTTACACGTATAAACCTTCATCAACCCGTTAATCCAAAACGCAAATGCCGTTATTTTGCGTCTCTCGCTCCTGCTTGTGATTGACAAAGCTGTCAAACGGGACAATTTGCAAGCGTGCAAGTTTGGATCGGTCTTTTCACGTTTTAATAATTTGCAGTGTTCGACATCTACGTTCAAATCGAGCGGTGCAATATGCAATTCATCCAAAATAATTACAAAGTTATTTTCGCTCTTGTTCTACATATTTTTTTCAAGCGTCAGGTGATGTTTCTACAGTATTAATTTTCTTGCGCCACCACGAACAGAGTTGGAAATAAAACACGCATCCGGGCATTCAGATGGGTTAAAAAAACTGCTTAAAAAAAACATCTGAACAGCGTCTGCTCTCGGTCTCACATTAATTCAGGTGGATTTTTCACAAGCGACAACATTGGCAAACAAAAGTGCTAGCTAATGTTTAATTAGCAAGTTTCACCGAAATGTATTAAAAAAAGAGGCTAGCTGCCTGTCCGATGAACAAATAGAGTCACGCCATTTTTTTCCAGAAATAACTAGCAATACTCCTGCAAATAAATGCTTCGTAACTAAAACGTTTTGACTTTCAATAGAAAATATAGACAACACATGTTCTTACCTTGCAAAAATCGCCTCAGTATTTAATTTGAAGCAGTAAATACAACACTGGAGTAAATCTCTCGTGATATCACCTTCCCATTGAAATGAAGGAAGACGGTGATGACGATACAGTTATTATTCTTGCCCAGGAACCCTTAACCAATCACATGTGCCTTTAGCTTTTATTGTCATGAGTATCTGGGCAGATTTCAGAAATAAAATCCCCTTAACCAATCACATGTGCCTTTAGCTTGTATTGTCATGAGTATCTGGGCAGATTTCAGAAATGAAATCGGTGATTGGACGACGATGAAACTGAGACAGGAACCATGGGAATAATTGTTCCCAAATTTGAACGCTCTGGCTGTAAATGGTTAAAGGTTGTTAAAAATTGCATCCGCCACTCAGTTGATGTATATATTGAGTGGGGACACATTGTTTGCTTTTTTTCTGGGATTCGACTGCAAAAGAGCTCAAGCAACTGTTGAACTCAGTCCATGCCCATTCTGGACTCAGACCTGTTGTAAATCATTGAAGAATGAGGCTTGGATGCCATCTATTGGACATTTCTTGTAATTGCCACTCAGAGAATTAACAGCCAGTGGATTAGACATGGGTTTTCTTGTCCTTTTCCATTTCAGTTGATATTTTGACTGTATTTTATTGATCTAAAATTTACAAAATATTGAAGATATCAAGGATACCTTCGGAATTGAAAATGTGCAATGCCTTGACATTAGTCTGTATTTTTCGAGCATGTTCAGGGTAGTGCTTAAGGCGCTGGCGAAGTTTTGTCACTCTGCCAGCTAGATGCGTGATTGTTTCAACAAGGTCCGGTACCCAAACTGGGTGAGGCGGGGCTTTAGTTATTTGTTGTATTCACCTGCTACGGCGTGTGTAACATTTTTCTGTCAACTCTGCATACAGGTGAAACTCGAAAAATTAGAATATCGTGCAAAAGTTAATGTAAACCATACTATGTTGAACACAAGAGGGCAGTATAGCCCTATGTATTACTTCACAAGACCCAACGTCCCCCCTCCCCTACAAACACACAGAGACTCGGAGAGTGACTGGAAAATTCTGAGATTTTCTCCACATTCAAACCAAAATATCTGACTTTCTGTTGGTTGGAGCTAATGACTGTAAATTAGAAAGTTGTCCGGCTTGAGGAGAACTATATCAATACCAATTTTTGTACCTGTAGATGAAACTAACCCCCCACTTTTTTGTAAAAGGTGGCGCTACTGAGCCCCTCACCACACCCATTTCTGAAACTTTGCACATGTCTACTGGCTAATAAATGTGACGTGTCTGTCGAGTTTCATGCAATTTCAAGTATGTTAAGAGTCTCAAAAGCATCAATAAAGAAAAGTAAAGTTTGAAGTGTTGCCACGGCAACAGTATCTAAGATATCAATAATCCTTTCACAGGTCTAAATCTGCCGTGTGTTTACATTATACATGTAAAATTTGAAGCAAATCGGGTAAAAACAAGAGGGTGATTTCAAAGCATTTTGAAAGTGACACACTTCCTGCTGCCAGTTGGTGGCGCTATAACTTTGACTCACAATAGTCACATCCATGTGATCGGCCTCTTACAACGAACACACTGCTGAAGTTTCATCAAGATCTGTTAATTTATGCAGAAGTTATAACACACTTCCGGTCTCACTTTTCTCGCCATAAATTTGTTTCCTCGCCACGGCCAAACCGTTCGAGATATCAAAAATCCACTGGCAACTTTTCATCCTCAATGTCTTGACTTCATGCAGACTGAGATTCGTGGCGATTAAATGATTTCTCTAGGAGGAGTATTTCAAATTCCATTGCATACGTTTTCCAAACAACCCTAAATAGCCGACTTCCTGTTGGGCTGAGGTAAAAAGTAAGAGCATGAAGGATATATGAAACGATGAGATCTATATGTGTACCGATTTTCATATTATTACATGCAAGTGTGTTTGATTTATGGACCAAGGTTTCGGACCCCGTTCCAGGGGGCGCTGCTGAGCCCCCCTGCCACGCCCGGGTACCATCTTCAGCCCAGCCCTGATGGCCGCGGGTTCTGATCCGTGTGCAAAGTTTCAAGAGTTTTAGAGCACGTTAAGGCCCCCAAAAGTGCCCGAATAGTCGATTAAAATAATAATAATAATAATAATAATAATAATAATAATTAAAGCTGCAAGCAGCGATGACGGGCCCAAGCCGGTGGCACCGCAACCCTGGTGCCTTTAGTTACCGGGCTCATTTCCACTTGGTGGCTTTCGGAAAACAAAGGATGATGGACACAGCAACAACTCAAAAATATAGCTGCAAGCAGCAATGCGATTCCTCCTCAAAATGGCAAATCATTTAAAATTGATCAATAGAGGGTTGGGGTTAAACCCTCCCAATGAAAAAATCCAAAAAACATGTCTTTCTGTCTGAATCCTAAACTAAACATTTTCAGTGTACAGGAAAATCCATCATGCCGGACCTTATGGATCCTGTAGGGTTTTTTGTTTACAATGAGAAATGAGGTATGTTCACCAGGTTTCAGAAAAACTAAATAAATGGGGTGGAAATACAATCACTTTGAAAAAATGACATTTGGGCATGGCCTGTAGCGCCCCCTAAGGGCGAATGTGAGCCATTCTTGGTTTGTAGGTTCCTGTTGGCCTGTAGTATTAATGTACCAAATTAGAAAGTATTTGACAAAAAAATGTGCAATTTGGGAATGGCCTTTAGCGCCCCCTAAGGGCGAATGTGAGACATTCTTGGTTTGTGGATTTCTGTTGGCCTGTAGTGTCAATATACCAAATTAGAACATTTTTGACCAGCAAATGGGAATTTAGGGCGTGGCCTGTAGCGCCCCCTAAGGGCGAATGTGGGCCATTCTTGGTTTGTGGATTACTGTTGGCCTGTAGGATCAATATACAAAATTAGAACATTTTTGACCAGAAAATGGGAATTTTGGGCATGGCCTGTAGCGCCCCCTAAGGGCGAATGTGGGATATTCTTTACGCAGTACTTCAGAGTGATGTCATCTTGAAGTATATATATATAGGTCTGTTTCTAACCCACACCTATAATATCACTTCTGAAGGCATGGATTAAACCAATGGAGTGGTATGGATTACTTTTATGCTGCATTTATGTGATTTTTGTAGCTTCTGAGTTCTGATCACCATTCAAGTCATTGAAAGGTCCAACAGGGTTGAGATAATCTTCTAAAAAGCTTAATTTGTGTTCACTAGAAGAAAGAAAATAATACACATCTGGGATGGAATGAGGGTGAGTATACGATGAGAGAAATTTATTTTGGGGGTGAAAACCATTTGTAGGCCTACTTTTTATTTACTTGGAAAATTGTTACTGTCTCTTTAAGAGGATTTTAAACGCATTTCATTCAAGGCACAGTCTGTGCGGCTTGTTTTATTGAGTTTAATCTTTTGAGAACTGTGAAGTCTCATTATTTTCGTGCTGTTACATCTGTATTCATTTCAGAGATTACTTGATTGAGATTGTGAAACTACATACAACCGACAAACCTCCATGAAGATGCGAGTAAAAATGAGATGCCTCGCGCTGTCAGACACAACGCTGATAATCATTCTCGGAAGTGTTGATACTAGATTTAGATTCGCGATTTCTTCATCAACTGTTTATGTTCACTTGGGACAAAACAGACAATATATCATGTAATTTGACATTTTGTTTATGAAATTGTCCGTTCAAACGCAAGATGAAGCGAATGCGATCTCTCATCGGGGCTCGTGCGTTAGACGCGACGCATCTCGCGGTTTCACACAAAACTGCTCACAAACATTTATTTGAGTTGTTTTGTCATTTTTTTCCAGAAATAACTAGCAATACTCCTACAAATAAATGCTTCGTAACTAAAACGTTTTGACTTTCTATAGAAAATATAGACAACACGTTCTTACCCTGCAAAAATCGCCTCAGTATTTAATTTGAAGCAGTAAATCCAACAATGGAGTAAATCTCTCGTGATATCACCTTTCCATTGAAATGAAGGAAGACGGTGATGACGATACAGTTATTATTCTTGCCCAGTAACCCCTTAACCAATCACATGTGCCTTTAGCTTGTATTGTCATGAGTATCTGGGCAGATTTCAGAAATAAAATCGGTGATCGGACGACGATGACACTGAGACAGGAACCATGGGAATAATTGTTCCCAAATTTGAACGCTCTGGCTGTAAATAGTTAAAGGTTGTTAAAAATTGTATCCTCCACTCAGTTGATGTATATATTGAGTGGGGACACATTGTTTGCCTTTTTTCTGGGATTCGACTGCAAAAGAGCTCAAGCAACTGTTGAACTCAGTCCCTGCCCATTCTGGACTCAGACCTGTTGTAAATCATTGAAGAATGAGGCTTGGATGCCATCTATTGGACATTTCTTGTAATTGCCACTCAGAGAATGAACAGACAGTGGATTAAACTTTAGTTTTTTAGGCTTTAGTTCTTTGTTGTATTCACCTGCTACGGCGTGTGTAACATTTTTCTGTCAACTCTGCATACAGGTGAAACTCGAAAAATTAGAATATCGTGCAAAAGTTAATGTAACCCATACTATGTTGAACACAAGAGGGCAGTATAGCCCTATGTATTACTTCACAAGACCCCCTCCCTTCCTACTCCTCACACACAGAGGCTCACAGAGTGACTTGCAAAATTCTGACATTTTCTCCACATTCAAACCAAAATATCTGACTTTCTGTTGGTCGGAGCTAATGACTGTAAATTAGAAAGTTGTCCGGCTTGAGGAGAACTATATCAATACCAATTTTTGTACCTGTAGATGAAACTAACCCCCCACTTTTTTGTCAAAAGGTGGCGCTACTGAGCCCCTCACCACACCCATTTCTGAAACTTTGCACATGTCTACTGGCTAATAAATGTGATGTCTCTGTCGAGTTTCATGCAATTTCAAGTAGGTTAAGAGTCTCAAAAGCATCAATAAAGAAAAGTAAAGTTTGAAGCGTTGCCACGGCAACAGTATCTAAGATATCAATAATCCTTTCACAGGTCTAAATCTGCCGTGTGTTTACATTATACACGTAAAGTTTGAAGCAAATCGGGTAAAAACAAGAGGGTGATTTCAAAGCATTTTGAAATTGACACACTTCCTGCTGCCAGTTGGTGGCGCTATAACTTTGACTCACAATAGTCACATCCATGTGATCGGCCTCTTACAACAAACACACTGCTGAAGTTTCATCAAGATCTGTTAATTTATGCAGAAGTTATAACACACTTCCTGTCTCACTTTTCTCGCCATAAATTTGTTTCCTCGCCACGGCCAAACCGTTCGAGATATCAAAAATCCGCTGGCAATTTTTCATCCTCAATGTCTTGACTTCATGCTGACTGAGATTCGTGCCGATTAAATGATTTCTCTAGGAGGAGTATTTCAAATTCCATTGTATACGTTTTCCAAACAACCCTAAATAGCCGACTTCCTGTTGGGCTGAGGTAAAAAGTAAGAGCATGAAGTATATATGAAACGATGAGATCTATATGTGTACCGACTTTCATATTATTACATGCAAGTGTGTTTGATTTATGGACCAAGGTTTCGGACCCCGTTCCAGGGGGCGCTGCTGAGCCTCCCTGCCACGCCCGGGTACCATCTTCAGCCCAGCCCTGATGGCCGCAGGTTCTGACCCGTGTGCAAAGTTTCAAGAGTTTTAGAGCATGTTAAGGCCCCCAAAAGTGCCCGAATAGTCGATAAAATAATAATAATAATAATAATAATAATAATAATAATAATAATAATAATAATCCTAAGGAAAACAATAGGGCCTTCGCCTTTTCAGGCTTGGGCCCTAATAATAATTAAAGCTGCAAGCAGCGATGACGGGCCCAAGCCGGTGGCACCGCAACCCTGGTGCCTTTAGTTACCGGGCTCATTTCCACTTGGTGGCTTTCGGAAAACAAAGGATGATGGACACAGCAACAACTCAAAAATATAGCTGCAAGCAGCAATGCGATTCCTCCTCAAAATGGCAAATCATTTAAAATTGATCAATAGAGGGTTGGGGTTAAACCCTCCCAATGAAAAAATCCAAAAAACATGTCTTTCTGTCTGAATCCTAAACTAAACATTTTCAGTGTACAGGAAAATCCATCATGCCGGACCTTATGGATCCTGTAGGGTTTTTTGTTTACAATGAGAAATGAGGTATGTTCACCAGGTTTCAGAAAAACTAAATAAATGGGGTGGAAATACAATCACTTTGAAAAATTGACATTTGGGCATGGCCTGTACCGCCCCCTAAGGGCGAATGTGAGCCATTCTTGGTTTGTAGGTTCCTGTTGGCCTGTAGTATTAATGTACCAAATTAGAAAGTATTTGACAAAAAAATGTGCAATTTGGGAATGTCCTTTAGCACCCCCTAAGGGCAAATGTGAGACATTCTTGGTTTGTGGATTTCTGTTGGCCTGTAGTGTCAATATACCAAATTAGAAAATTTTTGACCATAAAATGGGAATTTTGGGCATAGCCTGTAGCGCCCCCTAATGGCGAATATGGGCAATTCTTTGTTTGTGGGTTCCTGTTGGCCTGTAGTATCAATGTACCAAATTAGAACATTTTTGACCAGCAAATGGGAATTTAGGGCGTGGCCTGTAGCGCCCCATAAGGGCGAATGTGGGCCACTCTTGGTTTGTGAATTCCTGTTGGCCTGTAGTATCAATATACAACATTAGAACATTTTTGACCAGAAAATGGGAATTTTGGGCATGGCCTGTAGCGCCCCCTAAGGGCGAATGTGGGATATTCTTTACGCAGTACTTCAGAGTGATGTCATCTTGAAGTATATATATATATAGGTCTATTTCTAACCCACACCTATAATATCACTTCTGAAGGCATGGATTTAACCACTGGAGTGGTATGGATTACTTTTATGCTGCATTTATTTGATTTTTGCAGCTTCTGAGTTCTGATCACCATTCAAGTCATTAAAAGGTCCAACAGGGTTGAGATAATCTTCTAAAAAGCTTAATTTGTGTTCACTAGAAGAAAGAAAACAATACACATCTGGGATGCAATGAGGGTGAGTATACGATGAGAGAAATTTATTTTTGGGGTGAAAACCATTTGTAGGCCTACTTTTTATTTACTTGGAAAATTGTTACTGTCTCTTTAAGAGGATTTTAAACGCATTTCATTCAAGGCACAGTCTGTGCGGCTTGTTTTAGTGAGTTTAATCTTTTGAGAACTGTGAAGTCTCATTATTTTCGTGCTGTTACATCTGTATTCATTTCAGAGATTACTTGATTGAGATTGTGAAACTACATACAACCGACAAACCTCCATGAAGATGCGAGTAAAAATGAGATGCCTCGCGCTGTCAGACACAACGCTGATAATCATTCTCGGAAGTGTTGATACTAGATTTCGATTCGCGATTTCTTCATCAACTGTTTATGTTCACTTGGGACAAAACAGACAATATATCATGTAATTTGACATTTTGTAGTATGAAATTGTCCGATCAAACGCAAGAAGAAGCGAATGCGATCTCTCATCGGGGCTCGTGCGTTAGACGCGACGCATCTCGCGGTTTCACACAAAACTGCTCACAAACATTTATTTGAGTTGTTTTGTCATTTTTTTCCAGAAATAACTAGCAATACTCCTACAAATAAATGCTTCGTCACTAAAACGTTTTGACTTTCTATAGAAAATATAGACAACACACGTTCTTACCTTGCAAAAATCGCCTCAGTATTTAATTTGAAGCAGTAAATCCAACACTGGAGTAAATCTCTCGTGATATCACCTTTCCATTGAAATGAAGGAAGACGGTGATGAGGATACAGTTATTATTCTTGCCCAGTAACCCCTTAACCAATCACATGTGCCTTTAGCTTGTATTGTCATGAGTATCTGGGCAGACTTCAGAAATAAAATCGGTGATCGGACGACGATGACACTGAGACAGGAACCATGGGAATAATTGTTCCCAAATTTGAACGCTCTGGCTGTAAATGGTTAAAGGTTGTTAAAAATTGTATCCTCCACTCAGTTGATGTATATATTGAGTGGGGACACATTGTTTGCCTTTTTTCTGGGATTCGACTGCAAAAGAGCTCAAGCAACTGTTGAACTCAGTCCCTGCCCATTCTGGACTCAGACCTGTTGTAAATCATTGAACAATGAGGCTTGGATGCCATCTATTGGACATTTCTTGTAATTGCCACTCAGAGAATGAACAGACAGTGGATTAAACTTTAGTTTTTTAGGCTTTAGTTCTTTGTTGTATTCACCTGCTACGGCGTGTGTAACATTTTTCTGTCAACTCTGCATACAGGTGAAACTCGAAAAATTAGAATATCGTGCAAAAGTTAATGTAACCCATACTATGTTGAACACAAGAGGGCAGTATAGCCCTATGTATTACTTCACAAGACCCCCTCCCTTCCTACTCCTCACACACAAAGTCTTAGAGAGTGACTTGCAAAATTCTGACATTTTCTCCACATTCAAACCAAAATATCTGACTTTCTGTTGGTCGGAGCTAATGACTGTAAATTAGAAAGTTGTCCGGCTTGAGGAGAACTATATCAATACCAATTTTTGTACCTGTAGATGAAACTAACCCCCCACTTTTTTGTCAAAAGGTGGCGCTACTGAGCCCCTCACCACACCCATTTCTGAAACTTTGCACATGTCTACTGGCTAATAAATGTGACGTCTCTGTCGAGTTTCATGCAATTTCAAGTATGTTAAGAGTCTCAAAAGCATCAATAAAGAAAAGTAAAGTTTGAAGTGTTGCCACGGCAACAGTATCTAAGATATCAATAATCCTTTCACAGGTCTAAATCTGCCGTGTGTTTACATTATACACGTAAAGTTTGAAGCAAATCGGGTAAAAACAAGAGGGTGATTTCAAAGCATTTTGAAAGTGACACACTTCCTGCTGCCAGTTGGTGGCGCTATAACTTTGACTCACAATAGTCACATCCATGTGATCGGCCTCTTACAACGAACACACTGCTGAAGTTTCATCAAGATCTGTTAATTTATGCAGAAGTTATAACACACTTCCTGTCTCACTTTTCTCGCCATAAATGTGTTTCCTCGCCACGGCCAAACCGTTCGAGATATCAAAAATCCGCTGGCAATTTTTCATCCTCAATGTCTTGACTTCATGCTGACTGAGATTCGTGGCGATTAAATGATTTCTCTAGGAGGAGTATTTCAAATTCCATTGTATACGTTTTCCAAACAACCCTAAATAGCCGACTTCCTGTTGGGCTGAGGTAAAAAGTAAGAGCATGAAGTGTATATGAAACGATGAGATCTATATGTGTACCGACTTTCATATTATTACATGCAAGTGTGTTTGATTTATGGACCATGGTTTCGGACCCCGTTCCAGGGGGCGCTGCTGAAACCCCCTGCCACGCCCGGGTACCATCTTCAGCCCAGCCCTGATGGCCGCAGGTTCTGACCCGTGTGCAAAGTTTCAAGAGTTTTAGAGCATGTTAAGGCCCCCAAAAGTGCCCGAATAGTCGATAAAATAATAATAATAATAATAATAATAATAATAATAATAATAATAATAATCCTAAGGAAAACAATAGGGCCTTCGCCTTTTCAGGCTTGGGCCCTAATAATAATAATAATAATAATAATTAAAGCTGCAAGCAGCGATGACGGGCCCAAGCAGGTGGCACCGCAACCCTGGTGCCTTTAGTTACCGGGCTCATTTCCACTTGGTGGCTTTCGGAAAACAAAGGATGATGGACACAGCAACAACTCAAAAATATAGCTGCAAGCAGCAATGCGATTCCTCCTCAAAATGGCAAATCATTTAAAATTGATCAATAGAGGGTTGGGGTTAAACCCTCCCAATGAAAAAATCCAAAAAACATGTCTTTCTGTCTGAATCCTAAACTAAACATTTTCAGTGTACAGGAAAATCCATCATGCCAGACCTTATGGATCCTGGAGGGTTTTTTGTTTACAATGAGAAATGAGGTATGTTCACCAGGTTTCAGAAAAACTAAATAAATGGGGTGGAAATACAATCACTTTGAAAAATTGACATTTGGGAATGGCCTGTACCGCCCCCTAAGGGCGAATGTGAGCCATTCTTGGTTTGTAGGTTCCTGTTGGCCTGTAGTATTAATGTACCAAATTAGAAAGTATTTGACAAAAAAATGTGCAATTTGGGAATGTCCTTTAGCGCCCCCTAAGGGCAAATGTGAGACATTCTTGGTTTGTGGATTTCTGTTGGCCTGTAGTGTCAATAGACCAAATTAGAAAATTTTTGACCATAAAATGGGAATTTTGGGCATAGCCTGTAGCGCCCCCTAATGGCGAATATGGGCAATTCTTTGTTTGTGGGTTCCTGTTGGCCTGTAGTATCAATGTACCAAATTAGAACATTTTTGACCAGCAAATGGGAATTTAGGGCGTGGCCTGTAGCGCCCCCTAAGGGCGAATGTGGGCCATTCTTGGTTTGTGGATTACTGTTGGCCTGTAGGATCAATATACAAAATTAGAACATTTTTGCCCAGAAAATGGGAATTTTGGGCATGGCCTGTAGCGCCCCCTAAGGGCGAATGTGGGATATTCTTTACGCAGTACTTCAGAGTGATGTCATCTTGAAGTATATATATATAGGTCTGTTTCTAACCCACACCTATAATATCACTTCTGAAGGCATGGATTAAACCAATGGAGTGGTATGGATTACTTTTATGCTGCATTTATTTGATTTTTGTAGCTTCTGAGTTCTGATCACCATTCAAGTCATTGAAAGGTCCAACAGGGTTGAGATAATCTTCTAAAAAGCTTAATTTGTGTTCACTAGAAGAAAGAAAATAATACACATCTGGGATGGAATGAGGGTGAGTATACGATGAGAGAAATTTATTTTGGGGGTGAAAACCATTTGTAGGCCTACTTTTTATTTACTTGGAAAATTGTTACTGTCTCTTTAAGAGGATTTTAAACGCATTTCATTCAAGGCACAGTCTGTGCGGCTTGTTTTAGTGAGTTTAATCTTTTGAGAACTGTGAAGTCTCATTATTTTCGTGATGTTACATCTGTATTCATTTCAGAGATTACTTGATTGAGATTGTGAAACTACATACAACCGACAAACCTCCATGAAGATGCGAGTAAAAATGAGATGCCTCGCGCTGTCAGACACAACGCTGATAATCATTCTCGGAAGTGTTGATACTAGATTTAGATTCGCGATTTCTTCATCAACTGTTTATGTTCACTTGGGACAAAACAGACAATATATCATGTAATTTGACATTTTGTTTATGAAATTGTCCGTTCAAACGCAAGATGAAGCGAATGCGATCTCTCATCGGGGCTCGTGCGTTAGACGCGACGCATCTCGCGGTTTCACACAAAACTGCTCACAAACATTTATTTGAGTTGTTTTGTCATTTTTTTCCAGAAATAACTAGCAATACTCCTACAAATAAATGCTTCGTAACTAAAACGTTTTGACTTTCTATAGAAAATATAGACAACACGTTCTTACCTTGCAAAAATCGCCTCAGTATTTAATTTGAAGCAGTAAATCCAACAATGGAGTAAATCTCTCGTGATATCACCTTTCCATTGAAATGAAGGAAGACGGTGATGACGATACAGTTATTATTCTTGCCCAGTAACCCCTTAACCAATCACATGTGCCTTTAGCTTGTATTGTCATGAGTATCTGGGCAGATTTCAGAAATAAAATCGGTGATCGGACGACGATGACACTGAGACAGGAACCATGGGAATAATTGTTCCCAAATTTGAACGCTCTGGCTGTAAATAGTTAAAGGTTGTTAAAAATTGTATCCTCCACTCAGTTGATGTATATATTGAGTGGGGACACATTGTTTGCCTTTTTTCTGGGATTCGACTGCAAAAGAGCTCAAGCAACTGTTGAACTCAGTCCCTGCCCATTCTGGACTCAGACCTGTTGTAAATCATTGAACAATGAGGCTTGGATGCCCTCTATTGGACATTTCTTGTAATTGCCACTCAGAGAATGAACAGACAGTGGATTAAACTTTAGTTTTTTAGGCTTTAGTTCTTTGTTGTATTCACCTGCTACGGCGTGTGTAACATTTTTCTGTCAACTCTGCATACAGGTGAAACTCGAAAAATTAGAATATCGTGCAAAAGTTAATGTAACCCATACTATGTTGAACACAAGAGGGCAGTATAGCCCTATGTATTACTTCACAAGACCCCCTCCCTTCCTACTCCTCACACACAGAGGCTCACAGAGTGACTTGCAAAATTCTGACATTTTCTCCACATTCAAACCAAAATATCTGACTTTCTGTTGGTCGGAGCTAATGACTGTAAATTAGAAAGTTGTCCGGCTTGAGGAGAACTATATCAATACCAATTTTTGTACCTGTAGATGAAACTAACCCCCCACTTTTTTGTCAAAAGGTGGCGCTACTGAGCCCCTCACCACACCCATTTCTGAAACTTTGCACATGTCTACTGGCTAATAAATGTGACGTCTCTGTCGAGTTTCATGCAATTTCAAGTAGGTTAAGAGTCTCAAAAGCATCAATAAAGAAAAGTAAAGTTTGAAGCGTTGCCACGGCAACAGTATCTAAGATATCAATAATCCTTTCACAGGTCTAAATCTGCCGTGTGTTTACATTATACACGTAAAGTTTGAAGCAAATCGGGTAAAAACAAGAGGGTGATTTCAAAGCATTTTGAAAGTGACACACTTCCTGCTGCCAGTTGGTGGCGCTATAACTTTGACTCACAATAGTCACATCCATGTGATCGGCCTCTTACAACGAACACACTGCTGAAGTTTCATCAAGATCTGTTAATTTATGCAGAAGTTATAACACACTTCCTGTCTCACTTTTCTCGCCATAAATTTGTTTCCTCGCCACGGCCAAACCGTTCGAGATATCAAAAATCCGCTGGCAATTATTCATCCTCAATGTCTTGACTTCATGCTGACTGAGATTCGTGCCGATTAAATGATTTCTCTAGGAGGAGTATTTCAAATTCCATTGTATACGTTTTCCAAACAACCCTAAATAGCCGACTTCCTGTTGGGCTGAGGTAAAAAGTAAGAGCATGAAGTATATATGAAACGATGAGATCTATATGTGTACCGACTTTCATATTATTACATGCAAGTGTGTTTGATTTATGGACCAAGGTTTCGGACCCCGTTCCAGGGGGCGCTGCTGAGCCCCCCTGCCACGCCCGGGTACCATCTTCAGCCCAGCCCTGATGGCCGCAGGTTCTGACCCGTGTGCAAAGTTTCAAGAGTTTTAGAGCATGTTAAGGCCCCCAAAAGTGCCCGAATAGTCGATAAAATAATAATAATAATAATAATAATAATAATAATAATAATAATAATCCTAAGGAAAACAATAGGGCCTTCGCCTTTTCAGGCTTGGGCCCTAATAATCCTAAGGAAAACAATAGGGCCTTCGCCTTTTCAGGCTTGGGCCCTAATAATAATAATAATCCTAAGGAAAACAATAGGGCCTTCGCCTTTTCAGGCTTGGGCCCTAATAATCCTAAGGAAAACAATAGGGCCTTCGCCTTTTCAGGCTTGGGCCCTAATAATCCTAAGGAAAACAATAGGGCCTTCGCCTTTTCAGGCTTGGGCCCTAATAATAATAATAATCCTAAGGAAAACAATAGGGCCTTCGCCTTTTCAGGCTTGGGCCCTAATAATCCTAAGGAAAACAATAGGGCCTTCGCCTTTTCAGGCTTGGGCCCTAATTAAAGCTGCAAGCAGCGATGACGGGCCCAAGCCGGTGGCACCGCAACCCTGGTGCCTTTATTTACCGGGCTCATTTCCACTTGGTGGCTTTCGGAAAACAAAGGATGATGGACACAGCAACAACTCAAAAATATAGCTGCAAGCAGCAATGCGATTCCTCCTCAAAATGGCAAATCATTTAAAATTGATCAATAGAGGGTTGGGGTTAAACCCTCCCAATGAAAAAATCCAAAAAACATGTCTTTCTGTTTTAATCCTAAACTAAACATTTTCAGTGTACAGGAAAATCCATCATGTCGGACCTTATGGATCCTGTAGGGTTTTTTGTTTACAATGAGAAATGAGGTATGTTCACCAGGTTTCAGAAAAACTAAATAAATGTGTTGGAAATACAATCACTTTGAAAAAATGACATTTGGGCATGGCCTGTAGCGCCCCCTAAGGGTGAATGTGAGCCATTCTTGGTTTGTAGGTTCCTGTTGGCCTGTAGTATTAATGTACCAAATTGGAAAGTATTTGACAAAAAAATGTGCAATTTGGGAATGGCCTTTAGCGCCCCCTAAGGGCGAATGTGAGACATTCTTGGTTTGTGGATTTCTGTTGGCCTGTAGTGCCAATATACCAAATTAGAACATTTTTGACCAGCAAATGGGAATTTAGGGCGTGGCCTGTAGCGCCCCCTAAGGGCGAATGTGGGCCATTCTTGGTTTGTGGATTCCTGTTGGCCTGTAGTATCAATCTACAAAATTAGAACATTTTTGACCAGAAAATGGGAATTTTGGGCATGGCCTTTAGCGCCCCCTAAGGGCGAATGTGGGCCATTCTTGGTTTGTGGATTCCTGTTGGCCTGTAGTATCAATATACAAAATTAGAACATTTTTGACCAGAAAATGGGAATTTTGGGCATGGCCTGTAGCGCCCCCTAAGGGCGAATGCGGGATATTCTTTACGCAGTACTTCAGAGTGATGTCATCTTTAAGTATATATAGGTCTGTTTCTAACCCACACCTATAATATCACTTCTGAAGGCATGGATTAAACCACAGGAGTGGTATGGATTACTTTTATGCTGCATTTATGGGATTTTTGTAGCTTCTGAGTTCTGATCACCATTCAAGTCATTGAAAGGTCCAACAGGGTTGAGATAATCTTCTAAAAAGCTTAATTTGTGTTCACTAGAAGAAAGAAAATAATACACATCTGGGATGGAATGAGGGTGAGTATACGATGAGAGAAATTTATTTTTGGGGTGAAAACCATTTGTAGGCTACTTTTTATTTACTTGGAAAATTGTTACTGTCTCTTTAAGATGATTTTAAACGCATTTCATTCAAGCCGTCAAGCCGTCTGTGCGGCTTGTTTTATTGAGATATAATCTTTTGAGAACTGTGAAGTCTCATTATTTTCGTGCTGTTACATCTGTATTCATTTCAGAGATTAATTGATTGAGATTGTGAAACTACATACAACCGACAAACCTCCATGAAGATGCGAGTAAAAATGAGATGCCTCGCGCTGTCAGGCACAACGCTGATAATCGTTCTCGGAAGTGTTGATACTAGATTTAGATTCGCGATATCTTCATCAACTGTTTATGTTCACTTGAGACAAAACAGACAATATATCATGTATTTTGACATTTTGTTGTTATGAAATTGTCCGTTCAAACGCAAGAAGAAGCGAATGCGATCTCTCATCGGGGCTCGTGAGTTAGAAGTGACGCTGCTAGACGTGAGCAGGGAAGCGCATTTCACTGAATTTACGATGTTACACGTATAAACCTTCATCAACCCGTTAATCCAAAACGCAAATGCCGTTATTTTGCGTCTCTCGCTCCTGCTTGTGATTGACAAAGCTGTCAAACGGGACAATTTGCAAGCGTGCAAGTTTGGATCGGTCTTTTCACGTTTTAATAATTTGCAGTGTTCGACATCTACGTTCAAATCGAGCGGTGCAATATGCAATTCATCCAAAATAATTACAAAGTTATTTTCGCTCTTGTTCTACATATTTTTTTCAAGCGTCAGCTGATGTTTCTACAGTATTAATTTTCCTGCGCCACCACGAACAGAGTTGGAAATAAAACACGCATCCGGGCATTCAGATGGGTTAAAAAAAACTGCTTAAAAAACATCTGAACAGCGTCTGCTCTCGGTCTCACATTAATTCAGGTGGATTTTTCACAAGCGACAACATTGGCAAACAAAAGTGCTAGCTAATGTTTAATTAGCAAGTTTCACCGAAATGTATTAAAAATAGAGGCTAGCTGCCTGTCCGATGAACAAATAGAGTCACGTCATTTTTTTTCCAGAAATAACTAGCAATACTCCTGCAAATAAATGCTTCGTAACTAAAACGTTTTGACTTTCAATAGAAAATATAGACAACACATGTTCTTACCTTGCAAAAATCGCCTCAGTATTTAATTTGAAGCAGTAAATCCAACACTGGAGTAAATCTCTCGTGATATCACCTTCCCATTGAAATGAAGGAAGACGGTGATGACGAAACAGTTATTATTCTTGCCCAGGAACCCTTAACCAATCACATGTGCCATTAGCTTGTATTGTCATGAGTATCTGGGCAGATTTCAGAAATAAAATCCCCTGAACCAATCACATGTGTCTTTAGCTTGTATTGTCATGAGTATCTGGGCAGATTTCAGAAATGAAATCGGTGATTGGACGACGATGAAACTGAGACAGGAACCATGGGAATAATTGTTCCCAAATTTGAACGCTCTGGCTGTAAATGGTTAAAGGTTGTTAAAAATTGTATTGTATTATATTTAGTTCTTTGTTGTATTCACCTGCTACGGTGTGTGTAACATTTTTCTGTCAACTCTGCATACAGGTGAAACTCGAAAAATTAGAATATCGTGCAAAAGTTAATGTAACCCATACTATGTTGAACACAAGAGGGCAGTATAGCCCTATGTATTACTTCACAAGACCCCCTCCCTTCCTACTCCTCACACAGAGTCTCAAGAGAGTGACTTGCAAATTCTGACATTTTCTCCACATTCAAACCAAAATATCTGACATTCTGTGTGTTGGAGCTAATGACTGTAAATTAGAAAGTTGTCAGGCTTGAGGAGAACTATATCAATACCAATTTTTGTACCTGCAGATGAAACTAACCCCCCACTTTTTTGTCAAAAGGTGGCGCTACTGAGCCCCTCACCACACCCATTTCTGAAACTTTGCACATGTCTACTGGCTAATAAATGTGACGTCTCTGTCGAGTTTCATGCAATTTCAAGTATGTTAAGAGTCTCAAAAGCATCAATAAAGAAAAGTAAAGTTTGAAGCGTTGCCACGGCAACAGTATCTAAGATATCAATAATCCTTTCACAGGTCTAAATCTGCCGTGTGTTTACATTATACACGTAAAGTTTGAAGCAAATCGGGTAAAAACAAGAGGGTGATTTCAAAGCATTTTGAAAGTGACACACTTCCTGCTGCCAGTTGGTGGCGCTATAACTTTGACTCACAATAGTCACATCCATGTGATCGGCCTCTTACAACGAACACACTGCTGAAGTTTCATCAAGATCTGTTAATTTATGCAGAAGTTATAACACACTTCCTGTCTCACTTTTCTCGCCATAAATTTGTTTCCTCGCCACGGCCAAACCGTTCGAGATATCAAAAATCCGCTGGCAATTTTTCATCCTCAATGTCTTGACTTCATGCTGACTGAGATTCGTGGCGATTAAATGATTTCTCTAGGAGGAGTATTTCAAATTCCATTGTATACGTTTTCCAAACAACCCTAAATAGCCGACTTCCTGTTGGGCTGAGGTAAAAAGTAAGAGCATGAAGTATATATGAAACGATGAAATCTATATGTGTACCGACTTTCATATTATTACATGCAAGTGTGTTTGATTTATGGACCAAGGTTTCGGACCCCGTTCCAGGGGGCGCTGTTAAGCCCCCCTGCCACGCCCGGGTACCATCTTCAGCCCAGCCCTGATGGCCGCGGGTTCTGACCCGTGTGCAAAGTTTCAAGAGTTTTAGAGCACGTTAAGGCCCCCAAAAGTGCCCGAATAGTCGATAAAATAATAATAATAATAATAATTAAAGCTGCAAGCAGCGATGACGGGCCCAAGCCGGTGGCACCGCAACCCTGGTGCCTTTAGTTACCGGGCTCATTTCCACTTGGTGGCTTTCGGAAAACAAAGGATGATGGACACAGCAACAACTCAAAAATATAGCTGCAAGCAGCAATGCGATTCCTCCTCAAAATGGCAAATCATTTAAAATTGATCAATAGAGGGTTGGGGTTAAACCCTCCCAATGAAAAAATCCAAAAAACATGTCTTTCTGTCTGAATCCTAAACTAAACATTTTCAGTGTACAGGAAAATCCATCATGCCGGACCTTATGGATCCTGTAGGGTTTTTTGTTTACAATGAGAAATGAGGTATGTTCACCAGGTTTCAGAAAAACTAAATAAATGGGGTGGAAATACAATCACTTTGAAAAATTGACATTTGGGCATGGCCTGTACCGCCCCCTAAGGGCGAATGTTAGCCATTCTTGGTTTGTAGGTTCCTGTTGGCCTGTAGTATTAATGTACCAAATTAGAAAGTATTTGACAAAAAAATGTGCAATTTGGGAATGTCCTTTAGCACCCCCTAAGGGCGAATGTGAGACATTCTTGGTTTGTGGATTTCTGTTGGCCTGTAGTGTCAATATACCAAATTAGAAAATTTTTGACCATAAAATGGGAATTTTGGGCATAGCCTGTAGCGCCCCCTAATGGCGAATATGGGCAATTCTTTGTTTGTGGGTTCCTGTTGGCCTGTAGTATCAATGTACCAAATTAGAACATTTTTGACCAGCAAATGGGAATTTAGGGCGTGGCCTGTAGCGCCCCATAAGGGCGAATGTGGGCCACTCTTGGTTTGTGAATTCCTGTTGGCCTGTAGTATCAATATACAACATTAGAACATTTTTGACCAGAAAATGGGAATTTTGGGCATGGCCTGTAGCGCCCCCTAAGGGCGAATGTGGGATATTCTTTACGCAGTACTTCAGAGTGATGTCATCTTGAAGTATATATATATAGGTCTATTTCTAACCCACACCTATAATATCACTTCTGAAGGCATGGATTTAACCACTGGAGTGGTATGGATTACTTTTATGCTGCATTTATTTGATTTTTGTAGCTTCTGAGTTCTGATCACCATTCAAGTCATTGAAAGGTCCAAGAGGGTTGAGATAATCTTCTAAAAAGCTTAATTTGTGTTCACTAGAAGAAAGAAAACAATACACATCTGGGATGCAATGAGGGTGAGTATACGATGAGAGAAATTTATTTTTGGGGTGAAAACCATTTGTAGGCCTACTTTTTATTTACTTGGAAAATTGTTACTGTCTCTTTAAGAGGATTTTAAACGCATTTCATTCAAGGCACAGTCTGTGCGGCTTGTTTTAGTGAGTTTAATCTTTTGAGAACTGTGAAGTCTCATTATTTTCGTGCTGTTACATCTGTATTCATTTCAGAGATTACTTGATTGAGATTGTGAAACTACATACAACCGACAAACCTCCATGAAGATGCGAGTAAAAATGAGATGCCTCGCGCTGTCAGACACAACGCTGATAATCATTCTCGGAAGTGTTGATACTAGATTTAGATTCGCGATTTCTTCATCAACTGTTTATGTTCACTTGGGACAAAACAGACAATATATCATGTAATTTGACATTTTGTAGTATGAAATTGTCCGTTCAAACGCAAGAAGAAGCGAATGCGATCTCTCATCGGGGCTCGTGCGTTAGACGCGACGCATCTCGCGGTTTCACACAAAACTGCTCACAAACATTTATTTGAGTTGTTTTGTCATTTTTTTCCAGAAATAACTAGCAATACTCCTACAAATAAATGCTTCGTCACTAAAACGTTTTGACTTTCTATAGAAAATATAGACAACACACGTTCTTACCTTGCAAAAATCGCCTCAGTATTTAATTTGAAGCAGTAAATCCAACACTGGAGTAAATCTCTCGTGATATCACCTTTCCATTGAAATGAAGGAAGACGGTGATGACGATACAGTTATTATTCTTGCCCAGTAACCCCTTAACCAATCACATGTGCCTTTAGCTTGTATTGTCATGAGTATCTGGGCAGACTTCAGAAATAAAATCGGTGATCGGACGACGATGACACTGAGACAGGAACCATGGGAATAATTGTTCCCAAATTTGAACGCTCTGGCTGTAAATGGTTAAAGGTTGTTAAAAATTGTATCCTCCACTCAGTTGATGTATATATTGAGTGGGGACACATTGTTTGCCTTTTTTCTGGGATTCGACTGCAAAAGAGCTCAAGCAACTGTTGAACTCAGTCCCTGCCCATTCTGGACTCAGACCTGTTGTAAATCATTGAACAATGAGGCTTGGATGCCATCTATTGGACATTTCTTGTAATTGCCACTCAGAGAATGAACAGACAGTGGATTAAACTTTAGTTTTTTAGGCTTTAGTTCTTTGTTGTATTCACCTGCTACGGCGTGTGTAACATTTTTCTGTCAACTCTGCATACAGGTGAAACTCGAAAAATTAGAATATCGTGCAAAAGTTAATGTAACCCATACTATGTTGAACACAAGAGGGCAGTATAGCCCTATGTATTACTTCACAAGCCCCCCTCCCTTCCTACTCCTCACACACAAAGTCTTAGAGAGTGACTTGCAAAATTCTGACATTTTCTCCACATTCAAACCAAAATATCTGACTTTCTGTTGGTCGGAGCTAATGACTGTAAATTAGAAAGTTGTCCGGCTTGAGGAGAACTATATCAATACCAATTTTTGTACCTGTAGATGAAACTAACCCCCCACTTTTTTGTCAAAAGGTGGCGCTACTGAGCCCCTCACCACACCCATTTCTGAAACTTTGCACATGTCTACTGGCTAATAAATGTGACGTCTCTGTCGAGTTTCATGCAATTTCAAGTATGTTAAGAGTCTCAAAAGCATCAATAAAGAAAAGTAAAGTTTGAAGCGTTGCCACGGCAACAGTATCTAAGATATCAATAATCCTTTCACAGGTCTAAATCTGCCGTGTGTTTACATTATACACGTAAAGTTTGAAGCAAATCGGGTAAAAACAAGAGGGTGATTTCAAAGCATTTTGAAAGTGACACACTTCCTGCTGCCAGTTGGTGGCGCTATAACTTTGACTCACAATAGTCACATCCATGTGATCGGCCTCTTACAACGAACACACTGCTGAAGTTTCATCAAGATCTGTTAATTTATGCAGAAGTTATAACACACTTCCTGTCTCACTTTTCTCGCCATAAATTTGTTTCCTCGCCACGGCCAAACCGTTCGAGATATCAAAAATCCGCTGGCAATTTTTCATCCTCAATGTCTTGACTTCATGCTGACTGAGATTCGTGGCGATTAAATGATTTCTCTAGGAGGAGTATTTCAAATTCCATTGTATACGTTTTCCAAACAACCCTAAATAGCCGACTTCCTGTTGGGCTGAGGTAAAAAGTAAGAGCATGAAGTATATATGAAACGATGAGATCTATATGTGTACCGACTTTCATATTATTACATGCAAGTGTGTTTGATTTATGGACCAAGGTTTCGGACCCCGTTCAAGGGGGCGCTGCTGAGCCCCCCTGCCACGCCCGGGTACCATCTTCAGCCCAGCCCTGATGGCCGCAGGTTCTGACCCGTGTGCAAAGTTTCAAGAGTTTTAGAGCATGTTAAGGCCCCCAAAAGTGCCCGAATAGTCGATAAAATAATAATAATAATAATAATAATAATAATAATTAAAGCTGCAAGCAGCGATGACGGGCCCAAGCCGGTGGCACCGCAACCCTGGTGCCTTTAGTTACCGGGCTCATTTCCACTTGGTGGCTTTCGGAAAACAAAGGATGATGGACACAGCAACAACTCAAAAATATAGCTGCAAGCAGCAATGCGATTCCTCCTCAAAATGGCAAATCATTTAAAATTGATCAATAGAGGGTTGGGGTTAAACCCTCCCAATGAAAAAATCCAAAAAACATGTCTTTCTGTCTGAATCCTAAACTAAACATTTTCAGTGTACAGGAAAATCCATCATGCCGGACCTTATGGATCCTGTAGGGTTTTTTGTTTACAATGAGAAATGAGGTATGTTCACCAGGTTTCAGAAAAACTAAATAAATGGGGTGGAAATACAATCACTTTGAAAAATTGACATTTGGGCATGGCCTGTACCGCCCCCTAAGGGCGAATGTGAGCCATTCTTGGTTTGTAGGTTCCTGTTGGCCTGTAGTATTAATGTACCAAATTAGAAAGTATTTGACAAAAAAATGTGCAATTTGGGAATGTCCTTTAGCACCCCCTAAGGGCAAATGTGAGACATTCTTGGTTTGTGGATTTCTGTTGGCCTGTAGTGTCAATATACCAAATTAGAAAATTTTTGACCATAAAATGGGAATTTTGGGCATAGCCTGTAGCGCCCCCTAATGGCGAATATGGGCAATTCTTTGTTTGTGGGTTCCTGTTGGCCTGTAGTATCAATGTACCAAATTAGAACATTTTTGACCAGCAAATGGGAATTTAGGGCGTGGCCTGTAGCGCCCCCTAAGGGCGAATGTGGGCCACTCTTGGTTTGTGAATTCCTGTTGGCCTGTAGTATCAATATACAACATTAGAACATTTTTGACCAGAAAATGGGAATTTTGGGCATGGCCTGTAGCGCCCCCTAAGGGCGAATGTGGGATATTCTTTACGCAGTACTTCAGAGTGATGTCATCTTGAAGTATATATATATATATATAGGTCTATTTCTAACCCACACCTATAATATCACTTCTGAAGGCATGGATTTAACCACTGGAGTGGTATGGATTACTTTTATGCTGCATTTATTTGATTTTTGTAGCTTCTGAGTTCTGATCACCATTCAAGTCATTGAAAGGTCCAGCAGGGTTGAGATAATCTTCTAAAAAGCTTAATTTGTGTTCACTAGAAGAAAGAAAACAATACACATCTGGGATGCAATGAGGGTGAGTATACGATGAGAGAAATTTATTTTTGGGGTGAAAACCATTTGTAGGCCTACTTTTTATTTACTTGGAAAATTGTTACTGTCTCTTTAAGAGGATTTTAAACGCATTTCATTCAAGGCACAGTCTGTGCGGCTTGTTTTAGTGAGTTTAATCTTTTGAGAACTGTGAAGTCTCATTATTTTCGTGCTGTTACATCTGTATTCATTTCAGAGATTACTTGATTGAGATTGTGAAACTACATACAACCGACAAACCTCCATGAAGATGCGAGTAAAAATGAGATGCCTCGCGCTGTCAGACACAACGCTGATAATCATTCTCGGAAGTGTTGATACTAGATTTAGATTCGCGATTTCTTCATCAACTGTTTATGTTCACTTGGGACAAAACAGACAATATATCATGTAATTTGACATTTTGTAGTATGAAATTGTCCGTTCAAACGCAAGAAGAAGCGAATGCGATCTCTCATCGGGGCTCGTGCGTTAGACGCGACGCATCTCGCGGTTTCACACAAAACTGCTCACAAACATTTATTTGAGTTGTTTTGTCATTTTTTTCCAGAAATAACTAGCAATACTCCTACAAATAAATGCTTCGTCACTAAAACGTTTTGACTTTCTATAGAAAATATAGACAACACACGTTCTTACCTTGCAAAAATCGCCTCAGTATTTAATTTGAAGCAGTAAATCCAACACTGGAGTAAATCTCTCGTGATATCACCTTTCCATTGAAATGAAGGAAGACGGTGATGACGATACAGTTATTATTCTTGCCCAGTAACCCCTTAACCAATCACATGTGCCTTTAGCTTGTATTGTCATGAGTATCTGGGCAGACTTCAGAAATAAAATCGGTGATCGGACGACGATGACACTGAGACAGGAACCATGGGAATAATTGTTCCCAAATTTGAACGCTCTGGCTGTAAATGGTTAAAGGTTGTTAAAAATTGTATCCTCCACTCAGTTGATGTATATATTGAGTGGGGACACATTGTTTGCCTTTTTTCTGGGATTCGACTGCAAAAGAGCTCAAGCAACTGTTGAACTCAGTCCCTGCCCATTCTGGACTCAGACCTGTTGTAAATCATTGAACAATGAGGCTTGGATGCCATCTATTGGACATTTCTTGTAATTGCCACTCAGAGAATGAACAGACAGTGGATTAAACTTTAGTTTTTTAGGCTTTAGTTCTTTGTTGTATTCACCTGCTACGGCGTGTGTAACATTTTTCTGTCAACTCTGCATACAGGTGAAACTCGAAAAATTAGAATATCGTGCAAAAGTTAATGTAACCCATACTATGTTGAACACAAGAGGGCAGTATAGCCCTATGTATTACTTCACAAGCCCCCCTCCCTTCCTACTCCTCACACACAAAGTCTTAGAGAGTGACTTGCAAAATTCTGACATTTTCTCCACATTCAAACCAAAATATCTGACTTTCTGTTGGTCGGAGCTAATGACTGTAAATTAGAAAGTTGTCCGGCTTGAGGAGAACTATATCAATACCAATTTTTGTACCTGTAGATGAAACTAACCCCCCACTTTTTTGTCAAAAGGTGGCGCTACTGAGCCCCTCACCACACCCATTTCTGAAACTTTGCACATGTCTACTGGCTAATAAATGTGACGTCTCTGTCGAGTTTCATGCAATTTCAAGTATGTTAAGAGTCTCAAAAGCATCAATAAAGAAAAGTAAAGTTTGAAGTGTTGCCACGGCAACAGTATCTAAGATATCAATAATCCTTTCACAGGTCTAAATCTGCCGTGTGTTTACATTATACACGTAAAGTTTGAAGCAAATCGGGTAAAAACAAGAGGGTGATTTCAAAGCATTTTGAAAGTGACACACTTCCTGCTGCCAGTTGGTGGCGCTATAACTTTGACTCACAATAGTCACATCCATGTGATCGGCCTCTTACAACGAACACACTGCTGAAGTTTCATCAAGATCTGTTAATTTATGCAGAAGTTATAACACACTTCCTGTCTCACTTTTCTCGCCATAAATTTGTTTCCTCGCCACGGCCAAACCGTTCGAGATATCAAAAATCCGCTGGCAATTTTTCATCCTCAATGTCTTGACTTCATGCTGACTGAGATTCGTGGCGATTAAATGATTTCTCTAGGAGGAGTATTTCAAATTCCATTGTATACGTTTTCCAAACAACCCTAAATAGCCGACTTCCTGTTGGGCTGAGGTAAAAAGTAAGAGCATGAAGTATATATGAAACGATGAGATCTATATGTGTACCGACTTTCATATTATTACATGCAAGTGTGTTTGATTTATGGACCATGGTTTCGGACCCCGTTCCAGGGGGCGCTGCTGAAACCCCCTGCCACGCCCGGGTACCATCTTCAGCCCAGCCCTGATGGCCGCAGGTTCTGACCCGTGTGCAAAGTTTCAAGAGTTTTAGAGCATGTTAAGGCCCCCAAAAGTGCCCGAATAGTCGATAAAATAATAATAATAATAATAATTAAAGCTGCAAGCAGCGATGAAGGGCCCAAGCCGGTGGCACCGCAACCCTGGTGCCTTTAGTTACCGGGCTCATTTCCACTTGGTGGCTTTCGGAAAACAAAGGATGATGGACACAGCAACAACTCAAAAATATAGCTGCAAGCAGCAATGCGATTCCTCCTCAAAATGGCAAATCATTTAAAATTGATCAATAGAGGGTTGGGGTTAAACCCTCCCAATGAAAAAATCCAAAAAACATGTCTTTCTGTCAGAATCCTAAACTAAACATTTTCAGTGTACAGGAAAATCCATCATGTCGGACCTTATGGATCCTGTAGGGTTTTTTGTTTACAATGAGAAATGAGGTTTGTTCACCAGGTTTCAGAAAAACTAAATAAATGTGTTGGAAATACAAACACTTTGAAAAAATGACATTTGGGCATGGCCTGTAGCTCCCCCTAAGGGTGAATGTGAGCCATTCTTGGTTTGTAGGTTCCTGTTGGCCTGTAGTATTAATGTACCAATTTAGAAAGTATTTGACAAAAAAATGTGCAATTTGGGAATGGCCTTTAGCGCCCCCTAAGGGCGAATGTGAGACATTCTTGGTTTGTGGATTTCTGTTGGCCTGTAGTGTCAATATACCAAATTAGAACATTTTTGACCAGCAAATGGGAATTTAGGGCATGGCCTATAGCGCCCCCTAAGGGCGAATGTGGGCCATTCTTGGTTTGTGGATTCCTGTTGGCCTGTAGTATCAATCTACAAAATTAGAACATTTTTGACCAGAAAATGGGAATTTTGGGTATGGCCTGTAGCGCCCCCTAAGGGCGAATGTGGGCCATTCTTGGTTTGTGGATTCCTGTTGGCCTGTAGTATCAATATACAAAATTAGAACATTTTTGACCAGAAAATGGGAATTTTGGGCATGGCCTGTAGCGCCCCCTTAGGGCGAATGTGGGATATTCTTTACGCAGTACTTCAGAGTGATGTCATCTTTAAGTATATATATATATAGGTCTGTATCTAACCCACACCTATAATATCACTTCTGAAGGCATGGATTAAACCACAGGAGTGGTATGGATTACTTTTATGCTGCATTTATGTGATTTTTGTAGCTTCTGAGTTCTGATCACCATTCAAGTCATTGAAAGGTCCAACAGGGTTGAGATAATCTTCTAAAAAGCTTAATTTGTGTTCACTAGAAGAAAGAAAATAATACACATCTGGGATGGAATGAGGGTGAGTATACGATGAGAGAAATTTATTTTGGGGGTGAAAACCATTTGTAGGCTACTTTTTATTTACTTGGAAAATTGTTACTGTCTCTTTAAGAGGATTTTAAACGCATTTCATTCAAGCCGTCAAGCCGTCTTTGCGGCTTGTTTTATTGAGATATAATCTTTTGAGAACTGTGAATCTCATTATTTTCGTGCTGTTACATCTGTATTCATTTCAGAGATTAATTGATTGAGATTGTGAAACTACATACAACCGACAAACCTCCATGAAGATGCGAGTAAAAATGAGATTCCTCGCGCTGTCAGACACAAAGCTGATAATCATTCTCGGAAGTGTTGATACTAGATTTAGATTCGCGATTTCTTCATCAACTGTTTATGGTCACTTGAGACAAAACAGACAATATATCATGTATTTTGACATTTTGTTGTTATGAAATTGTCCGTTCAAACGCAAGAAGAAGCGAATGCGATCTCTCATCGGGGCTCGTGAGTTAGACGTGACGATGCTCGCGGTTTCACACAAAACTGCTCACAAACATTTATTTGAGTTGTTTCGTCATTTTTTTTCCAGAAATAACTAGCAATACTCCTACAAATAAATGCTTCGTAACTAAAACGTTTTGACTTTCTATAGAAAATATAGACAACACGTTCTTACCTTGCAAAAATCGCCTCAGTATTTAATTTGAAGCAGTAAATCCAACACTGGAGTAAATCTCTCGTGATATCACCGTCCCATTGAAATGAAGGAAGACGGTGATGACGATACAGTTATTATTCTTGCCCAGTAACCCCTTAACCAATCACATGTGCCTTTAGCTTGTATTGTCATGAGTATCTGGGCAGATTTCAGAAATAAAATCGGTGATTGGACGACGATGACACTGAGACAGAAACTATGGGAATAATTGTTCCCAAATTTGAACGCTCTGGCTGTAAATGGTTAAAGGTTGTTAAAAATTGTATCCGCCACTCAGTTGATGTATATAGTGAGTGGGGACACAGTGTTTGCCTTTTTTCTGGGATTCGACGGCAAAAGAGCTCAAGCAACTGTTGAACTCAGTCCCTGCCCATTCTGGACTCAGACCTGTTGTAAATCATTGAACAATGAGGCTTGGATGCCATCTATTGGACATTTCTTGTAATTGCCACTCAGAGAATGAACAGACAGTGGATTAAATTTTAGTTTTTTAGGCTTTAGTTCTTTGTTGTATTCACCTGCTACGGCGTGTGTAACATTTTTCTGTCAACTCTGCATACAGGTGAAACTCGAAAAATTAGAATATCGTGCAAAAGTTAATGTAACCCATACTATGTTGAACACAAGAGGGCAGTATAGCCCTATGTATTACTTCACAAGACCCAACGTCCCCCCTCCCCTACAAACTCACAGAGTCTCAGAGAGTGACTTGCAAAATTCTGACATTTTCTCCACATTCAAACCAAAATATCTGACTTTCTGTTGGTCGGAGCTAATGACTGTAAATTAGAAAGTTGTCCGGCTTGAGGAGAACTATATCAATACCAATTTTTGTACCTGTAGATGAAACTAACCCCCCACTTTTTTGTCAAAAGGTGGCGCTACTGAGCCCCTCACCACACCCATTTCTGAAACTTTGCACATGTCTACTGGCTAATAAATGTGACGTCTCTGTCGAGTTTCATGCAATTTCAAGTATGTTAAGAGTCTCAAAAGCATCAATAAAGAAAAGTAAAGTTTGAAGCGTTGCCACGGCAACAGTATCTAAGATATCAATAATCCTTTCACAGGTCTAAATCTGCCGTGTGTTTACATTATACACGTAAAGTTTGAAGCAAATCGGGTAAAAACAAGAGGGTGATTTCAAAGCATTTTGAAAGTGACACACTTCCTGCTGCCAGTTGGTGGCGCTATAACTTTGACTCACAATAGTCACATCCATGTGATCGGCCTCTTACAACGAACACACTGCTGAAGTTTCATCAAGATCTGTTAATTTATGCAGAAGTTATAACACACTTCCTGTCTCACTTTTCTCGCCATAAATTTGTTTCCTCGCCACGGCCAAACCGTTCGAGATATCAAAAATCCGCTGGCAATTTTTCATCCTCAATGTCTTGACTTCATGCTGACTGAGATTCGTGGCGATTAAATGATTTCTCTAGGAGGAGTATTTCAAATTCCATTGTATACGTTTTCCAAACAACCCTAAATAGCCGACTTCCTGTTGGGCTGAGGTAAAAAGTAAGAGCATGAAGCATACATGAAACGATGAGATCTATATGTGTACCGACTTTCATATTATTACATGCAAGTGTGTTTGATTTATGGACCAAGGTTTCGGACCCCGTTCCAGGGGGCGCTGCTGAGCCCCCCTGCCACGCCCGGGTACCATCTTCAGCCCAGCCCTGATGGCCGCAGGTTCTGACCCGTGTGCAAAGTTTCAAGAGTTTTAGAGCATGTTAAGGCCCCCAAAAGTGCCCGAATAGTCGATAAAATAATAATAATAATAATAATAATAATAATAATAATAATAATAATAATAATAATAATCCTAAGGAAAACAATAGGGCCTTCGCCTTTTCAGGCTTGGGCCCTAATAATAATAATAATAATAATAATAATAATAATTAAAGCTGCAAGCAGCGATGACGGGCCCAAGCCGGTGGCACCGCAACCCTGGTGCCTTTAGTTACCGGGCTCATTTCCACTTGGTGGCTTTCGGAAAACAAAGGATGATGGACACAGCAACAACTCAAAAATATAGCTGCAAGCAGCAATGCGATTCCTCCTCAAAATGGCAAATCATTTAAAATTGATCAATAGAGGGTTGGGGTTAAACCCTCCCAATGAAAAAATCCAAAAAACATGTCTTTCTGTCTGAATCCTAAACTAAACATTTTCAGTGTACAGGAAAATCCATCATGCCGGACCTTATGGATCCTGTAGGGTTTTTTGTTTACAATGAGAAATGAGGTATGTTCACCAGGTTTCAGAAAACTAAATAAATGGGGTGGAAATACAATCACTTTAAAAAAATGACATTTGGGCATGGCATGTAGCGCCCCCTAAGGGCGAATGTGAGCCATTCTTGGTTTGTAGGTTCCTGTTGGCCTGTAGTATTAATGTACCAAATTAGAAAGTATTTGACAAAAAAATGTGCAATTTGGGAATGGCCTTTAGCGCCCCCTAAGGGCGAATGTGAGACATTCTTGGTTTGTGGATTTCTGTTGGCCTGTAGTGTCAATATACCAAATTAGAAAATTTTTGACCATAAAATGGGAATTTTGGGCATAGCCTGTAGCGCCCCCTAATGGCGAATATGGGCAATTCTTTGTTTGTGGGTTCCTGTTGGCCTGTAGTATCAATGTACCAAATTAGAACATTTTTGACCAGCAAATGGGAATTTAGGGCGTGGCCTGTAGCGCCCCATAAGGGCGAATGTGGGCCACTCTTGGTTTGTGAATTCCTGTTGGCCTGTAGTATCAATATACAACATTAGAACATTTTTGACCAGAAAATGGGAATTTTGGGCATGGCCTGTAGCGCCCCCTAAGGGCGAATGTGGGATATTCTTTACGCAGTACTTCAGAGTGATGTCATCTTGAAGTATATATATATAGGTCTATTTCTAACCCACACCTATAATATCACTTCTGAAGGCATGGATTTAACCACTGGAGTGGTATGGATTACTTTTATGCTGCATTTATTTGATTTTTGTAGCTTCTGAGTTCTGATCACCATTCAAGTCATTGAAAGGTCCAACAGGGTTGAGATAATCTTCTAAAAAGCTTAATTTGTGTTCACTAGAAGAAAGAAAACAATACACATCTGGGATGCAATGAGGGTGAGTATACGATGAGAGAAATTTATTTTTGGGGTGAAAACCATTTGTAGGCCTACTTTTTATTTACTTGGAAAATTGTTACTGTCTCTTTAAGAGGATTTTAAACGCATTTCATTCAAGGCACACTCTGTGCGGCTTGTTTTAGTGAGTTTAATCTTTTGAGAACTGTGAAGTCTCATTATTTTCGTGCTGTTACATCTGTATTCATTTCAGAGATTACTTGATTGAGATTGTGAAACTACATACAACCGACAAACCTCCATGAAGATGCGAGTAAAAATGAGATGCCTCGCGCTGTCAGGCACAACGCTGATAATCATTCTCGGAAGTGTTGATACTAGATTTCGATTCGCGATTTCTTCATCAACTGTTTATGTTCACTTGGGACAAAACAGACAATATATCATGTAATTTGACATTTTGTAGTATGAAATTGTCCGTTCAAACGCAAGAAGAAGCGAATGCGATCTCTCATCGGGGCTCGTGCGTTAGACGCGACGCATCTCGCGGTTTCACACAAAACTGCTCACAAACATTTATTTGAGTTGTTTTGTCATTTTTTTCCAGAAATAACTAGCAATACTCCTACAAATAAATGCTTCGTAACTAAAACGTTTTGACTTTCTATAGAAAATATAGACAACACACGTTCTTACCTTGCAAAAATCGCCTCAGTATTTAATTTGAAGCAGTAAATCCAACACTGGAGTAAATCTCTCGTGATATCACCTTTCCATTGAAATGAAGGAAGACGGTGATGACGATACAGTTATTATTCTTGCCCAGTAACCCCTTAACCAATCACATGTGCCTTTAGCTTGTATTGTCATGAGTATCTGGGCAGACTTCAGAAATAAAATCGGTGATCGGACGACGATGACACTGAGACAGGAACCATGGGAATAATTGTTCCCAAATTTGAACGCTCTGGCTGTAAATGGTTAAAGGTTGTTAAAAATTGTATCCTCCACTCAGTTGATGTATATATTGAGTGGGGACACATTGTTTGCCTTTTTTCTGGGATTCGACTGCAAAAGAGCTCAAGCAACTGTTGAACTCAGTCCCTGCCCATTCTGGACTCAGACCTGTTGTAAATCATTGAACAATGAGGCTTGGATGCCATCTATTGGACATTTCTTGTAATTGCCACTCAGAGAATGAACAGACAGTGGATTAAACTTTAGTTTTTTAGGCTTTAGTTCTTTGTTGTATTCACCTGCTACAGCGTGTGTAACATTTTTCTGTCAACTCTGCATACAGGTGAAACTCGAAAAATTAGAATATCGTGCAAAAGTTAATGTAACCCATACTATGTTGAACACAAGAGGGCAGTATAGCCCTATGTATTACTTCACAAGCCCCCCTCCCTTCCTACTCCTCACACACAAAGTCTTAGAGAGTGACTTGCAAAATTCTGACATTTTCTCCACATTCAAACCAAAATATCTGACTTTCTGTTGGTCGGAGCTAATGACTGTAAATTAGAAAGTTGTCCGGCTTGAGGAGAACTATATCAATACCAATTTTTGTACCTGTAGATGAAACTAACCCCCCACTTTTTTGTCAAAAGGTGGCGCTACTGAGCCCCTCACCACACCCATTTCTGAAACTTTGCACATGTCTACTGGCTAATAAATGTGACGTCTCTGTCGAGTTTCATGCAATTTCAAGTATGTTAAGAGTCTCAAAAGCATCAATAAAGAAAAGTAAAGTTTGAAGTGTTGCCACGGCAACAGTATCTAAGATATCAATAATCCTTTCACAGGTCTAAATCTGCCGTGTGTTTACATTATACACGTAAAGTTTGAAGCAAATCGGGTAAAAACAAGAGGGTGATTTCAAAGCATTTTGAAAGTGACACACTTCCTGCTGCCAGTTGGTGGCGCTATAACTTTGACTCACAATAGTCACATCCATGTGATCGGCCTCTTACAACGAACACACTGCTGAAGTTTCATCAAGATCTGTTAATTTATGCAGAAGTTATAACACACTTCCTGTCTCACTTTTCTCGCCATAAATTTGTTTCCTCGCCACGGCCAAACCGTTCGAGATATCAAAAATCCGCTGGCAATTTTTCATCCTCAATGTCTTGACTTCATGCTGACTGAGATTCGTGGCGATTAAATGATTTCTCTAGGAGGAGTATTTCAAATTCCATTGTATACGTTTTCCAAACAACCCTAAATAGCCGACTTCCTGTTGGGCTGAGGTAAAAAGTAAGAGCATGAAGTATATATGAAACGATGAGATCTATATGTGTACCGACTTTCATATTATTACATGCAAGTGTGTTTGATTTATGGACCAAGGTTTCGGACCCCGTTCCAGGGGGCGCTGCTGAGCCCCCCTGCCACGCCCGGGTACCATCTTCAGCCCAGCCCTGATGGCCGCAGGTTCTGACCCGTGTGCAAAGTTTCAAGAGTTTTAGAGCATGTTAAGGCCCCCAAAAGTGCCCGAATAGTCGATAAAATAATAATAATAATAATAATAATAATAATAATTAAAGCTGCAAGCAGCGATGAAGGGCCCAAGCCGGTGGCACCGCAACCCTGGTGCCTTTAGTTACCGGGCTCATTTCCACTTGGTGGCTTTCGGAAAACAAAGGATGATGGACACAGCAACAACTCAAAAATATAGCTGCAAGCAGCAATGCGATTCCTCCTCAAAATGGCAAATCATTTAAAATTGATCAATAGAGGGTTGGGGTTAAACCCTCCCAATGAAAAAATCCAAAAAACATGTCTTTCTGTCAGAATCCTAAACTAAACATTTTCAGTGTACAGGAAAATCCATCATGTCGGACCTTATGGATCCTGTAGGGTTTTTTGTTTACAATGAGAAATGAGGTATGTTCACCAGGTTTCAGAAAAACTAAATAAATGTGTTGGAAATACAAACACTTTGAAAAAATGACATTTGGGCATGGCCTGTAGCTCCCCCTAAGGGTGAATGTGAGCCATTCTTGGTTTGTAGGTTCCTGTTGGCCTGTAGTATTAATGTACCAATTTAGAAAGTATTTGACAAAAAAATGTGCAATTTGGGAATGGCCTTTAGCGCCCCCTAAGGGCGAATGTGAGACATTCTTGGTTTGTGGATTTCTGTTGGCCTGTAGTGTCAATATACCAAATTAGAACATTTCTGACCAGCAAATGGGAATTTAGGGCATGGCCTGTAGCGCCCCCTAAGGGCGAATGTGGGCCATTCTTGGTTTGTGGATTCCTGTTGGCCTGTAGTATCAATCTACAAAATTAGAACATTTTTGACCAGAAAATGGGAATTTTGGGTATGGCCTGTAGCGCCCCCTAAGGGCGAATGTGGGCCATTCTTGGTTTGTGGATTCCTGTTGGCCTGTAGTATCAATTTTCAAAATTAGAACATTTTTGACCAGAAAATGGGAATTTTGGGCATGGCCTGTAGCGCCCCCTTAGGGCGAATGTGGGATATTCTTTACGCAGTACTTCAGAGTGATGTCATCTTTAAGTATATATATATATAGGTCTGTATCTAACCCACACCTATAATATCACTTCTGAAGGCATGGATTTAACCACTGGAGTGGTATGGATTACTTTTATGCTGCATTTATGTGATTTTTGTAGCTTCTGAGTTCTGATCACCATTCAAGTCATTGAAAGGTCCAACAGGGTTGAGATAATCTTCTAAAAAGCTTAATTTGTGTTCACTAGAAGAAAGAAAATAATACACATCTGGGATGGAATGAGGGTGAGTATACGATGAGAGAAATTTATTTTGGGGGTGAAAACCATTTGTAGGCTACTTTTTATTTACTTGGAAAATTGTTACTGTCTCTTTAAGAGGATTTTAAACGCATTTCATTCAAGCCGTCAAGCCGTCTTTGCGGCTTGTTTTATTGAGATATAATCTTTTGAGAACTGTGAATCTCATTATTTTCGTGCTGTTACATCTGTATTCATTTCAGAGATTAATTGATTGAGATTGTGAAACTACATACAACCGACAAACCTCCATGAAGATGCGAGTAAAAATGAGATTCCTCGCGCTGTCAGACACAAAGCTGATAATCATTCTCGGAAGTGTTGATACTAGATTTAGATTCGCGATTTCTTCATCAACTGTTTATGGTCACTTGAGACAAAACAGACAATATATCATGTATTTTGACATTTTGTTGTTATGAAATTGTCCGTTCAAACGCAAGAAGAAGCGAATGCGATCTCTCATCGGGGCTCGTGAGTTAGACGTGACGCTGCTCGCGGTTTCACACAAAACTGCTCACAAACATTTATTTGAGTTGTTTCGTCATTTTTTTTCCAGAAATAACTAGCAATACTCCTACAAATAAATGCTTCGTAACTAAAACGTTTTGACTTTCTATAGAAAATATAGACAACACGTTCTTACCTTGCAAAAATCGCCTCAGTATTTAATTTGAAGCAGTAAATCCAACACTGGAGTAAATCTCTCGTGATATCACCTTTCCATTGAAATGAAGGAAGACGGTGATGACGATACAGTTATTATTCTTGCCCAGTAACCCCTTAACCAATCACATGTGCCTTTAGCTTGTATTGTCATGAGTATCTGGGCAGATTTCAGAAATAAAATCGGTGATTGGACGACGATGACACTGAGACAGAAACTATGGGAATAATTGTTCCCAAATTTGAACGCTCTGGCTGTAAATGGTTAAAGGTTGTTAAAAATTGTATCCGCCACTCAGTTGATGTATATAGTGAGTGGGGACACAGTGTTTGCCTTTTTTCTGGGATTCGACGGCAAAAGAGCTCAAGCAACTGTTGAACTCAGTCCCTGCCCATTCTGGACTCAGCCTGTTGTAAATAATAGAACAATGAGGCTTGGATGCCATCTATTGGACATTTCTTGTAATTGCCACTCAGAGAATGAACAGACAGTGGATTAAATTTTAGTTTTTTAGGCTTTAGTTCTTTGTTGTATTCACCTGCTACGGCGTGTGTAACATTTTTCTGTCAACTCTGCATACAGGTGAAACTCGAAAAATTAGAATATCGTGCAAAAGTTAATGTAACCCATACTATGTTGAACACAAGAGGGCAGTATAGCCCTATGTATTACTTCACAAGACCCAACGTCCCCCCTCCCCTACAAACTCACAGAGTCTCAGAGAGTGACTTGCAAAATTCTGACATTTTCTCCACATTCAAACCAAAATATCTGACTTTCTGTTGGTCGGAGCTAATGACTGTAAATTAGAAAGTTGTCCGGCTTGAGGAGAACTATATCAATACCAATTTTTGTACCTGTAGATGAAACTAACCCCCCACTTTTTTGTCAAAAGGTGGCGCTACTGAGCCCCTCACCACACCCATTTCTGAAACTTTGCACATGTCTACTGGCTAATAAATGTGACGTCTCTGTCGAGTTTCATGCAATTTCAAGTATGTTAAGAGTCTCAAAAGCATCAATAAAGAAAAGTAAAGTTTGAAGCGTTGCCACGGCAACAGTATCTAAGATATCAATAATCCTTTCACAGGTCTAAATCTGCCGTGTGTTTACATTATACACGTAAAGTTTGAAGCAAATCGGGTAAAAACAAGAGGGTGATTTCAAAGCATTTTGAAAGTGACACACTTCCTGCTGCCAGTTGGTGGCGCTATAACTTTGACTCACAATAGTCACATCCATGTGATCGGCCTCTTACAACGAACACACTGCTGAAGTTTCATCAAGATCTGTTAATTTATGCAGAAGTTATAACACACTTCCTGTCTCACTTTTCTCGCCATAAATTTGTTTCCTCGCCACGGCCAAACCGTTCGAGATATCAAAAATCCGCTGGCAATTTTTCATCCTCAATGTCTTGACTTCATGCTGACTGAGATTCGTGGCGATTAAATGATTTCTCTAGGAGGAGTATTTCAAATTCCATTGTATACGTTTTCCAAACAACCCTAAATAGCCGACTTCCTGTTGGGCTGAGGTAAAAAGTAAGAGCATGAAGTATATATGAAACGATGAGATCTATATGTGTACCGACTTTCATATTATTACATGCAAGTGTGTTTGATTTATGGACCAAGGTTTCGGACCCCGTTCCAGGGGGCGCTGCTGAGCCCCCCTGCCACGCCCGGGTACCATCTTCAGCCCAGCCCTGATGGCCGCAGGTTCTGACCCGTGTGCAAAGTTTCAAGAGTTTTAGAGCATGTTAAGGCCCCCAAAAGTGCCCGAATAGTCGATAAAATAATAATAATAATAATAATAATAATAATAATAATAATAATAATAATAATCCTAAGGAAAACAATAGGGCCTTCGCCTTTTCAGGCTTGGGCCCTAATAATAATAATAATAATAATAATAATAATAATAATCCTAAGGAAAACAATAGGGCCTTCGCCTTTTCAGGCTTGGGCCCTAATAATAATAATAATCCTAAGGAAAACAATAGGGCCTTCGCCTTTTCAGGCTTGGGCCCTAATTAAAGCTGCAAGCAGCGATGACGGGCCCAAGCCGGTGGCACCGCAACCCTGGTGCCTTTAGTTACCGGGCTCATTTCCACTTGGTGGCTTTCGGAAAACAAAGGATGATGGACACAGCAACAACTCAAAAATATAGCTGCAAGCAGCAATGCGATTCCTCCTCAAAATGGCAAATCATTTAAAATTGATCAATAGAGGGTTGGGGTTAAACCCTCCCAATGAAAAAATCCAAAAAACATGTCTTTCTGTCTGAATCCTAAACTAAACATTTTCAGTGTACAGGAAAATCCATCATGCCGGACCTTATGGATCCTGTAGGGTTTTTTGTTTACAATGAGAAATGAGGTATGTTCACCAGGTTTCAGAAAAACTAAATAAATGGGGTGGAAATACAATCACTTTGAAAAATTGACATTTGGGCATGGCCTGTACCGCCCCCTAAGGGCGAATGTGAGCCATTCTTGGTTTGTAGGTTCCTGTTGGCCTGTAGTATTAATGTACCAAATTAGAAAGTATTTGACAAAAAAATGTGCAATTTGGGAATGTCCTTTAGCACCCCCTAAGGGCAAATGTGAGACATTCTTGGTTTGTGGATTTCTGTTGGCCTGTAGTGTCAATATACCAAATTAGAAAATTTTTGACCATAAAATGGGAATTTTGGGCATAGCCTGTAGCGCCCCCTAATGGCGAATATGGGCAATTCTTTGTTTGTGGGTTCCTGTTGGCCTGTAGTATCAATGTACCAAATTAGAACATTTTTGACCAGCAAATGGGAATTTAGGGCGTGGCCTGTAGCGCCCCATAAGGGCGAATGTGGGCCACTCTTGGTTTGTGAATTCCTGTTGGCCTGTAGTATCAATATACAACATTAGAACATTTTTGACCAGAAAATGGGAATTTTGGGCATGGCCTGTAGCGCCCCCTAAGGGCGAATGTGGGATATTCTTTACGCAGTACTTCAGAGTGATGTCATCTTGAAGTATATATATATAGGTCTATTTCTAACCCACACCTATAATATCACTTCTGAAGGCATGGATTTAACCACTGGAGTGGTATGGATTACTTTTATGCTGCATTTATTTGATTTTTGTAGCTTCTGAGTTCTGATCACCATTCAAGTCATTGAAAGGTCCAACAGGGTTGAGATAATCTTCTAAAAAGCTTAATTTGTGTTCACTAGAAGAAAGAAAACAATACACATCTGGGATACAATGAGGGTGAGTATACGATGAGAGAAATTTATTTTTGGGGTGAAAACCATTTGTAGGCCTACTTTTTATTTACTTGGAAAATTGTTACTGTCTCTTTACGAGGATTTTAAACGCATTTCATTCAAGGCACAGTCTGTGCGGCTTGTTTTAGTGAGTTTAATCTTTTGAGAACTGTGAAGTCTCATTATTTTCGTGCTGTTACATCTGTATTCATTTCAGAGATTACTTGATTGAGATTGTGAAACTACATACAACCGACAAACCTCCATGAAGATGCGAGTAAAAATGAGATGCCTCGCGCTGTCAGACACAACGCTGATAATCATTCTCGGAAGTGTTGATACTAGATTTCGATTCGCGATTTCTTCATCAACTGTTTATGTTCACTTGGGACAAAACAGACAATATATCATGTAATTTGACATTTTGTAGTATGAAATTGTCCGTTCAAACGCAAGAAGAAGCGAATGCGATCTCTCATCGGGGCTCGTGCGTTAGACGCGACGCATCTCGCGGTTTCACACAAAACTGCTCACAAACATTTATTTGAGTTGTTTTGTCATTTTTTTCCAAAAATAACTAGCAATACTCCTACAAATAAATGCTTCGTAACTAAAACGTTTTGACTTTCTATAGAAAATATAGACAACACACGTTCTTACCTTGCAAAAATCGCCTCAGTATTTAATTTGAAGCAGTAAATCCAACACTGGAGTAAATCTCTCGTGATATCACCTTTCCATTGAAATGAAGGAAGACGGTGATGACGATACAGTTATTATTCTTGCCCAGTAACCCCTTAACCAATCACATGTGCCTTTAGCTTGTATTGTCATGAGTATCTGGGCAGACTTCAGAAATAAAATCGGTGATCGGACGACGATGACACTGAGACAGGAACCATGGGAATAATTGTTCCCAAATTTGAACGCTCTGGCTGTAAATGGTTAAAGGTTGTTAAAAATTGTATCCTCCACTCAGTTGATGTATATATTGAGTGGGGACACATTGTTTGCCTTTTTTTCTGGGATTCGACTGCAAAAGAGCTCAAGCAACTGTTGAACTCAGTCCCTGCCCATTCTGGACTCAGACCTGTTGTAAATCATTGAACAATGAGGCTTGGATGCCATCTATTGGACATTTCTTGTAATTGCCACTCAGAGAATGAACAGACAGTGGATTAAACTTTAGTTTTTTAGGCTTTAGTTCTTTGTTGTATTCACCTGCTACGGCGTGTGTAACATTTTTCTGTCAACTCTGCATACAGGTGAAACTCGAAAAATTAGAATATCGTGCAAAAGTTAATGTAACCCATACTATGTTGAACACAAGAGGGCAGTATAGCCCTATGTATTACTTCACAAGCCCCCCTCCCTTCCTACTCCTCACACACAAAGTCTTAGAGAGTGACTTGCAAAATTCTGACATTTTCTCCACATTCAAACCAAAATATCTGACTTTATGTTGGTCGGAGCTAATGACTGTAAATTAGAAAGTTGTCCGGCTTGAGGAGAACTATATCAATACCAATTTTTGTACCTGTAGATGAAACTAACCCCCCACTTTTTTGTCAAAAGGTGGCGCTACTGAGCCCCTCACCACACCCATTTCTGAAACTTTGCACATGTCTACTGGCTAATAAATGTGACGTCTCTGTCGAGTTTCATGCAATTTCAAGTATGTTAAGAGTCTCAAAAGCATCAATAAAGAAAAGTAAAGTTTGAAGTGTTGCCACGGCAACAGTATCTAAGATATCAATAATCCTTTCACAGGTCTAAATCTGACGTGTGTTTACATTATACACGTAAAGTTTGAAGCAAATCGGGTAAAAACAAGAGGGTGATTTCAAAGCATTTTGAAAGTGACACACTTCCTGCTGCCAGTTGGTGGCGCTATAACTTTGACTCACAATAGTCACATCCATGTGATCGGCCTCTTACAACGAACACACTGCTGAAGTTTCATCAAGATCTGTTAATTTATGCAGAAGTTATAACACACTTCCTGTCTCACTTTTCTCGCCATAAATTTGTTTCCTCGCCACGGCCAAACCGTTCGAGATATCAAAAATCCGCTGGCAATTTTTCATCCTCAATGTCTTGACTTCATGCTGACTGAGATTCGTGGCGATTAAATGATTTCTCTAGGAGGAGTATTTCAAATTCCATTGTATACGTTTTCCAAACAACCCTAAATAGCCGACTTCCTGTTGGGCTGAGGTAAAAAGTAAGAGCATGAAGTATATATGAAACGATGAGATCTATATGTGTACCGACTTTCATATTATTACATGCAAGTGTGTTTGATTTATGGACCATGGTTTCGGACCCCGTTCCAGGGGGCGCTGCTGAAACCCCCTGCCACGCCCGGGTACCATCTTCAGCCCAGCCCTGATGGCCGCAGGTTCTGACCCGTGTGCAAAGTTTCAAGAGTTTTAGAGCATGTTAAGGCCCCCAAAAGTGCCCGAATAGTCGATAAAATAATAATAATAATAATAATAATAATAATAATAATAATAATCCTAAGGAAAACAATAGGGCCTTCGCCTTTTCAGGCTTGGGCCCTAATAATCCTAAGGAAAACAATAGGGCCTTCGCCTTTTCAGGCTTGGGCCCTAATAATAATAATAATAATTAAAGCTGCAAGCAGCGATGACGGGCCCAAGCCGGTGGCACCGCAACCCTAGTGCCTTTAGTTACCGGGCTCATTTCCACTTGGTGGCTTTCGGAAAACAAAGGATGATGGACACAGCAACAACTCAAAAATATAGCTGCAAGCAGCAATGCGATTCCTCCTCAAAATGGCAAATCATTTAAAATTGATCAATAGAGGGTTGGGGTTAAACCCTCCCAATGAAAAAATCCAAAAAACATGTCTTTCTGTCTGAATCCTAAACTAAAAATTTCACTGTACAGGAAAATCCATCATGCCGGACCTTATGGATCCTGTAGGGTTTTTTGTTTACAATGAGAAATGAGGTTTGTTCACCAGGTTTCAGAAAAACTAAATAAATGGGGTGGAAATACAATCACTTTAAAAAAATGACATTTGGGCATGGCCTGTAGCGCCCCCTAAGGGCGAATGTGAGCCATTCTTGGTTTGTAGGTTCCTGTTGGCCTGTAGTATTAATGTACCAAATTAGAAAGTATTTGACAAAAAAATGTGCAATTTGGGAATGTCCTTTAGCGCCCCCTAAGGGCGAATGTGAGACATTCTTGGTTTGTGGATTTCTGTTGGCCTGTAGTGTCAATATACCAAATTAGAACATTTTTGACCATAAATTGGGAATTTTGGGCATAGCCTGTAGCGCCCCCTAATGGCGAATATGGGCAATTCTTTGTTTGTGGGTTCCTGTTGGCCTGTAGTATCAATGTACCAAATTAGAACATGTTTGACCAGCAAATGGGAATTTTGGGCATGGCCTGTAGCGCCCCCTAAGGGCGAATGTGGGATATTCTTTACGCAGTACTTCAGAGTGATGTCATCTTGAAGTATAAATATATAGGTCTATTTCTAACCCACACCTATAATATCACTTCTGAAGGCATGGATTTAACCACTGGAGTGGTATGGATTACTTTTATGCTGCATTTATGTGATTTTTGTAGCTTCTGAGTTCTGATCACCATTCAAGTCATTGAAAGGTCCAACAGGGTTGAGATAATCTTCTAAAAAGCTTAATTTGTGTTCACTAGAAGAAAGAAAACAATACACATCTGGGATGGAATGAGGGTGAGTATACGATGAGAGAAATTTATTTTTGGGGTGAAAACCATTTGTAGGCCTACTTTTTATTTACTTGGAAAATTGTTACTGTCTCTTTAAGAGGATTTTAAACGCATTTCATTCAAGGAACAGTCTGTGCGGCTTGTTTTATTGAGTTTAATCTTTGAGAACTGTGAAGTCTCATTATTTTCGTGCTGTTACATCTGTATTCATTTCAGAGATTACTTGATTGAGATTGTGAAACTACATACAACCGACAAACCTCCATGAAGATGCGAGTAAAAATGAGATGCCTCGCGCTGTCAGACACAACGCTGATAATCATTCTCGGAAGTGTTGATACTAGATTTAGATTCGCGATTTCTTCATCAACTGTTTATGTTCACTTGGGACAAAACAGACAATATATCATGTATTTTGACATTTTGTAGTATGAAATTGTCCGTTCAAACGCAAGAAGAAGCGAATGCGATCTCTCATCGGGGCTCGTGAGTTAGACGTAACGCTGCTAGACGTGTGCAGGGAAGCGCATTTCACTGAATTTACGATGTTACACGTATAAACCTTCATCAACCCGTTAATCCAAAACGCAAATGCCGTTATTTTGCGTCTCTCGCTCCTGCTTGTGATTGACAAAGCTGTCAAACGGGACAATTTGCAAGCGTGCAAGTTTGGATCGGTCTTTTCACGTTTTAATAATTTGCAGTGTTCGACATCTACGTTCAAATCGAGCGGTGCAATATGCAATTCATCCAAAATAATTACAAAGTTATTTTCGCTCTTGTTCTACATATTTTTTTTCAAGCGTCAGGTGATGTTTCTACAGTATTAATTTTCCTGCGCCACCACGAACAGAGTTGGAAATAAAACACGCATCCGGGCATTCAGATGGGTTAAAAAAAACTGCTTAAAAAAACATCTGAACAGCGTCTGCTCTCGGTCTCACATTAATTCAGGTGGATTTTTCACAAGCGACAACACTGGCAAACAAAAGTGCTAGCTAATGTTTAATTAGCAAGTTTCACCGAAATGTATTAAAAATAGAGGCTAGCTGCCTGTCCGATGAACAAATAGAGTCACGTCATTTTTTTTCCAGAAATAACTAGCAATACTCCTGCAAATAAATGCTTCGTAACTAAAACGTTTTGACTTTCAATAGAAAATATAGACAACACATGTTCTTACCTTGCAAAAATCGCCTCAGTATTTAATTTGAAGCAGTAAATCCAACACTGGAGTAAATCTCTCGTGATATCACCTTCCCTTTGAAATGAAGGAAGACGGTGATGTCGATACAGTTATTATTCTTGCCCAGTAACCCCTTAACCAATCACATGTGCCTTTAGCTTGTATTGTCATGAGTATCTGGGCAGATTTCAGAAATAAAATCGGTGATTGGACGACGAAGACACTGAGACAGGACCCATGGGAATAATTGTTCCCAAATTTGAACGCTCTGGCTGTAAATGGTTAAAGGTTGTTAAAAATTGCATCCGCCACTCAGTTGATGTATATAGTGAATGGGGACACATTTCTTTGTTGTATTCACCTGCTACGGCGTGTGTAACATTTTTCTGTCAACTCTGCATACATGTTGAACACAAGAGGGCAGTATAGCCCTATGTATTACATCACAAGACCCCCTCCCTTCCTACTCCTCACACACAGAGGCTCACAGAGTGACTTGCAAAATTCTGACATTTTCTCCACATTCAAACCAAAATATCTGACTTTCTGTTGGTCGGAGCTAATGACTGTAAATTAGAAAGTTGTCCGGCTTGAGGAGAACTATATCAATACCAATTTTTGTACCTGTAGATGAAACTAACCCCCCACTTTTTTGTCAAAAGGTGGCGCTACTGAGCCCCTCACCACACCCATTTCTGAAACTTTGCACATGTCTACTGGCTAATAAATGTGACGTCTCTGTCGAGTTTCATGCAATTTCAAGTATGTTAAGAGTCTCAAAAGCATCAATAAAGAAAAGTAAAGTTTGAAGTGTTGCCACGGCAACAGTATCTAAGATATCAATAATCCTTTCACAGGTCTAAATCTGCCGTGTGTTTACATTATACACGTAAAGTTTGAAGCAAATCGGGTAAAAACAAGAGGGTGATTTCAAAGCATTTTGAAAGTGACACACTTCCTGCTGCCAGTTGGTGGCGCTATAACTTTGACTCACAATAGTCACATCCATGTGATCGGCCTCTTACAACGAACACACTGCTGAAGTTTCATCAAGATCTGTTAATTTATGCAGAAGTTATAACACACTTCCTGTCTCACTTTTCTCGCTATAAATTTGTTTCCTCGCCACGGCCAAACCGTTCGAGATATCAAAAATCCGCTGGCAATTTTTCATCCTCAATGTCTTGACTTCATGCTGACTGAGATTCGTGGCGATTAAATGATTTCTCTAGGAGGAGTATTTCAAATTCCATTGCATACGTTTTCCAAACAACCCTAAATAGCCGACTTCCTGTTGGGCTGAGGTAAAAAGTAAGAGCATGAAGTATATATGAAATGATGAGATCTATATGTGTACCGACTTTCATATTATTACATGCAAGTGTGTTTGATTTATGGACCAAGGATTTGGACCCCGTTCCAGGGGGCGCTGTTAAGCCCCCCTGCCACGCCCGGGTACCATCTTCAGCCCAGCCCTGATGGCCGCGGGTTCTGACCCGTGTGCAAAGTTTCAAGAGTTTTAGAGCACGTTAAGGCCCCCAAAAGTGCCCGAATAGTCGATAAAATAATAATAATAATAATAATAATAATAATAATAATAATAATCCTAAGGAAAACAATAGGGCCTTCGCCTTTTCAGGCTTGGGCCCTAATAATAATCCTAAGGAAAACAATAGGGCATTCGCCTTTTCAGGCTTGGGCCCTAATAATAATAATAATAATAATAATAATAATAATAATAATAATAATCCTAAGGAAAACAATAGGGCCTTCGCCTTTTCAGGCTTGGGCCCTAATAATAATCCTAAGGAAAACAATAGGGCCTTCGCCTTTTCAAGGCTTGGGCCCTAATAATAATAATAATAATAATAATAATAATCCTAAGGAAAACAATAGGGCCTTCGCCTTTTCAAGGCTTGGGCCCTAATAAAAGCTGCAAGCAGCGATGACGGGCCCAAGCCGGTGGCACCGCAACCCTGGTGCCTTTAGTTACCGGGCTCATTTCCACTTGGTGGCTTTCGGAAACCAAAGGATGATGGACACAGCAACAACTCAAAAATATAGCTGCAAGCAGCAATGCGATTCCTCCTCAAAATGGCAAATCATTTAAAATTGATCAATAGAGGGTTGGGGTTAAACCCTCCCAATGAAAAAATTAAAAAAACATGCCTTTCTGTCTGAATCCTAAACTAAACATTTTCAGTGTACAGGAAAATCCATCATGCCGGACCTTATGGATCCTGTAGGGTTTTTTGTTTACAATGAGAAATGAGGTATGTTCACCAGGTTTCAGAAAAACTAAATAAATGGGGTGGAAATACAATCACTCTGAAAAAATGACATTTGGGCATGGCCTATAGCGCCCCCTAAGGGCGAATGTGAGCCATTCTTGGTTTGTGGATTTCTGTTGGCCTGTAGTGTCAATATAACAAATTAGAACATTTTTGACCATAAAATGGGAATTTTGGGCATAGCCTGTAGCGCCCCATAAGGGCGAATGTGAGCCATTCTTGGTTTGTGGATTCCTGTTGGCCTGTAGTATCAATATACAAAATTAGAACATTTTTGACCAGCAAATGGGAATTTTGGGCATGGCCTGTAGCGCCCCCTAAGGGCGAATGTGGGATATTCTTTACGCAGTACTTCAGAGTGATGTCATCTTGAAGTATAATATATATATAGGTCTGTTTCTAACCCACACCTATAATATCACTTCTGAAGGCATGGATTAAACCACTGGAGTGGTATGGATTACTTTTATGCTGCATTTATGTGATTTTTGTAGCTTCTGAGTTCTGATCACCATTCAAGTCATTGAAAGGTCCAACAGGGTTGAGATAATCTTCTAAAAAGCTTAATTTGTGTTCATTAGAAGAAAGAAAACAATACTCATCTGGGATGGAATGAGGGTGAGTATACGATGAGAGAAATTTATTTTTGGGGTGAAAACCATTTGTAGGCCTACTTTTTATTTACTTGGAAAATTGTTACTGTCTCTAAGAGGATTTTAAACGCATTTCATTCAAGGCACAGTCTGTGCGGCTTGTTTTATTGAGTTTAATCTTTTGAGAACTGTGAAGTCTCATTATTTTCGTGCTGTTACATCTGTATTCATTTCAGAGATTACTTGATTGAGATTGTGAAACTACATACAACCGACAAACCTCCATGAAGATGCGAGTAAAAATGAGATGCCTTGCGCTGTCAGACACAACGCTGATAATCATTCTCGGAAGTGTTGATACTAGATTTAGATTCGCGATTTCTTCATCAACTGTTTATGTTCACTTGGGACAAAACAGACAATAAATCATGTATTTTGACATTTTGTAGTATGAAATTGTCCGTTCAAACGCAAGAAGAAGCGAATGCGATCTCTCATCGGGGCTCGTGCGTTAGACGCGACGCATCTCGCGGTTTCACACAAAACTGCTCACAAACATTTATTTGAGTTGTTTCGTCATTTTTTTCCAGAAATAACTAGCAATACTCCTACAAATAAATGCTTCGTAACTAAAACGTTTTGACTTTCTATAGAAAATATAAACAACACGTTCTTACCTTGCAAAAATCGCCTCAGTATTTAATTTGAAGCAGTAAATCCAACAATGGAGTAAATCTCTCGTAATATCACCTTCCCATTGAAATGAAGGAAGACGGTGATGACGATACAGTTATTATTCTTGCCCAGTAACCCCTTAACCAATCACATGTGCCTTTAGCTTGTATTGTCATGAGTATCTGGGCAGATTTCAGAAATAAAATCGGTGATTGGACGACGATGACACTGAGACAGGAACCATGGGAATAATTGTTCCCAAATTTGAACGCTCTGGCTGTAAATGGTTAAAGGTTGTTAAAAATTGTATCCGCCACTCATTTGATGTATATATTGAGTGGGGACACATTGTTTGCCTTTTTTCTGGGATTCGACTGCAAAAGAGCTCAAGCAACTGTTGAACTCAGTCCCTGCCCATTCTGGACTCAGACCTGTTGTAAATCATTGAACAATGAGGCTTGGATGCCCTTTATTGGACATTTCTTGTAATTGCCACTCAGAGAATGAACAGACAGTGGATTAAACTTTAGTTTTTTAGGCTTTAGTTCTTTGTTGTATTCACCTGCTACGGCGTGTGTAACATTTTTCTGTCAACTCTGCATACAGGTGAAACTCGAAAAATTAGAATATTGTGCAAAAGTTAATGTAACCCATACTATGTTGAACACAAGAGGGCAGTATAGCCCTATGTATTACTTCACAAGACCCCCTCCCTTCCTACTCCTCACACACAGAGTCTCAGAGAGTGACTTGCAAAATTCTGACATTTTCTCCACATTCAAACCAAAATATCTGACTTTCTGTTGGTCGGAGCTAATGACTGTAAATTAGAAAGTTGTCCGGCTTGAGGAGAACTATATCAATACCAATTTTTGTACCTGTAGATGAAACTAACCCCCCACTTTTGCAATTTCAAGTATGTTAAGAGTCTCAAAAGCATCAATAAAGAAAAGTAAAGTTTGAAGCGTTGCCACGGCAACAGTATCTAAGATATCAATAATCCTTTCACAGGTCTAAATCTGCCGTGTGTTTACATTATACATGTAAAGTGTGAAGCAAATCGGGTAAAAACAAGAGGGTGATTTCAAAGCATTTTGAAAGTGACACACTTCCTGCTGCCAGTTGGTGGCGCTATAACTTTGACTCACAATAGTCACATCCATGTGATCGGCCTCTTACAACGAACACACTGCTGAAGTTTCATCAAGATCTGTTAATTTATGCAGAAGTTATAACACACTTCCTGTCTCACTTTTCTCGCCATAAATTTGTTTCCTCGCCATGGCCAAACCGTTCGAGATATCAAAAATCCGCTGGCAATTTTTCATCCTCAATGTCTTGACTTCATGCTGACTGAGATTCGTGGCGATTAAATGATTTCTCTAGGCTTGGGCCCTAATAATCCTAAGGAAAACAATAGGGCCTTCGCCTTTTCAAGGCTTGGGCCCTAATAATCCTATGGAAAACAATAGGGCCTTCGCCTTTTCAAGGCTTGGGCCCTAATAATAATCAGGAGGAAAACAATAGGGCCTTCGCCTTTTCAAGGCTTGGGCCCTAATAATAATCCTAAGGAAAACAATAGGGCCTTCGCCTTTTCAAGGCTTGGGCCCTAATAATAATAATAATAATAATCCTAAGGAAAACAATAGGGCCTTCGCCTTTTCAAGGCTTAGGCCCTAATAATAATCCTAAGGAAAACAATAGGGCCTTCGCCTTTTCAAGGCTTGGGCCCTAATAATAATCCTAAGGAAAACAATAGGGCCTTCGCCTTTTCAAGGCTTGGGCCCTAATAATAATCAGGAGGAAAACAATAGGGCCTTCGCCTTTTCAAGGCTTGGGCCCTAATAATCCTAAGGAAAACAATAGGGCCTTCGCCTTTTCAAGGCTTGGGCCCTAATAATCCTATGGAAAACAATAGGGCCTTCGCCTTTTCAAGGCTTGGGCCCTAAAAATGTGATAATCACACACATCCTCTACACCTCTCTCTACACTTTCCCTCCCTGAGAGCCCCTTCCTCAAAAGCTGCCACCCTGGTCATCTCCGAACACCACTCCTGAAATGGGGGTTCTCCAGCCGACTTCCAACCCCTAAAGATTATCTGTCTGGCTATCATAATACTAGTTAGGACCCAGTTTTTATGTGCTTAGTCTACAATTTAATGATGCCCTATCTCCTAAAATACAGAGTCTGGGGCAAAATAAAATTTGAGAGCGCAATACCTCACACATAAAACTCTGAATCCTCAACCAAAATTTTTGGATCCCCAAAAGACATTGGTTGTGTCTCCATTTTCTGATTGATATCACCAGCTGGTGGTGTGTCTTTAAGACCAAACCTATGCAATCTAGAGGGGGTCTAATAGACTCTATGTAAAATCTTGAATTGCATAAGGCGAACCCTCATATCTCTAGATGTAGACTTGATGTATTTTAGAATCCTAGCCCACACTACCTCCTCCAATACCAAGTTCAGATCTTTCTCCCATAATCTCTTGAGAGAAGCTGAAGCTCCGTCCACCAGACTCTGAATTAGCAGGGTGTAATCTCTGATGCCTTATGACCTTTTCCAAAAGCAGTTATAACCTCTCCCAGGGTATCTGCTGCTTTAGGGAGGTGTAAACTGCCCGTCCGAGACTCCAGCTTGAGAACATAAGTGTTTATAAATATTTCCAGAGCCTGAGGACTTTTAATTATTTGCCATGTTGACTTCAAAGAACAGATATGTAGCAGGGTGTATGGAATCTCACTGGTTTATGACATAAAAGTAATTAAAAACTAGCAAAGTGTGCAGAGCGTACACGTTTACATGTCAAGCTACCAGTGTATCTCAAGCTAACAAGAATTGCTACCCCTGTTTTTACATAATTTATAAAGGCAGTAGTTCATTCTGATTGGTATCTCAAGCCGAGAGGATGTGCTACCCCTGTTTTTACATCATTTATTAAGGCGGTAATTCATTCTGATGGGGTATCTCAAGCTGACAGGATGTGCTACCCCTGATTTTACATCATTTATTAAGGTGGTAGTTCATTCTGATGGGGTATCTCAAGCTGACAAGATGTGCTACCCCTGTTTTTACATAATTTATTAAGGCGGCAGTTCATTCTGATGGGTATCTCAAGCTGACAGGATGTGTTTTCTAATAAAAATGGTAGCTCATTCTGAAAAAGAAGCACATTTTGTTAGACAAAATGAGAGCTTGAAATACTGGTAGCACATCCTAAGCAGGTAGGACAGATTGTCAGAACACCGGCACCTGGAACTTCAGTCAGCTGGAAATAATAGCTGTCTCTTAGCCTTGAAGACTTTTTCATTCTGATGTAGCGAATCACCACTTTCTGATTTGATCGGACAACATGACCATGGTAGCTTGCATAAATTGCTTGCCCTGCTAGGGGTGGATGCCATTCTGCAGGCTAGACTGCCATCCACGTGACACCTCTATGCGCTAAGTGGCATGTGTTTACAAACTGACGCTATTCACATGGAGAAAACACAGTGAATTGCTCCATAGCTGAGATCCTCATATTCCTCCAAGAGCGGCCGGAAGCAGATCTCACCTCATCGACGCTTAAGGTAGTAACTATGTCTGCGTAACATGACCCGGAGGCTGGCTCCTCCATAGGCAGACATGTTCTAATTTATCAGTTCTTCAAGGAGTGAGGCGCCTAAACCCCCCACCCTGGTAGAGTCCCAATTTGGGATTAAAACCTGGTGCTCAACTGCTCAGGGTGATAGCTCAAGTAGTTGGTTGAGAAAATGTCAAGAGTACATGTCTGCAAATTCTATGCAAAGGGTGACTCCTTTGAAGATGCTAAAATATAACACCGTTTAGTCACAGCATAATTCCCATTGTTCCATTTATGTTTTTCCATAGTTTTGATGACATAACAATTATTCTAAAATGTGAAAAAGTATAATAAAGAATGAGTAAGTGTTTCAAATCTTTTGAAAGGTTGTGTGTGTGTGTATGGCAGCCAAAAGTTTGGAATAATGTACAGATTTTGCTTTATGGAAAGAAATTGGTACTTTTATTCACCAAATGGCATTCAACTGATCACAATGTATAGTCAGGACATTAATTACGTGAAAAATGACTATTATCATTTGAAAAAAATTTCAGAACTTCTTAAACTACTTCAGCATTCTCATCAAAAAATATTCCACATGCAGCAATGACAGCTTTGCAGATCCTTGGCATTCTAGTTTGTCCAGATACTAACCCCAGTACTTCACCCCACACTTCTTGTAGCACTTGCCATAGAAGTGGCTGTCTTGTCGGGCACTTCTCATGTGCATTATAGTTTAGCTGATCCCACAAAAAGCTCAATTGGGTTAAAATCCATAACACTCCAGCCAGGTCTCCTAAGCAACCAAATTGGCCTGGTTGCAAGGGAGTGTAGAGTCACATGGTGTAATCTCCTCATGGTCACCATAATGTGTTTTTTGCTCTCTGTGGAGCGTGTGGTGAGTTGTGCATGGATGATGTGGAGAATAGCGTAAAGCTTCCACACGTGCTACGTCTCAGCAGTAAAGCACTCAACAAGATGTGCAGATTATATGATGCAAAATTGTGATTGGCAATGGTGATTAAGCCCCACCCCTTAAGGCATGCAGCTGGCCTATATAAGCAGGTGCAAAATCACAATTTCTTCAGAATTTTCTGGTTCCCTGAGATGAAGGGAACGAGATACTGGCCACACTACTGATTCAGAGTTTCAAGGTATGAGCACTTTTGTCCCTCAGTCAGAAAAGTTTGAAGAAATTGTGATTTTGCACCTGCTTATATAGGCCAGCTGCATGCCTTAAGGGGTGGGGCTTAATCACCATTGCCAATCACAATTTTGCATTATTTGATTATTTATTTATTTTTTCTATTTTCAATTTGAAATGCCCAATTCCCAATATGGTCCTCATGCTGGCATAGTAACCCACCTCAATACGGGTGGCAGAGGACGAATCTTAGTTGCCTCCATGTCTCCACCGTCAATCCTTGCATCTTATCACATGGCTTGTTGAGCGCATTACCACCAGAGGTGTAGTGGTAAAAAAAGAGGTGGGTAAACTATAAATTCTGGTGGACCACGACGTGGTCACCCGGTAAGTTGGGCCACTGCCTACCGGTGTATGTGTATCCTGATGACATCGCTATAGGCTATCATTTGATGGTACTTCCAAGGGTATCACTGGTTGTTCCCTCATCATAGGTCACACAATCACTATTCAATTCATACATTCATTTAAGTTCTTGTTAAAGAGACTCAAGAAGGAATAATATGGTTGAAATCTATAAAGTTTAATAAATGACAAAACAGAGAGAACTAACTATCTATTTAAGAGAGATAGAGAGGGAGGCTTATATCCAGGGCTTCCAATGCAATGCACTTGTACTGATTAGGGATTTGGGATTATTTTCATAGTCGATTAATCTGTTGAATATTTTCTTGATTAATCGATTAGTTGTTTGGTCTATAATAAGTGATGAAAAATGTGGATCAGTTTTTCCCAAAAGCCCAGGAGGATGATGTCCTCAAATGTCTCGTTTTGTCCACAACTCACATTTAACAAGCTGGAATCAAAGAATTTTTTACTTTTGTCTTAATCGATTATCAAAATAGTTGTCGATTACAGTTTTTTCCAATTGCTAATGTAGCAGGTGCAGATTAACGACAGAACGATGAATCTGGTGCCATTATAATATGATAATGTAGTGAGTGTTCAAGCAATGGAGAAAATGAAATAAAGTTTTAATTTGTCATGCTTGGTTTGTTCCGATCAGAGCATGCGCGGAGAGCGCATTTCTGAATATTCTGCTCTGCTCGCTCATTACGCTCAGGGTCGTTCGCTCAACCCAGAATGACCTGCTGGTTCGAAAATATGTAGAATAAGGGCTGCCTGCCTCCGACTAAAGTTTTTTTTCTAATCGACTAGTAGTTGTTCATTTTAGCCATTAGTGGACAAATCGCCCCTATATTAATTTAATTACTTAAATAGGCTATACAGGATGGATGAGCGTTAACGTAGCCGTAGCCTAATAGAGCCGCACTCAAGCGCACGCCCGCACGCATAAAGCTTGCCACAAAAAACAGCCGAAAGTAATTATTAATGTGTCAAAAATAGCAAGGAGACATTTAATTGTTTATTAATAAACTGGTGCTTTCTGTGTCGCTGCAAAGATGAAGTTGACGATGCGGACCTACAGGCAGTTGGTTGATAAAATATTGATCAAAATTAAGATACAATTTATACAAAACGAAAATCTTTTACAAATATTTATTCTACAAAACAAAACTCAATGAAGTGTTCAAAAATCATGTCTTATGTATACTTTGGGCTAGTGAATGATGAATCTTGATGCAGTCTGCTGCTTGCTGGCTACGCAAGAGATTGGTCAACAGACAGTAATGCAGCGCAATATGAAAGACTTCGTCTTGGGTTTAACAACCTATGAAACTAATAATGAACAATATAAAACTAAAACGGCATAAGCTTAATTTAAAATGGCTTAGGAACTATAGGCTATTTAGAGGAGGATAAACGCAATTTAGAGGTGGATAAACGCACTTTGGAGGTGGGTAAACGCTATTTCCGAATTTTAGGAGGTGCGTAAACGGCGTTTACGTGCGTTTAGCCTCCACTACATCCCTGATTACCACAGAGGCAAAGCTTCACATTATTCTCCGCAGCATCCATGCACAACTCACCACACGCCCCACCAAGAGCGAACCACATTATAGCGACCATAAGGAGGTAACCCCATGTGACTCTACCCTCCCTAACAACCAGGCCAAATTGGTTGCTTAGAAGACCTGGCTGGAGTCATCACTCATCAGATTCGAACTCATGACTCCAGGGGTGGTAGTCAGCATCTTTACTCGCTGAGCTACCCAGGCCTGTACAATTTTGGCGTTATTGTTTAAGGGCTTCAACTAGTGGTTGGAGAAGGAATTCCCCATAGCATTTGTCGTAATGTCTCATTACCTTCATGTCAGGGAACAGAGGTTACATGTGTAACCTGAGGCTTTCATGACTTTCGCATTCATATTTTGTCATTTGATTTGGAATCTTAAAACATAAATATATTTTAAAACTATTTATCTTAAAACAGAAATGGTTTATACCTTTTAATATGATTGATGATTAATGAAATAACTGTACACATAAAATAGCTCAAATTTCAGAGCAACTTTACCAGAAACCTCATTTACTAAACACTTCGCCAAACTAAACTTAACAAGAAATACAGTACATTACTTTAAATATATTTGATTGATTAAAGCATGTAAACCAATAAGCAATGCTCCACTCTGATCATGTCAAGTTGTCTCTTGTATCTTGTGTCCTTTTCTGGTGTTAACTCATCATTATGTCTCTGCTGGAACCACTGTTGTGATTATATAATGATCGATTTAGTCTTCCACTCGGATGTTTCGCAAATACATTAAAGCACGGATCCAGCATATGGTCGACTGCAGCCACAATGCTCTTATTTAGGCTTATATTTCTGTCAGTTGGCGGGCAATAAAAACGGTTTTAGAAAAAATTCTAAAAGTGCAAAAAACTACACAACAGCTTTCTGTGTTCACACTGCCAGCCACACTTAGTGACAAATGACCTCATCTCATTCATTTTCAATGAGAGCTGGCGACTTCCGGCAACACAAGCGATTTAATTTTTTTTAGTTAAAAATATGATTATTATTTGAATGCGTTTTATCCACCAAATCAAGTGGTTTAATTCACATGTAGGTAGCCATTTTGTTGTCATGTGACAAAAAAAAAAAAAAAAAAACATAAAACAGAGGACCCCTTTAGACCCTCAAGATTGTTTGTGAAGTTTTTTAATAAAAACATTTTAAATCATTATTTTGATATATCATTAAAATCTGAAAAAAGCTAATTTTGTTCAGATCATATAGTGTAACCCTAAGAAAACTTCTTGATATTCTTGAAAAATTCACGATATTTTCATATTTTCACATTGAAAAGTGTGTTTGAAAACTTTTTTTGAACAAGTTGTGTACACTTCCATATATTCACGGTGCAAGGGAAGTATTTTAATACCCTTTATTTACACCACATGACATTTGTAAAGTCATTATTTTTTTGTTAAATTTCTGTAGTAGAAATTGTAGATTATGTTTCAACGAAACAGACACAAATGTTGCTGGCGGCCATCAACTGTTTAAGGGTGGCTAGTCTTTTATTTTAAAGTGTCTCAAAGATAGCGGCCTTATTTGGAGAAAGGCTTTTATTTTGAAATGTAGCATAGCTTGCTGCCATATTTGTTACGTTAACGGCATTTACGTTGCCTTTTATCTGACAAGCGCAACGCGACTGACACATCAGTTTCATTCTGTCTGTAAACAACAAACAGTCGACACACGGACTGTAGTTAATATGCCTAAATTAAACTATATGACTGCATTAATACTGGAACACATCATCCTCTGATTTCAAATTCAGCAGCTGTTAAAGGTGAGCCGCGTTTGTGTGTTTTATAGGCTGAAATGCAGGGACGTGTGTGTGTGTGTGTGTGTGTGTGTGTGTGTGTGTGTGTGTGTGTGTGTGTGTGTGTGTGTGTGTGTGTGTGTGTGTGTCACATGATGTAATGTTATATAAACATACTACATGTATGCAACCTAGATAAAGAAAGATTCCTTTCATTTATATTTATAATTTTATTTGGAACAGTATGTGTTGTTTGTTTACATGAACTCTTTGAGCTCTCTTATGTAACACATTCCAGCAGAGTAACTTTGATGCATTGTTAACATTTGATTCCTTAATGTAACATCTGCACTTTTGAATTGTTAATAGCGTAAAAAAAAAAGGATTAGATCTCATTAATTTTTAAAGTTGTGCTTTTACATATCTACTGATTTGTGCACTATAATAAACCCTCTAATGTTTGAATTATTAAAGGACAAAGGCAAAAATATTGTAATGTTTCTTTGTATTTAGTACAAGAATATAATAATTCCAATCTTTTTTTTTTTTCAGAGGTAATTGGTGCATCAACAATTTCATTAGCAATTTTGTCATAAAATGCCATAACATATAAAGAGAACAATTATAAAGGGGAACAAAGTTAGTCACTCATGGTGATTTGCATGTAACATCACACCCTGAATAATAAATGTTTTTTTAGAAAGATCTGTCCATCATGCATCAGATGGTAAATATATTGCATGATTCTTGTCTAGTTAGATACAGTTCTGTGACTCTTTGCATACATTTACAATTTACTTCAAGAAATATGTGCATATGTAAATATAATGCATGCACGTGATTGTAAATTGCAGTGGTTTATCTCTTGCAGAGGTTTAGTCCAGCATGTTGGTGACAGTGACAGAGGTGGCACGGTTTTCTCACTATGGCAATACCAGTGTGTTTCCCACTGCGGACAACAGATCTGAAATTATTCCAGATCATGAAACCAACATCACTAAACCACACAAGTGTCTGCAGATCCTGTATGAGGACATTGGGGACTCTAGGTATGGTAATTTCCACTGTATGTTAATTATGCCTGTAGGCAAAGTTGCTTTTATGTAGTGGTCAACCGATATATCGGCGAATTTTTTAGATATCGGCATCGGCCGATATATTTCAAAACAGTTTGTGACAGTGCATTAGCGCTTTTTTCCACTGGCGCGAGCAGAGCGAGCATGAATGAACTGAATACGCTCGCTCTGCTCCGCCCAGCACCATAAGACAAGCCACTCAGAAGTGAAGCAGACATCTGACAGACACAGTAAATGACCAATCAGCATTCGCCTTCTAACCTGACGCTACATGCAGCGAAGTCTATTCAAACAGTACCGTGATATGTCAGATCCGCAGCCCAGCGGTAGTGCCAGTGGGGGTCACAGATGTGATATAAATGAATTCAAACAAAACTGAAAACATTTAACAGACAGTCAAAAATCCTGTGACTGGCTGTTCCTCAGATGCGCGCGCGCTGTTCTCGGTTACGTTTAAACTAGACGCTGTTTTCCCACGGACTGAAAAGCTGGTTCGCGTGCACTCCAGTTCAGTGATCGTGTGAGGTGGATGAGAAGAGAACACTGTATGGTAAGTAATAATACGTTTGAAAAAAAAAATATTCCTTAATCTGAATTAAGTTATTCACTATCTCTATCTGCTGTATTTAATTTTCCATGATTGGCAACACATTCTCACACCCAACTCGTCACATATGGACGCTTTGCCAGGACCCCTTGGCCGTTTTACCTGCAGTTTAGCATTGTTTTGGTTAAGACTACCCTGCACGTTGAAAAATGACGCCAAAGGTATACCCAGTGCGTTAAAAAGTGACGCCAAGGGGTCCTGGCAAAGCGTCCATATGTGACGAGTTGGGTGTGAGAATGTGTTGGGATGAGAAGAGAACACTGTATGGTAAGTAATAATACGTTTGAAAAAAATAAATAAAAATTCCTTAATCTGAATTAAGTTATTCACTATCTCTATCTGCAGTATTTAATTATCCATGATTGACGTAATATTGTGTGTAGTATACCTTTTCATATGTTCCGGTCGGATTTGATGCTAATCGAGCATGCAAATACATGTGACGGCTTACAAAGTTTAAAAGAAACAAACAAGCAAAACTAAACAGACATAAATCATTATTATTTAAATATATTTAAAGTAAAACAACCTGTTTAAACTAAATAGTGTAAATAAACTATGTGAGATGTATATTTAACTATGTATTGTACATAAAATGTATGGAATTGCACATACTATTTTGTCATTAATTTATGAATATTGTTTAGATTGGTTAATTAATGATAAATGTTATTTGTAACCTGCAGTAAGCAGCAGTAATTGTTTATGAGACTGAAAAATCAAATTACCCATAACAGTTTAATCTAAAATGTTTTTTTGTGTGTGTGTGTTTTCATTCTGCTAGATGGCTAAATGTTTAAGCAGACAAGAAGCTGCACTAAAACTTTATTTATTGAAGTGTTACCTTACCTCATTTGTTTACATTTTAATTACTTAATTAGTAAATAATATTTATGCAATATAGTTTTTGCAATTAAAAATATGTACAATAAATGTTCATTTAGTTTCACCAATATTCTTTGTCTCGCATTTACTGTATTCACATGTATTGTATCGGCCTCATATCGGCCAATCGGCCAGATTGCTTTCTCAATATCGGCATCGGCCATTAAAAATCCCATATCGGTCGACCACTACTTTTACGTCCAAAATTCTTTACAAATAAGGTGTATTTAGGGTATGTCAGTGAAAATTCAAAGAAGTGTGTGTTAAACCAAGTTACGGCAAATTCGCTGAGGAACCCACTGTTTTTTGCTTTTTCACTTTAACTGTATAATTGTTTATTTTATTATATAGGCATAATCTCTTTCTATTACGGTTTAATGAAGTTTCAACTTTGCACATGTATGCTTAAAACTGAGTTATGGGAACTCAGTTTTTGTCTGGGCTCTTTGGCATGTTTGAATTCCTGAATACTGTTTGGAATCACATATACTGAAAAGTTTATCCTTAGACACAGATGATCATATTGAAGATCTAACAGTGCAATCTTGTGTCAAACCTGTGAGAACCATGAAATGTGACTTTAGTGGTGTAGGTTATTTAAAAACATGAGCTTCCATTTCTGCTTTCGTTTCTGAAAGAGGTTGTCCTCTGTATATAAGGTGATTACTTCTTATGCTCATTGGACCCTGGAATTCAGTTTCATCTGCTGTTTGATAGTATATTTGTTTATGGTGACTTTCTCTGAGACCATATATGCACGATGCACGAGGGCACAGTTCTAAGTTCTGTTATGTCTTAAAGAGGACATCCTGGGCTTTACAGAGATAATCAAATGTTTGGGAGTGTGGCCATAACAACTTCCTCTCTTTGTTTTTAAAAAATGTATGTCATCACAAATCAGCAAATTGTATGGAAAGAGAAACAATATGAATATTTGTTTGTAATCTAGAATTTTTATTAGATAGATTTACATCGTAAATAAGCATCTCTGGGAAAACGTATGGAGTTTCAAAGTTTGATTTTCTTTTACGAGAATTATTCTTCAATGTCTTCTGTAGGACACATTAGTAGTTTTCAACTTTTGGGGAGATACTTTAGGTACTTAGGTTAAAAAATACAATATTCCTGTGAAATATGAGATATTCCAAGGAAATCTGTTGAAAATTATTATGAATAGAGTAAAAAAATACAATATGTATATCTATGAAATGTATTGAAAATGAATACGAATAGGATAAAAAAACTATATTCTTATGAAAAATTAGATGGTAAAAATACAATATTAATAATATAGCTGCAAGCAGCAATGCGATTCCTCCTCAAAATGGCAAATCATTTAAAATTGATCAGTAGAGGGTTGGGGTTAAACCCTCCCAATGGAGGAATCCAAAAACATGTCTTTCTGTTTGAATCCTAAACAAAACATTTTCAGTGTACAGGAAAATCCATCATGCCGGACCTTATGGATCCTTGAGTCATTTTGTTCCCCATGAAAAATGAGGCATGTACGGTTTCAGAAGAATTGGACAAATGGGGTGGAAATGCCATCACTTTGAAAATGGGACATTTGGGCATGGTTTGTAGTGCTCCCTAAGGCGAATGTGGGCCATTCTTGGTTTGTAGGTTCCTGTTGGCCTTTAGTATCAATGAACCAAATTAGAACATTTTTGACCAGAAAATGGGAATTTTGGGCATGGCCTGTAGCGCCTCCTAAGGGCGAATTGTGGGCCATTCTTTGCGCAGTACTTGAGTGATGTCATCTTGAAGCATGTTAGGTTTGAAAAACCATCAGTCAAAATTACATTTGATTTATTGACACGTAAATATTGATAAAACGTGAACATTTACATAAACATGCCCCTTTCAGCCATTTTGTGGCATATTAATTTTTGCTACGTAACGTTTTCAAAGTCATCAATTCTACACATGTGGAATAAATATACCATTTGTACTTTTCATTTACTTGGAATGTCAATGTTCAGGACAAAGATAAATTGTTACTGTCTCTTTAAGAGGGTTTTATCGCATGATACGACATTCAAGGCACAGTCTGTGCAGTTTGTTTCATTGAGTTTAATCTTTTGAGAACTGTGAAGTCTCATTATTTTCATACTGTTGCATCTGTATTAATTTCAGAGATGAATTGATTGAGATTTTGAGACTGTAGTCAGTATTAAACTTGTGATGATGTTGAACCTGAAGCACAAATTCTGCTATTAGTAGTTTATCTGTTCTCGATGGATCTTCCGTGATCCTTCCCGTGCTGTCAAGTGAAGCTGTTAAAATACATTCAAGCAAACACATACAACCGACAAAATGCACGCACCCAAAAAGTTAGACCGACGCGGCTCGCTGTGTCTCACAAACTGCTTGCAAACATTTATTTGAGTTGTTTTGCCATTTGAGTTGAATGGTGTAAAATCGCTTGAATATTTAAAATGGCAAGCATTAAAATATATACAACCATTCGTGAAGATGCAAGCAAAAATTATCTTGCCTCTGACAACCCTGATACAACATCATTCTCGGAAGTATTGATACTTTAGGATCGATCCGCCCATCCCTGCTTTCTTTAGACATATGTTTCATGTTTGTGTGATATGTATTCGCGGAGTTTCACTTGATTTTTGTGACGTGTTTCAGAAAGATGCTCGTGATGACCGAGACGGCGCACCCTGTTTATTTTTGTTATTTTACAAAAGCGCAAGGTTTTGTTGTTATTGTAAGTGTACACAAATAAAAGTAGAAATAAATAATAGTTTGTAACGATATCTTACATGTATCTGTATGGGCAAAAATGAAGCAGTATTTTGTTTAAGTTGTTTCCGCTGTCTCGAGAGAACACTCTAACAGGACATCACATCAGCGCCAGTGTTGACCCCCGGAATAATGCCAGAATTCAATATAATGATACCCAATTTCTTTCTCAACTGTTTATGTTCACTTGAGACATAACAGACTCCACAATATATCATGTATTTTGACATTTTGTTGTATAAAATTGTCTGTTCAAACGCAAGAAGCGAAAGCGATCTCTCATCGGGGTGCGTGCGTTAGATGCAATGCGGCTCGCTGTGTATTTTGTGTGAACAAACTGCTTGCAAACATTTATTTGAGTTGTTTTGCCATTTGTTGAGATGAATAGTATAAAATCGCTTGAATGTTCAAAACTGGCAGGCATTAAAACACACAATTGACATACCTTCGTGCAGACGCAAGCAAAATTCATCTGGCTTCTAAGTCTGGAGCTCCACCCACTAGTAGACAGAATTGCTCCATTAGAGAGATTTCTCCAGTAGAGGTGCATTTGGTAGACTGAGTTACTCCAGTAGAGGGAGCCTCTTTGGTAAGCCAATGTATTTGAATGGGATTTTACTTGTAGACCGTATTAATCCAGTAGAGGGGGCATTTTTGCTCAGCCATTGTAAATTGATGGGATTTTTTACATTTTTGATCGTCATTTATATAATAATCTTAAGTCGCATCTGGTAAAAAAGACATACCAGCAAACTTCAGAACAGTCCCCAGGTCTTTGGCGAGTTTGGTGCTTGTAGCATTAAAACTCTTGAGGGAAGGCTGTTGAAATTTGAAGTCTCAGAAAAATACAAAAATAGTATTAATAACAATTTTTTTTCCAAGTGTGAGAAATTTTTTATTTTTTTTCCCCTCGATTTTCTTTCTAAGAACTATTGACCGCATACACAAACAAAATCTATCTTTCTTCAATGCAAAATGTAATTTTCATAATAAAATAAATTATTAAACATTACAATTTCCCCCAAAGTTACAGGATCTTCTCTGACTTCTGATATATAAAGTGCTCTGTGACTGGAAAGAGGTAGAAATAACAATTAACTGCAAATGAGTTGCTTTATATAACAAAACAGATGTAATTCTCCACTATTTTTATAAATGGACCTTTTTCTATTTTTTACTCGTCTAACAAAACAATTCCAAATATTACAAACCTGAAGTGTCCAATACGCTTAACATTGACATTAAGCTTATGTTAGATACCAAATATCAGAGGTAAAACTGATTGCTGCTTCGGGATCGGCTTGCAACCATACCTGTCGTCACTCACCCCCGTTTTTCCCGGAGTCTCCCATATTTCACACCCATCTCCCACCCCCTCCCGTTTTGTTATTTCTCCCGGGAAACTCCCGTAATTTGTATGGCCCAAACCACGTTATATGAATAATCACATCAATATATTATTCCAAGGTTGTCCAGTTACCAGATCTTGTATGAAACGCATCCTACTCACACAGTCGACGCACCATACACATTTCTAATAATTTGTGACCTCAACCTGGCAACCAAAACCCAGCTGCTCTTTTGAAATCTGCGCAGGCAGTAGACACAAGAAGTTGAATCAAGCATCACCAGTAGATGGTAGGAGACTCAGCTGGTGCTCCGGTGAAAAAATAAAAATAAAACACACACACACATATATATATATATATATATATGTATGTGTGTGTGTGTGTGTGTGTGTATGTATATATATATATATATATATATATATATATATATATATATATATATATATATATAATGTATATGTGTGTGTGTGTGTAAATTTAACAACAGCTGGACGAAAGCATTTAATTTCATATCCCGAAGCCATATCAACATTACCCACGCCTTTTACAAAGTGTGTCGCACTGATTTTAATATCGGACATGGTGGGAAAAATTATGTACTCAGCACATTAAATCACAACGGCACAATTTATATGTATTTAGCCTGCCTCTAACATCCAGCACCCTCCTTCACCTCACGGATTTGTGTACCCAAATGTGGACAGGTATGCTTGTAACAGGCTGCGTGTGTGACGTGACACGAGATTCAACCACTCGGGCAACGTGACGTCGGAAAGTACCACCTACTCTGTATCGAGGAAATGTATCATATTTCTGAACCCTCTGTCCTCCTCTATGGAGAACGGCTGGTCATCCAGGGCCATGAATTCCATAATTTTCCTCGTAATTCCTTTGGTCTTTTTGCTTCTCGTACCAAGGAAAGATAGGAGAGGCTGCTGACTTCTGGCTGGCTCTGAGCTCTGGCTAGCTTTAGCCGCTTAACTTTTTTTTAGCTTCTTTTTTAAAAGCGTTTTTTTTCAGCTGGGTGAGGGTGTTTTAAGTGTCTAAATTAGGTTTGTTGTTCCGAACATTATCATGGTGGTTCCCCCACGGTTTACTTTAGCCTTACAAATATTGCAAACTTTATGTATATTTCACTCACAGTGAACATCTTCCACGCCAATGTCATGTTTCCATGCGGCTGTGACGTTATTGCCTGCGCTGCTGGCAACAAAACGGACCGGCTCAGAATCGGAAAGACGTGAGACTGACCGGCCGGTCACCGGTCCGGGCCGAGCATGCGGAAAACCGGCTGATTCCGGTCCCTGCATCTCTACTGCTAAGTAATGTTTTCAAAGACATCAATTCTACACATGTGTACCAAATATACCATTTGTACTTTTCATTTACTTGGAATATCAATGTTCAGAACGAAGGATAAATTGTTACTGTCTCTTTAAGTGGGTTTTATCGCATGTTACAACATTCAAGGCACAGTCTGTGCAGTTTGTTTCATTGAGTTTAATCTTTTGAGAACTGTGAAGTCTCATTATTTTCATACTGTGTCGTGCTGTTACATCTGTATTCATTTCAGAGATTAATTGATTGAGATTGTGAGACTGCAGTCAGTATTAAACTTATGATGTTGAACCTGAAGCACTAATTCTGCTATTAATAGTTAATCTGTTCTCGATGGATCTTCCGTGATCCTTCCCGCGCTGTCATGTGAAGCTGAGCAAAATCAGTTTTGTCTCTTACACCCTCATTTGTTTGGGTGCGAGATGATAAAATACAGACTGCGTGAATGGTGTAAAATCACTTGAAAGTTCAAACTGGAAAGCATTAAAACTAGGGCTGGGATAAACGATCTAGCAATTATTTTTTTCAGTCCGATTCGATTTCGATTATAAAATGTAAAAAAAAAACAAACAAAAAATAATCGCCGGGAGTTTGATTGACAGGCGATCTGATCAATCAATCATAATACGCCATTTTTGTCAGACAAAGTAGTCAGGAGAGAGAAGATTAACATCGGTGGATTTTAATTTGAATAATGGATTGTAGGCTACTGTACTGATGACGTCTTTCCGCGGTTAAAACATCAGTCCTTCTGATGTAGGCTACTGTAACAAGTAGAATTAGGTACTGCGCCTTTAAGATGGAACGTACTCTGTTACTCCCTTGCTCAGAGTGGGCAGTTGATATGGGAAGAGCGAGCTGTGAACATCGCATGTATGCGTGTAAGCCCGTTTTGTGTTTCTGTTGCTCTTATTCTGTTTTTATTTCTAACCAGTAATGCAGTTGTTGTTAGCTGTGTGTTTTGCAAACTGCCCATGTGTACGTGGGACCGACGACAGCTGATAATAAATCACCACACCAGTGTCTTTGCTTACACCTGACTACAACCATTTAGGCAAGCTATCCGGCCCCTTTTGATCAAGAGCGTTACACTAAATTCATGTTTAGCCTATTTGATGCTATAAATTAACCAAGAAAAAGATGATCGGGGTTCACGAGCAGCTTTAACTGAGGCAATCTGTCACGACACATTAAAGAGCCACAAAATAGTAGGCCTATTTATGGTTTAATTTTCTTTGACTGACCAAATTTGAAAGTTGAGACTTTATTAAATGTTACCTGCTTGGTCCTGTCTGTCAGTGCGTTGTCAGTGTCCTCTATGTATTTTTCACGACATTCATAGCTATAAGCGCATTATTAATAGCTATAAACGAAAACTTTAGGTGTCGACAATGTATTATAGCCTACTCCAACATCGAGTGCAAAGTGGGGAGTTGAAAAAAAACTTACGGTGCTCTGTCATCTGCAGCTGCTCCCGGGTGGTGCCTCTTCAGGTGCTGGTGCATTGCCGTGGTGCTAGAATGGAAGGCCATCTCCATTTTGCAAAGACGACATATCACAGAATTGTTTCCTTTTAAATTAAAGAATTCCCATACTTTAGAGGAACGAGTGCGTGCCGCCTTGGACTTCTGATAGTTTGAGGAGCCACTCGTGTTGCTATTACTCTCCGGCGCCGCCATCTTTGTTTTGGGTCTGACGAATCGACGCGCATATTTTGCGTCGACGGATTTTTTGCGTCGACGTCATCGATGACTTCGACGCGTTGTCCCAGCCCTAATTAAAACACATACAACCGACAAACCTTTGTGAAAACGCAAGCAAAAATGATCTCGCCTTGCGGATCGTGTGTTGTCAGAGACAACCCTGATAAAACATCATTCTCGGAAGTATTGATACTTTAGGATCGATCCGCCCATCCCTACTTTCTTTAGACATATGTTTCATGTTTGTGTGATAAGTATTCACAGAGTTTCACTTGATTTTTCTGACGTGTTTCAGATAGATGCTCGCGAAGACAGAGACGGCACACCCAGAGACGGCGCACCCTGTTTATTTTCTTTATTTTACAAAAGCACAAGGTTTTGTTGTTTTTGTAAGTGTACACAAATAAAAGTAGGCCTTTTATAGTTTGTAACGATGTCTTACATGTATCTGAATGGCCAAAAATGACACAGTATTTTGTTTAAGTTGTTTCCGCTGTTTCGAGAGAAAAATCTAGAAGGACATCACATCAGCGCCTCTGTTGACCCCTGAAATAATGCCAGAATTCAATATAATCATTCCCGATTTCTTCATCAACTGTTTATGTTCACTTGAAACAAAGCAGACTCCCCAATATATCATGTATTTCAACATTTTGTTGTATGAAATTGTCCGTTCAAACGTAAGAAGCGAATGCGATCTCTCATCGGGGTGCGTGCGTTAGACGCAACACGGCTCGCTGTGACACACTGTGTTGTTTTGCCATTTGTTGAGATGGATAGTATAAAATCGTGTGAATGTTCCAAATGTCAAGCATTAAACACACACAATTGACAGACCTTTGTGCAGACGCAAGCAAAATTCATCTGGATTCCAAGTTTGGAGCTCCACCCACTAGTAGACAGAATTGCTTCATTAGAGAGATTGCTCCAGTAGAGCTGCATTTGATAGAGTGAATGGGATTTTACTTGTAGACCGTATTAATCCAGTAGAGGGGGCATTTTTGCTCAGACATTGTATATCAATGGGATTTTTTTACATTTCTGATCGTCATTTATATAAAAAGCTTAAATCGCATCAGGTTAAAAAGACATAGCAGCAAACTTCAGAACAGTTCCCAGGTCTATGGCGAGTTTGGTGCTTGTAGCATTAAAGCTCTTGAGGGAAGGCTGTTGAAATTTGAAGTCTCAGAAAAATACAAAAATAGTATTAATAATAATAATAATAATAATAAATGTCTGTAACATAACAATATGTTGGCTTTCTCAAGCCAACACAGTTGTGTCATCTTGAAGCATGATAGGTTTGAAAAACCATCAGTCAAAATTACATTTGGTTTATTGACACATATATATTGAGGCAATGTGGACATTTACATAAACACGTGCCTTTCAGCCATTTTGTATTGTATTCATTTTTGCTAAGTAACAAATTGAAAGACATCAATTCTACACATGGGTACCAAATGTCAAGTCAATTGGATCTACAGTTCAAGAGAAGAAGAGTTTTGTAGGTTTCCCCAAATTTTCACTGTACACGACAATCCATCATGCAGAAACTTATGGGTCCTTGAGGCTTTTTTGTTCCCAATGAGAAATGAGGCAAGTATACCAAGTTTTAGAATAATTGTAAACTTGGGGTGAAAATTGGGACTTTTTGAGATATTGGGGCTCAAGGAGAATAATAGTAATGATAAACGGGGCTTAAAGTATTCCGGCACCGTGCCGGATCTCCGGTGTGCGGCCGTGAGGGGAAAAAAAAAAAAAAAATATTTGAGAACCTGCGCATGCGGTTTAATATTTTCGAGTCAATTTATTTCACCTACCAATCATATGAGAGGAAAGCAGCTCTAACTAACGTTACAAGCCTATCAGAAGCAGAGAAGGGCGGGTCCTGGCAACACAGTATGATTGACACCCATACGTCAATGTCACGTTAGCGTTGTCGGTGAAAGAATGGAGCGCAAGTTTATGAAGCCTGGGGATGATGTCCTAGCAATAGATAAAGGACTCAAAAATAAATGGCGCTGGGCGTGGATTGAAGAAAGTAGAGATGGCGAGCCTTTTGGGAGTTGGTACCAGAAACTGAGAGAGCCCGGGGCTTGTTTCTGCACGATTTGCTCGAGGAAGCTACTGTATGCCAGCAGTAGTAAGAAAGTGCTTGCTCGTCATGATTTAGACTCCGGTCATGGAGCCGCTGCCCGTGCACTCAAACTTACCACGACGTTGCCGGGAGCAACTGTTACAGCTGACAAACTGTTGTCTATGACTGACCGTGTCTGCGATTTAAAAATATGTGTGTGCACATTTTTAGCAGAACATGATTTGTCATTCAAAATTTCGCAGCCACTGGTCACCCTGTGTAGAAAACTAGCAGAAGACAAAAAGCGTTAACTAGCCTGTCGGTTTCAAATCAACATGCGAGTTACATGAACACTCATGGCATTGCACTACAGTTCAAAAAATGTTTGTCTGAGAAGCTAAAAAAATGCATGTTCTCACTCAATGTTGATGAAGCAACAACCTTGAATATGGATAAAATACTCAATGTGCTTGTTCGCTTTTTTGATAATGAAAGCAACAGAGTAAGAACACAACATCTGGCAAGCAGAAAAGTCAACATTGCCAATGCCCCAGCACTTATGCTGTAACTTAAAGATGTCATGCAGACTTATGGTCTTGAGTAGAGACAAGTTACCAGCATCCTCCTTGACAACTGTGCAGTCATGAGAGGAAAAAAGTCTGGCCTTGAAACTCAAGCAAGGAAGGAGAACCCATACCTCCTTAACGTATCTGGAGACACCGTGCACATGGTTTCTAATGCTGCCAAGGTCCTCATGAGTCCGTTCAGCTCAGAAGTTGAAAATTTCTGCTCCAATGTCTATGATATTGAGAAGTCACCAAAACAGAAGGAGATTTTCTCAGAGTTTCAGAGTCTGCTCCATCTTCCTTCCAAGAGCTTGATAAGACCAATTAGCAACAGATTTCTTAAGATGCTGGAGGTGTGCACCAGGCTGAATGAACTCATGGATCTACTGGTGGTGCATTACTACTATGTGCTGGATCCAAATGAAGAACACAAATACAGGTAATGCTAATCATTTTGTTGTATAAATTAAGTATTTTTTAATGTGCTGTCTCTGCAGTTAACCATTTTTATTGTATTATATTGCATGTAGAGTGATGTGCTAGTTTAGAGTGTGGTTAGGTTTTATGTAGGAATAAGCAATGAAAATAGCCACAGTGGTGTGTGTGTGTGCAAGTGTATATATGTGTTTGTGTGATACAGAAGGCTTCTTAACGAAGTGCTGACAAGACATGCACTAACAGTTGAGGAAAAGACCAGAGTAGAAATTCTTCAACAAGAACAAGCCACAGCATCCCGAATGGGAACACAAGTCAACCTTAACCGGAAGGCACAAATCTCTGTGCTTTTTACAGAGTTTGACCGATTCAAAGTCATGATCAACATGTTCAGAGGTATCTTGTAGTAGGCTAACTTGTGTAGGCAAAAACTTTAGGCTAAATGTAATGAAAGTTAATAACAGTTGTTGTTTTTTTACAAAGGGAACAGCCAGGTCTCTACTACAGCAATCATAACCAGCTTTAGAAGTTATACAGAGTTACATAGAAGTGTTCAAATAAATAGCAGTTTATTGTTAAAAAAAGTGAATAAAGTGAAATTATTTTTAATCAGTATGTTATTTCCATATTTCAAATGTAATGGAAAGATTAGACATTCAATTCCAAGGCAAAATATTAACATACATTATTAAGTCTGCATTTTTTAACAGGAAATTAAGAAAAGGAATTTTTATCTTAAAAAAAAAAGCAGTGTTGAGAATTTTCTCTTTTCTCTTCAGCCACAAACACTTGACATACACTTAAAACATTTTAAAGATTTAACTCAACTTTAATTCACTGAACTAATATGTAGTTGCATAACCATTTTTTTGATAACATCTGATTATGATCTGATTAACATCTGACAAAAACAATGATTATGCCAAAATACCAAACAATGAATATACCAAAATATTACTTCAGTAATTTAAAGTTAAGTTAAATCTTGAAAAATGTCTGTGGAAGGAGGCACGTAGACGTAGGCTTGAAGGTAAGAGAACTTTTAATAGCCACAGAGTCGTACACAACTTCCTCCTTATAACAATACAAACTTTCATAATAATATCAATGATTCTTCTCTAAAGGCAACACACGACAACACTGGACTGTCTTGTGTGTACTGCTCTCTCTCTGACTGAACTGGAGGTTCTGTGGCCACTTTTATGCCGTTCTCCCCATGCTCACTGAAATCAGAGACAGGTGTTAGACATAATTTGGCTCAGGTGCAAGCGCCCTTACCGCTTTCTCCCCCGGACGGACGCTTGACCACGCCCCCGCTGCCACAATGTCTTAAGTTTGTCAAGTGTTTGAGGTTGAAGAGAAAAATCCGGTCCTGTGCCTCTTGTTACTCTATTTTTGTTATTATCGTCAATATTTGAAGATAAGTCCGTCTGTGCAAAAAAAAAAAAAGTTCAGGCTCAGAATTTTTTTTTCACTTTAAACCCTGTGATAAATATAGCTGCATGCAGCAGTGTGATTCCTCCTCAAAATGGCAAATCATTCATAATTGATCAGTAGAGGGTTGGGGTTAAACCCTCCCAAAGGAAGAATCCAAAAAAACATGTCTTTCTGGAAAATCCATCATGCCGGACCTTATGGATCCTTGAGGCTGTTTTGTTCCCAATGAGAAATGAGGTATGTACATTAAGTTTCAGGAGAATTGAATAAATGGGGTGGAAATGACATCACTTTGAATATAGGACATTTGAGCATGGCTTGTAGTGCCCTCTAAAGGCAAATGTGGTCCTTTCTTGGTGTGGGGTTTCCTGTTGGCCTGTAGTATCAATGTACAAAATTAGAATATTTTTGACCCAAAAATGGGACATTTGTGCGTGGCCTTTAGTGCCCCCTTGGTGTTGGGCCATTCTTGGTGTGGTATTTCCTATTGGCCTGTAGTATCAATGTACACACTGAGAACATTTTTGACCAGAAAATGTCTCTTTTTTTGGTATGGCCTGTAGCACCCTCTAAGGGCAAATACTGGCCATTATTGGTTTAGGGGTTACCGTTGGCCTCTAGTATCAATATACAAAATTAGAACATTTGTGACCCAAAAATGGGACTGTAAAGGACTTCACAGGAAGGAGGACACGGGAACAGGGTTCAACACAAAGGTAAGGCTTTTTAATTACGGGTAGTAGACAGACAGGGGGTAGTGCAAAACGTGCTATACATAAACTTCTGGGACTAATCTAACAGCTTAGGTTTGCTCTCTATTGCCAACACTGGACTGGCAGCTCTCTCTCTCGACTGGAGGCACTGGTGCTCTTTTATGCCGCTCTCCCCATACTCACTGAAATTAGAGACAGGTGTTAGACATAATTTAGCTCAGGTGCAAGCGCCCTTACCGCTTTCTCCCTTCGGACGGGCGCTTGACCACGCCCCCGCTGCCACAGGGACATTTGGGCATGGCCTGCAGTGCCCCCTAAAGGCAAATGTGGGCCATTCTTTGCATAGTACTTCAGAGTGATGAAGAATTGAAGAATGTTAGATTTGAAAACAATCAGTCAAAATTACATGTTGGCCTCAAATTGAAAGACATCAATTATACACATGGGTACCAAATTTCAAGTCAATTGGAGCTACGGTTTAGGATAAGAAGATCTTTGTAGTTTTTTTTTCCAAATTTTCACTGTACAGGAAAATCTATCATGGTGGAAACTATGGGTCATTGAGGCTTTTTGTTCCCCATGAGAAATGAGGCATGTACACCAAGTTTCAGAAGAATTTGACAAATTGGTTGGAAATGCCATCACTTTGAACATGTGACATTTGGGCATAGTCTGTAGTGTCCCCTAGGGGTGAATGTGGGCCATTCTTGGTTTGTGGTTTCCTGTTGGCTTGTAGTATCAATGTACCAAATTAGAAAATGTTTGACCAGAAAATGGGAATTTTGGGCGTGGCTGTAGCAAACCGCTAAGGGCGAATGTGGGCAATTCTTTGCACAGTACTTCAAAGGGATGTTATCTTGAAGCATGTTAGGTTTGAAAAACCATCAGTCAAAATTACATTTGATTTACTGACATATTGATAAAATGTGGACATTTACATAAACACGCCCCTTTCAGCCATTTTGGTTCCTTGAGGCTTTTTTGTTCCCAATGAGAAATGAGGCATTTACCAAGTTTTAGAATAATTGGAAAAATGGGGTGAATAATAATAATAATAATAATAATAATATTAATAATAATAATACTGTCAATAACAATAGATTCCCTCCTACCGGAGGAATCTAATAATAATAATACTGTCACTAACGATAGATTCCCTCCTACTGGAGGAAACTAATAATAACTAGATTAAAAAGTTTGAGTACAAACTTTAGGTTGGCTTGAGAAAGCCTAGCATAAAGTTTGAAGTAGTTGTAAAAGCTTGAAGATTGAAGGTTTAGTTTGATGTAGTTATTCATTTTAGTAGTTCTCAAAGTTCAAAGATTATAAGACCATTCAGTCTATCAAATATGATAGATAGATAGATAGAGAATGACCTTCAGATAGATAGATAGATAG